>SJXQ01010901.1:0-16744 GCA_006408695.1 Aepyceros melampus | reverse complement strand
TAGAAGGAATCAAAAGCAGAATAACTGATGCAGAAGATAAGCTAAGTGAGCTGGAAGATAGAATGGTGGAAATAACTACCATAGACCAGAAAAAAGAAAAAAATTGAAAAGAAGTGAAGATAGTCTCAGAGACCTCTGAGACATCATTAAACACACAAACTTTCAAATTCTTGTGGTCCCAGAAGAAGAAGAGCAAGAGAAAAGTTCTGAAAAATCTTTGAAAAGATTATATTTGAAAACTTACCTAATATGGGAAAGAAATAGTCGCCCAGTCCAGGAAGCTCAGAGAGTCCGATACAGGATAAACCCAATGAAAAACATGCAGAGACGCATGTAAATCAAAGTAACAAAAAAGTGAACACAAGGAAAAAGTATTAAAAGCAGTAAGGAGAAAGCAACAAATAACATACAAGGGAATCCATAAGGTTAACAGCTGGTCTCTCAGCAGAAAATTTTCAGGCAAGAAGGGAGTAGCAAAATATACTTAAAGTGATAAAAAGGGAAAAGTTACAAGCAAGATTATTCTATACAGGAAGGATCTCATTCAGATTTGGCTGAGAAATCAAAAGCTTCATAGAAAAGCAAAAGCTAAGAAAATTCAACACCACAAAACCAGCATTACAACAAATGCTAAAGGAATTTCTCCAGACACAGAACACAGGCCAGGAGGGTCACAGCCTGAGATCAGCTCCCCAGAGACACATGGCACACCTGAGATGGTGCTCTTGTGGTGTACCTGGGAAACCGAGCGGCCAGGATCAGGGATGTAATTAAGAGGCACAGCCCACCTGAGACAGTGTGCTTACCAAGCACCTGGTCACCTGAGCTGCTCGGACCTAAGAAGGGCAAAAAACACACCCCCAACCAGCCCAACCAAGTCTGTGCCCTTGTGGAGTACCCAAGAATCTGAAACTGAGCAGCTAAGACCCTGGAAGTGCACGAAACACACTGCCCACTTTGGACAGTACCGCTACAGAGCATCCTAGAGCCTGAGAACTACAGACCCGGAAAGCACAAACCACCGTGAGCTGGGACAAACCCAGTGTGGTCCATACACTGCAAGCACTCTTCACACATGCCAGTGATATTTGTTTACAGTTTTCCTCCCTCCTCACAGCACAGCTGAACAAGTGAGCCTAAATAAATGACCACCTTCGCCCCCTTGTGTCAGGGTGGAAATTAAACACGGAAGAGACTTAAGACCCTGGAAGTGCACGAAACACACTGCCCACTTTGGACAGTACCGCTACAGAGCATCCTAGAGCCTGAGAACTACAGACCCGGAAAGCACAAACCACCGTGAGCTGGGACAAACCCAGTGTGGTCCATACACTGCAAGCACTCTTCACACATGCCAGTGATATTTGTTTACAGTTTTCCTCCCTCCTCACAGCACAGCTGAACAAGTGAGCCTAAATAAATGACCACCTTCGCCCCCTTGTGTCAGGGTGGAAATTAAACACGGAAGAGACTTGCAAACAAAGGAAGCCAAAATAAATAAAGAGGGAACCACTCTGGAAGTGACAGGTGCAACAGATTAAAACCCTGTAGTTAACACTGACTAAGCATTGGAAGGGGCCTAAAGACCTGGAGAAATACAAGCTGGAACAAGGAGCTATCTAACCCCACACTGCCCACAACAGCTCCAGAGAAATTCCTAGATTTATTTTTACTATTATCATTTTTAATTCATTTTTTTATTTTTAAGTTCTTTATTATGCCTTTAATTTTCATTTTTATATGCTACTATTACCTTACCAGAAAAGACCCTATTTTTAAAGCAAATTTCATGTATATATTTTTTATAATTTTTGTGCTTGATTTTGTTTTGTATTTTCAATATTCTATCTTTGAGAGTCTAACCTCTAATCTAGATTTTTAAATTTTGCTTTTTGGTATTTGTTATCAATTTTGTACCCATAAGAATCTAATCTTCAGTATCCATTTTCACTTAGGGGTGTGATTACTGGCTTGATTGCTCTCTCCCCTTTTGACTCTCCCATTTCTCTCCCAGGTCACCTCTATCTCCTCCCTCCCCCTTCTCTTCTCTACTTAAATCTGTGAATCTCCCTGGGTGTTCCAGGCTGTGGAGAACACTTAGGGAATTGATTAATGGCTAGACTGGTCTCTTCCCTTTTGACTCCCCCTCTTCTCTTCCTGGTCACCTCTATCTCACTCCTCCCTCTTCTCTTCTCCATGTAACTCTGTGAACTTCTCTGGGTATCCTTCAATGTGGAGAATCTTTTTATCATTAACCTAGATGCTTTATCATCGGTGCAGTATGGATGGAGAAGTATTAAGGCTACTGTAAGAATAAGACTGAAAGCCAGAGGCAGGAAGTTTAAATCCAAAACTTGAGAACACCAGAAAACTCCTGATTCCAGGGAACATTAATCAACAAGAGCTCATCCAAAAGCCTCCATACCTACACTGAAACCAAGCTCCACCCAAGAGCCAACAAGTTCCAGAGCAAGACATACCATGCTAATTCTCCAGCAATGCAGGCACACTGCCATGAGCATTAAAATACAGACGGCCGAAAGTCATGCCAAACCCATAGAGACCACAAAACTCACTACTGGACACTTCACTGCACTCCAGAGAAAAGAGATCCAGCTCCACCCACCAGAACACAGACGCAAGCTTCCCTAACCAGGGAACCTTGAAAAGCCACTAGTCCAAGCCCACCCAGAGGGAACAACCTTCACAATAAAGAGAAACCACAAACTCCCAGCCTACACAAAGGCCACCCCAAAGACAGCAATCTAAACAAAATGAAAAGGCAGAGAAATATTTAACACGTAAAGGAATGCCCACCAAACCATGATAAATGGCCCATCAAACAAAAAAAAGAAGAGATAGGGAGTCTACCTGAAAAAGAATTCAGAATAATGATACTAAAGATAATCCAAAATCTTGAAAACAAAACAGAGTTACAGACAAATAGACTGGAGACAAGCATTGAGAATATGCAAGAAATGTTTAACAAGGACCTAGAAGAAATAAAAAAAAGAATCAATCAATAATGAATAATTCAATAACTGACAACAAAAACACTCAGGAGGGAACCAACAGTAGAATAACTGAGGCAGAAGAGAAGATAAGTGAGATGAAAAATATAATGGTGGAAATGAAGCAGAGCAGATAAAAGAATTAAAAGAAATGAGGAAAATCTCAGAGACCTCTGGACAATGTTAAATGCCACAACATTTGAATCATAGGAGTCCCAGAAGAAGAAGACAAAAAGAAAGGCCATGAGAAGATACTTGAGGAGATAATAGTTGAAAACTTCCCTAAAATGGGGAAGGAAATAGCCACCCAAGTCCAAGAAACCCAGAGAGTCCCAAACAGGATAAAAGGAAGGAGAAACAACCCAAGACATATATTAATCAAATTAACGAAGATCAAACACAAAGAGTAAACATTAAAAGCAGCAAGGGAAAAATAACACCCATTTATGATAAAAACTCTCCAGAAAGTGGGCATACAGGGAGCCTACCTCAACATAATAAGGCCCTATATGACAAATCCATAGGAAACATTATTCTAAATAGTGAAAAACTGAAAGCATTCCCTCTAAAATCAGGAACAAGACAAGGGTGCCCACTCTCACCACTATTCTTCACCACATTTCTAAACTCCTAGCCACAGCAACCAGAGAAGAAAACGAAATAAAAGAAATCTAAACTAGAAAAGAAGTAAAACTGTCACTGTTTGTAGATATCATGATACTATACACAGAAAATCCTAAAGATACCACTAGAAAACTACTAGAGCTAATCAATGAATTTAGTAAAGTCACAGGATACAGAATTAATACATAGAAATCTCTTGTATTCCTCTACACTAACAACATATGATCAGAAAGAGAAATTAAGGAAACTATCCCATTTACCATTACAATGAAAAGAATAAAAACCTAGGAATAAACCTACGTAAGGAGGTAAAACTTTACTCAGAAAAATATAAGATACTAATAAAAGGAATCAAAGATGACACAAACAGATATACCACTTCTTAGACTTGAAGAATCAATATTGTGCAAATGACTATACCACCCAAAGCAATTAACAGATTCAATGCATCCTAATCAAATTACCAATGAGATGTTTTACACAATTAGAACAAAAAATTTTATGATATCTCTGGAAACACAAAAGACCTCAAAAATCCAAAGCCATCCTGAGAAAGAAAAACAGAGCTGGAAGAATCAGGCTCCCTGACTTCAGATGATATGACAAAGCTACAGCAATCAAGACAGTATAGTATTGACACAAAAACAGAAATATAGATCAATCAATGGGACAGGATAGAAAGCCCAGAGATAAACTTGCACACCTATGGGCACATTATCTCTGACAAAAGAGGCAAGAATATACAATGGAGCAAAGATACCCACTTCAATTAGTGGTGGTGGGAAAACTGGACAGCTTCTGTAAAAGAATGAAATCACAACACATCCTAACACCATACACAAAAATGAACTCAACATGGATTAAAATTTAAATAAAATCTCTAAAATATAAAATATAAAATCTCCAAAATATAAAATCTCCAAATATAAAAAGAGCAGCTCAATATCAGAAAACAACCCAATCAAAAACGGATAGAAGAGCTAAACATGCATTTCTCCAAAGAAGGGGCGTGTGTGTGTGTGTGTGTGTGTGTGGGTTAGTTGCTTAGCTGTGTCCAACTCTTTGTGACTCCATGGACTGTAGCCTGCCAGGCTTCACTGTCCATGGGATTCCCCAAGCAAGAATACTGGAAAGGGTTGCCATTTCCTTGTCTAAAAGAAGACATACATATGTCCAAAAAGCATATGAAAAGATGTTCAACATCACTAATTAACAGAGAAGTTCAAATCAAAACTACAATGAAGTATCACCTCACACCAGGCAGACTGGCCATCATCAAACAATGTACGATCAATCAATTCAGGAGAGAGTGTAGAGAAATGGAACCCTCCTACACTGTTGGTGGGAATGTAAATTGCTAATAGAGACTATGGAGAACTGTACGGAGGCTCCTTAAAAAACAAAAATAGAGCTACCATATGATCCAGCAATCCCACCTCTAGGCATACACCTGGAGAAAACCGTAATTCAAAAAGATACATGCACCCCAGTGTTCACTACAGCACTGTTTACAACACTCAGGACATGGAAACAACTGAAATGTCTAATGACAGATGAATGGATATAGAAGTTGTGGTACATATGTTCAATGGAATAGTACCCAGCCATTAAAAAGAATGAAATAATGCTATCTGCAGCAACATCGATGGATCTAGAGATTGTCATACCGAGCAAAGTAAGCCATAGCACATGATATCACTTCTATGTGGAATCTAAAAAATGGGTACAAATGAACTGATTTACAATACAGAATTTGAGTCAACTAAATGTAGATGTAGAAAACCATTTTATGGTTACCAGGAGATAAGGGGGGAAAGAATAAATTGTTGACATATACACACTACAATATATAAAATACATAACTAATAAGAACCTACTGGACCTCTCTGCTCTATACCATGTAAGAGCCGACAAGGAAAAATAACCTAAAACAAGAACACTGGAGATATATATATATATACATGTATAACTGATTCACTTTTCTGTATACCTTAAACTAACACATCATTGTAAATCAACTATACTCCAATAAAAATTTTTCAAAACAACAATCCAATTAATAAATGGGCATAGAACTTGAATAGATATTTCTCCCATATACAAATCACCAATACCTAAATGAAAGGACTCTGAACATCACTAGCCATTTAGAACAATATAAATAAAAAGTAGAAGATACGACTTCACATCCATTAAGATGGCTACTATAACATCAAGAAATACTGAGTAACATGCAAATTTGGCCTTGGGATATGGAATGAAGCAGGGCAAAGGCTAACAGAGTTTTGCCAAGAGAACACACTGGTCATAGCAAACACTATCTTCCAACAATACAAGAGAAGACTCTACACATGGACATCACCAGATGGACAACATCAAAATCAGATTGATTATATTCTTTGCAGCCAAAGATGGAGAAGCTCATACAGACAGCAAAAACAAGACTGGGAGCTGACTGTGGCTCGGATCATGAACTCCTGATTGCCAAACTCAGACTGAAATTGAAGAAAGGAGAGAAAACCACTAGACCATTCAGGTATGACCTAAATCAAAGCCTTTATGATTATACAGTGGAAGTGAGAAATAGATTTAAGGGTCTAGATCTGATAGAATGCCTGATGAACTATGGATGGAGGTTCGTGACATTGTACAGGAGACAGGGATCAAGACCATCCCCATGGGAAAGAAATGCTAAAAAAAAAGCAAAATGGCTGTCTGAGGAGGCCTTACAAATAGCTATGAAAAGAAGAGAAGCAAAAAGCAAAGGAGAAAAGGAAAGATATTAGCATCTGAATGCAGAGTTCCAAAGAATAGCAAGAAGAGATAAGAAAGCCTTTCTCAGTGATCAATGCAAAGAAATAGAGGAAAAGAACAGAATGGGAAAGACTAGAGATCTCTTCAAGATAATTAGAGATACCAAGGGAACATTTCATGCAAAGATGGTCTCGATAAAGGACAGAAATGCTATGGACCTAACCGAAGCAGAAGATATTAAGAAGAGGTGGCAAGAATACACAGAAGCTGTACACAAAAGATCTTCATGACCAAGATAATCACAATGGTGTGATCACACACATAGAGCCAGACATCCTGGAATGAGAAGTCAAGTGTGCCTTAGATTAAAGCATCACTACGAACAAAGCTAGTGGAGGTGATGGAATTCCAGCTGAGCTATTTCAAATCCTGAAAGATGATGCTGTGAAAGTGCTGCACTCAATATGCCAGCACATTTGGAAAACTCAGCAGTGGCCACAGGACTGGAAAAGGTCAGTTTTCATTCCAATCACAAAGAAAGGCAATGTCAAAGAATGCGCAAACTGCCACACGATTGCACTCATCTCACATGCTAGTAAAGTAATACTCAAAATTCTCCAAGCCAGACGTCAGCAATACGTGAACCGTGAACTTCCAGATGTTCAAGCTGGTTTTAGAAAAGGCAGAGGAACCAGGAATCAAATTGCCAACATCTGCTGGATCATGGAAAAAGCAAGAGAGTTCCAGAAAAGCATTTATTTCTGCTTTATTGACTATGCCAAAGCCTTTGACTATGTGGATCACAATCAACTGTGGAAAATTCTGAAAGAGATGGGAATACCAGACAACCTGACCTGCCTCTTGAGAAACCTGTACGCAGGTCAGGAAGCAACAGTTAGAACTGGACATGGAACAACAAACTGGTTCCACAAAGGAAAAGGAGTACGTCAAGGCTGTTTTTGTCACCCTGCTTATTTAACTTCTATGCAGGGTAAATCATGAGAAAGACTCAGCTGGAAGAAGCACAGGTGGAATGAAGATTGCCAAGTGAAATATCAATAACCTCAGATATACAGATGACACCACCCTTATGGCAGAAAGTGAAGAGGAGCTAAAAAGCCTCTTGATGAAAGTGAAAGAGGAGAGTGAAAAAGTTGCTTAAAGCTCAACATTCAGAAAACGAAGATCATGGCATCTGGTCCCATCACTTCATGGGAAATAGATGGGGAAACAGTGGAAACAGTGTCAGACTTTATTTTTGGGGGCTCCAAAATCACTGCAGATGGTGATTGCAGCCATGAAATTAAAAGATGCTTACTCCTTGGAAGGAAATTTATGACCAACCTAGATGGCATGTTCAAAAGCAAAGACATTACTTTACCAACAAAGGTCCGTCTACTCAAGGCTATTGTTTTTCCAGTGGTTATGTATGGATGTGAGAATTGGACTGTGAAGAAAGCTAAGTGCTGAAGAATTGATGCTTTTGAACTGTGGTGTTGGAGAAGACTCTTGAGAGTCCCTTGGACTGCAAGGAGATCCAACCAGTCCATTCTAAAGGAGATCAGCCCTGGGATTTCTTTGGAAGGAATGATGCTGAAGCTGAAACTCCAGTACTTTGGCCACCTCATGCAAAGAGTTGACTCATTGGAAAAGACTCTGATGCGGGGAGGGATTGGGGCAGGAGGAGAAGGGGACAACAGAGGATGAGATGGCTTGATGGCATCACTGACTCGATAGACATCAGTCTGAGAGAACTCCAGGAGTTGGTGATGGACAGGGAGGCCTGGCATGCTGCAATTCATGGGTTCGCAAAGAGTTGGACATGACTGAGCGACTGAACTGAACTGATCTGATAAAAAAAGAAAGAAGAAGCATTGTCAGTGATGTGGAGAAATTATAACTTTTGTGCATTGATGGTGGTAAAATTAAATGGTGCAGCTACTGTAGAAAACGGGGTGAGAGTCCTCTTAAAACTAAATATTGAAATACTGTATGATCAAGCAATAATTCCACTCTGGATTTATACTCAAAATAACTGAAAGCAGGCATTCAAGCAGATATTCAATATTCAACCACCAATATTCACAGCAGCATTGTTCACAATAACCAAAAAGCAGAAAAAATGTAAATGTCTATCAACAGATTGACAGATACACAGATTGACAAATGTGGTGATACAAAATGCAATATTACTCCACCTCAAAAAGAATGAAATTCTGATGCATGCTACAATGTGGATGAAGCTTGAAAATTTTATGCTAAGTGAAAGAAGCCTAACACAAATGCACAAATACAATATGATCCCACTCTATATTAGATATCTAAAATAGGAAAATCCATACAAACAAAAAGAATAATGGTGATTGCAAGGGGCTGAGGGGACAGGGAATTATTACTTCATGGGTACCGAGTTTCTGTTTGAGATAATGAAAGTTCTGGAAATGTGGGGTGATGATGGTTATATGATATTGTGAATATTGTAAATGCCACTGAATTGTATACTTAAATATGGTTAAAAAGATACACTCTATGTTATGTATATTCTGCCAAAATAACAAAAAAAAATTTATCAGGCCCCCATCCTAGACCAATTCAATCAGAATCTCTGGGAGTGAGATCAATACCTTTAAAGTACCTCAAGTATTTCCAGTGTTCAGCCAAGATTGAGAACCATAGATCTAAACTTTCCCCCCTCTTGGAATACACAAAATTTTCTTTTGCACATCATGGATGATAGACATCTAACTGTGCTTTTTCAAACCAAAGTGAGATATTAGCTCTACCAAGTTGTCTCTGAATACTCATTTCTAAGGTAATTTGAATTAGTAAGCTACTAGGATACTATCACTATAACAGTAGAGTATAAAAACTGTGTTCAATGATAAAATATTTACAGATGAAATGACAGTCTACAAATTTTGATTCAAAGTAATCCAGGCCCAGGGGAAAAGTACTGCATGAGGGTTATAGATAAAACAGATAGGCCATACATTAACAATTATTGAAGCTGAATGATAGGTACATAACTGCTCTTTATATTATCCTCTCTACTTTTGTGCATATTTAGATTTTTCCATGTTAAAACTGGAAACAAATTTAATTAAATTGTGCAGTGGAAATAATCTAAAATATTTAGTAATAAGATCTTGGACCTATAAATTAAGAATAGATACATACAATGGAACATTAAGCAACATTTTTTATGATAGAAAAATTTTGTAATCATATGAGGAGGTATTTATGATATTTAATTTAGTAAAAAAGCAAGTTATCAAAATTAGCATATACAATATGATCCAATTTGTGGGTTTACAGTAGAATGGAGCAGTTTAGTGATAGATCTGACAGAACTAGGTTTCTGCCACTTACTGTGACCCAGAAAAAGGGAGAGTATAATAGCATCCAATCCCATGAGGTTTTCATAAAGATTAAGTTGAAATAAAGTAATTATAGCACTTAAGAGCTTAGTAGTACTAGTAGCAGTAGGAATAGCAATAGCAGTATCAGCTATATTTGGCTAGAGCTACTTTAAAAAAAAGCAAAGCATTGGAAAAATATCTAATATCTTAATATCTAAAATGAAATAATAGTAAGATATTGCAAATTCATTGACATCAAGTGAGTAGCCAGTAAGGGCCCATTGTGAAAAAGACAGTGGAATTCTAATGTTGATCAAGACATAAACAGAAGGCAGTTATACCTTCTTATATAGCACCACTATATAAAAATCAGCTACATCTATATATAGTAACAATGAACTAATCAGAAAGATAAATAAAGAAAACAATCCCATTTACAATAGCATCAAAAGGAATGAAATACCTAGAAATAAATTTAACCAAAAAGATGAAAGATCTATACATTGAAAATTATAAACATTGATGAAAAAACTGACAAACACAAATAAATAGAAAGATATCTCCTGTTCATAGATTGCAAGAATTAGTATTATTAAAATGTCCATTATGACCTAAAGCCATAAACAGAATCAATGCAATCTCTACCAAAATTCCAATGGCATATTAGAAAAACTAGAAAGAAAAAATCCTAAAATTCATGGAGAACAACAAAAGATCCACATAGCCAAAGGAACCTGAACTAAAAGAAAAAAAAAAAAAAAGCTGAAGAAATCATAATACTTGATTTCAAACTTTATTACAAAGCTACAGTAATCAGATTAGAATGCTATTGGCATAAAAACAGACACATAGAACAATGGAAAAAATTAAGAGCCCAGAAATAGACCCATGTATATACATGGTCAACTATTATTTGACAAAGAAGTCAATACTCAATGGGAAAGGATAGCCTTTTCAATAAATGGTGTTGGAAAAACTAAATACACACATGCAGTGGAATGAAACTGGGGCCCTATCTTATAACCACTCACAAAAATTAACTCAGAAAGAAGCAAAAATCTGTAAAGCAATTATCATTCAATAAATAAATTAATTTTTAAAAAACCCAAAAAAGATTTACCATGTTAAAATTTGAAAAAAAAAATTAAGTCAAAAAGGCTTAAAGATTTGAATGCAAGACTTCAAAGTGTAAAACTGTTAGAAGAAAACAGATGAGAAAATCTCCTTGATATTGGTCTTTAAAACATTTTTTTGATATAACAATAAAAGTGAAAGAAAAATAGACAAATGTGAACAAATCAAACTAATAAAGTTTTGCAAAGCATGAGAAACAATCAAAAGAGTGATGAGACAACATACAGAATGGTAGAAAATATCTGCAAACTAGACATCTGATTAGACATTATCCAAAATGTATAATTAATTCAAACTCAATAGCCAGAAAAGTAACCTGATTTAAAAATTAGCAAAGGACCAGAACAGATATTTTTCCAAAGAAGACATACAAATGTCCAACATGTTCATGAAAAAAAATGCATAATATCTCTAATCATGAAATGAACTCAAAACCACAATAAAATATTACCTCATGCCTATTAGAATGGATAAAATAATTAATACAATAATTGTTAAAGAGGATGTAGAGAACGGAACCCCTGTGCACTGTTTATAGGAATGTAAATTGGTGCACCTACTAAGGAAAACAGTATTTAAATTTGTCAAAATATGAAAAATAGAACTACCATACAATCCAGCAATTTGACTCCCATATATTTTTCCAAAGGAAATGAAAACTCTATCTGAAAGAGATACCTATATCCCCATATTCATTGCATTCACAATAACCAAGACACGGAAACAACATAATGTTGCCTGGATAAATATAAGTAATATTAATCAGCCATTTAAAAAGAATGAAATCCTGCATTTTGCAGCAATATAGATGGACCATGAAGGCATTATGTTAAGTGAAATAAGTCAGAAAGAAAAACAAATTCTATATATTCTCCTTTACATGTAGAATCTAAAAAAAAAAAAAGTGAATTTAGAGAGTAGGGGAGAGAGATAAATATAGCTGAGCAGGAGGAGGCTAAACTCACCTCCCCTCACAAACACATCCAAAATACAACTGCATGTGAAAATAACCTGGCAGAACAGCTCTTTCACAACCAAGACTGTAAAGGAAGATCCACACAGAGTCTGACAGGAAGCAAATTAGGCACCCCAGTCCTATGATCTGGTTTGAAAATAAGACAGGTTTACCAGAAAGCTGGAAGAAAGTAAGACTACTCTTAAAGAACACATATACAGAGGCAGCATATTCAAAGCTGCCTGGGCTCTAGCCAGCTTCGTAGGACTGCTCCACTACACACACCCAGCAGATACCAGGATCCTGCTCCAGCTCCTCTTGCTCCAGTGCTGCTGCCCACTAAGGCAGAGGCTGCTTTTGCCACTGAGTGTGCTCACACTTAGAGTAAATGGAGTCAGCTTGGACTACAGCCTTGCTTCTCAACAGGGCAGAGGAAGTCACTGCCAGTGTACATGTCCAAACCAAGATTTCAGAGGAACAAAGCTAACTCTAGAGTAGAGACCACCATCTGCAGCAGGAAAAAAAGCAGCTCATTAGTGTGGCACCAACCCCTCTAGCCCCAAACCAGTCTATAACCAAGGCATACACACAACAGAATGAAACCAGCACAAAACTGCAGTCCAAGCTCCAACCAGGATCCCAACCAAAGCAAAGAATACCATTACACCCAGGAGAACCCAACTCCCTCAGGACTCTTGTTCCAGCTTCTCAGGTCCTGTCACTTTCCCCATTATGGCAATAATGGCCACTGAGAATAGGAGAAGCTCTGGCTCACACATGGCTCTACCTCCGGCTCTGGCTGCTTCAGCTCCAGCCCTATTCCCACCAAGGCTGTGGCTGCCAGTGCACCCCAGGCAAAGATGCAGACATTGCCCACTTAAGATCCAGCTCTCCCATGAAAGCCACTGGACACATGTAGACTGCATAAGGAAGCTACCACTCAAGAACACCTTTCAAGACTAGGATAGGTCATTGTTTCACCTAACATCATAGAGACAGAAAAAGTTAAACAAAATGAAAAGACAGAGGAATGTGTTTCAAACAAAAGAACAAGGCCACATATGAAAAAATCTTAATGATACAGATAATCTACCTGATAAAGAGTTCAAAGCAATAGTAATAAGAACACTAAATGAACTAAGAAAAGAATAGATGAACACAGTGAGAATTTTAACAAAGAACTAGAAAATATGCAAAGAACCAGTCAGAGCTGAATAATACAACACCTGAATTTAAAAATTCACTAGAAGGAATTAACAGATTAGTGAAGTGAAGTTGCTCAGTCGTGTCTGACTCTTTTCGACCCCATAGACTGTAGCCTACCAGGCTCTTCCGTCCATGGGATTTTCCAGACAATAGTACTGGAGTGGGTTGCCATTTCCTTCTCCAGAGCATCTTCCCGACCCAGGAATCGAACCCGGGTCTCCCACATTGTAGGCAGACGCTTTACCGTCTGAGCCACCAGGGAACAGATTAGGTGATAGCAAATAATGCATAAATAAACTGGAAGATAGAATATTTAAAATAACCCAATAAAAACAGTAAAAGGGAAAAATTTGTAAGAGGATAGTTTAAGGGACCTCTGGGACAACATCAACCATAATAACATTCATATTATATAATGCCCAGAAGATGAGAGAAAGGGATAGAAAATGTATTTAATGAAATCATGGCTGGATACTTCCCAAACAGGGAGAAGGAAACAGATATTCAGGTACAGAAAGTCCAAAACAAGATGAACCCAAAGAGACCTACACCAAGATGTATCAAAATGTTAATGGCAAAAGATGAAGAGAGAATTTTAAAGGCAGCAAGAGAAAAACAAAAAAACCACATACAAGGAGTCCTCATAAGGCTATCATCTGAATTTTCAGTAGAAATTTTACAGGCGAGAAAGAGTGCATGATATATTTTAAATGCTGAATGGAAAAAAAGTCTACAACTTAGGGCAGTCTGCCCAGCAAGCTTATCATTTAGAATTGAAAAAGACAAAGAGCTTCTCAGATAAGCAAATATTAAAAGAGTTCATCAATACTAAACCATCTCACAAGAAGTGTTAAAGGATCTTCATTAAGTGAAAAAGGCTGCTGCTGCTGCTAAGTTGCTTCAGTCATGTCCGACTCTGTGAAACCCCATGGACGGCAGCCCACCAGGCTCCCCTGTCTCTGGGATTCTCTAGGCAAGAACATTGGTGTGGGGTGCCACTTCTTTCTCCAATGCATGAAAGTGAAAAGTGAAAGTGAAGTCGCTCAGTACTGTCCGACTCTTAGCAATACCATTGACTGAAGCCTACCAGGCTCCTCCGTCTATGTGATTTTCCAGGCAACAGTACTGGAGTGGGGTGCCATTGCCTTCTCCGGGTGAAAAATGCTACAAAAAATAAGTTGTAAGAAAAGGAATAACCAATAAGGAAGGGCAAATATATAGTAAAGAACTGTGGATCAATCACTTAACTAAGCTAGTACAAATATTAAAAGACAAAAATTGTGAAGTCAACTATAACTACAATAACCAGTTAAGGGGTAGACATGAGGATGTAAAATACATCCAAAACACAAAACGTGAGGCAAGACTGAACAATGTAGATTTTTAGAATGTGTTTGAACTTAACGGATTATCAATTTAAAACACAAACGAAAAATGTACAATCAGTTCAGTTCAGTCGCTCAGTCATGACCAACTCTTTGCGAGCCCATGAATCGCAGCATGCCAGGCCTCCCTGTCCATCACCAACTCCCAGAGTTCACTCAAACTCATGTCCATCGAGTAGGTGATGGCATCCAGCCATCTCATCCTCTGTCACCACTTCTCCTCCTGCCCCCAATCGCTCCCAGCATCAGAGTCTTTTCCAATGAGTCAACTCTCACATGAGGTGGCCAAAGTACTGGAGTTTCAGCTTCAGCATCAATCCTTCCAATGAACGTCCAGGACTGATCTCCTTTAGGATGGACTGGTTATATCTCCTTGTAGTCCAAGGGACTCTCAACAGTCTTCTCCAACACCACAGTTCAAAAGCATCAATTCTTTAGCGCTCAGCTTTCTTCACAGTCCAACTCTCACATCCATACATGACCACAGGAAAAACCATAGCCTTGACTAGACGGACCTTTGTTGACAAAGTAATGTCTCTGCTTTTGAATATGCTATCTAGGGTGGTCATAACCTTCCTTCCAAGGAGTAAGCATCTTTTAATTTCATGGCTGCAATCACCATATGCAATGATTTTGGAGCCAAAAAAATAAAGTCTGACACTGTTTCCCCATCCATTTTCCATGAAGTGATGGGGCCAGATGCCATGATCTTCGTTTTCTGAAGGCTGAGCTTTAAGCCAACTTTTTCACTCTCCTCTTTCATTTTCATCAAGAGGCTCTTTAGTTTTTCTTCACTTTATGCCATAAGGGTGGTGTCATCTGCATATCTGAGGTTATTGATATTTCTCCCGGTAAACTTAATTCCAGCTGTGCTTCATCCTGCCCTGCATTTCACATGAATTATTCTGCATATAAGTTAAGCAGGATGACAATACACAGCCTTGACGTACTCCTTTTCCTATTTGGAACCAGTCTATTGTTTCATGTCCAGTTCTAACTGTTGCTTCCTGACCTGCATACATATTTTTCAACAGGCAGGTCAGGTGGTCTGGTATTCCCATCTCTTGAAGAATTTTCCACAGTTTATTGTGATCCACAAACTCAAATGTTTTGGCATAGTCAATAAAGCAGAAATAGATGTTTTTCTGGAACTCTCTTGCTTTTTCGATGATCCAGCGGATGTCGGCAATTTGATCTCTGGTTCCTCTGTCTTTTCTAAAACCAGCTTGAAATGTACAATAGATACACAAAAATTAGAAACAAACATAAATAAAACACAAAAGAAAATCATCAACCACAAGGGACCAATACCTAAAGAATAAGAACACAGAGAAAATGAGAAAAATGGGAAAACAAGTAACAAAATAGCAGTAAGTACATGCCTATCTCAAATAAACAAGCTAAACTGCCATCCAAAGGAATTAGCAACAAAGAACAAAGTTCAAAGTCAGAAGAAGAAATGAAATTATAAACATCACAGTGGAAATAAATGGAATTGAGAACATACAAAAAAAAATCAGTGAAACAAAAAACTGTTTTTTTGGAAGACAAAATTGATAAGCCTTTAACCAGTCTCAGTAAGAAAAAAGCAAGGAACCAAATGAACAAAATAATAAATGAAACAGGAAAATTCACAACAGATATCACAGAGATACAATCATAAGGGAATACTATAAACAGTTATATTCTAACAAATTGGACAACCTAGAAGATATGCATAAATTACTAGAAATATACATTCTTCCAAAACTGAATCAAAAAGATATAACCTGAATAGACCAATTACTAGGATTGAAATTGAATCAGTAATCAAAGAACTCCCCCCCCCAAAAAAGTACAGAAACATAAGGCTTCACGGGAGAATTCTATTGAATACCAAGCATACAAAGAAAACATAATACTGCTCCTTCCCAAACTACTGCCCAAAAAAAAAAAAAAAAAAGAAGAGGAAACATTACCAAATTCATTTTTTGAGGCCACTATCACCGTGACAACAAAGCAAAGATATTACCAAAAAAGAAAATTCAGTTCAGTTCAGTTCAGTCGCTCAGTCGTGTCCGACTCTTTGCGACTTGATGAATCGCAGCACACCAGGCCTTCCAGTCCATTAACAACTCCTGGAGTTCGTCAAACTCATGTTCATCAAGTCAGTGATGCCATCCAGCCATCTCATCTGTTGCCCCTTCTCCTCCTGCCCCCAATCCCTCCGAGCATCAGAGTCTTTTCCAATGAATCAACTCTTCACATGAGGTGGCCAAAGTATTGCAGTTTCAGCTTTAGCATCAGTCCTTCCAAAGAACACCCAGGACTGATCTC
>SJXQ01010900.1:54417-147928 GCA_006408695.1 Aepyceros melampus | reverse complement strand
CAATTTGCTCTCTGGTTCCTCTGCCTTTTCTAAAACCAGCTTGTACATCAGGGAGTTCACAGTTCACGTATTGCTGAAGTCTGGCTTGGAGAATTTTGAGCATTACTTTACTAGCATGTGAAATGAGTACAATTGTGTGGTAGTTTGAGCATTCTTTGGCATTGCCTTTCTTTGGAATTGGAATGAAAACGGACATTTTCTAGTCCTGTGGCCACTGCTGACTTTTCCAGATTTGCTGGCAAATTGAGTGCAGCACTTTCACAGCATCATCTTTCAGGATTTGAAATAGCTCAACTGGAATTCCATCACCTCCACTAGCTTTCTTCGTCGTGATGCTTTCTAAGGCCCTCTTGACTTCACATTCCAAGATGTCTGGCTCTAGATTAGTGATCACATCATCATGATTATCTGGGTCATGAAGATCTTTTTTGTACAGTTCTTCTGTGTATTTTTGCCACCTCTTCTTAATATCTTCTGCTTCTATTAGGTCCATACCATTTCTGTCCTTTATCGAGCCCATCTTTGCATGAAATGTTCCCTTGGTATCTCTAATTTTCTTGAAGAGATCTGTAGTCTTTCCCCTTCTGTTCTTTTCCTCTATTTCTTTGCATTGATCGCTGAGGAAGGCTTTCTTATCTCTTCTTGCTATTCTTTGGGACTCTGCATTCAGATGCTTATATCTTTCCTTTTCTCCTTTGCTTTTCGCCTCTCTTCTTTTCACAGCTATTTGTAAGGCCTCCTCAGACAGCCATTTTGCTTTTTTGCATTTCTTTTTCCATGGGGATGGTCTTGATCCCTGTCTCCTGTACAATGTCATGAACCTCCATCCATAGTTCATCAGGCACTCTATCTATCAGATCTAGTTCCTTAAATCTATTTCTCACTTCCACTGTATAATCATAACCAGTGCTAATGGGGACTCAACGGTCATTGCTGCTTTCATATTTAGTAAAAATCCTTTCATCCGGCCATGTAAGTGTCTCCAGTGGGTGTCCCTGCCCCGCTCAGGTCAGGGTATTTATATCTGTTTCTCCAACTCTATCTGTATTTGTATCTTGATCTGCAAGAGTAGGGCAGGCAGGGAGAAGCTGGAAGCCAGCAGAAAACAGCTGAGATGAATGAGACCCAACGCGGGAGGAAGGCAGATGGAAATCGGTGGCAGAAAGGTTTGAGAAGCGGGAGCCCACAAAGCGCTAAAATCTGCAAGAATGCTGTCCGACTCGTCCCACTGTTTATGTTTCAGATTGCCAAGTTTCCTGCAGGTGTCAAGAATAAGGCATTGCTGCTTTACGTGTTCCAAAGAAAGCAACGTGGTTAAAATGGCTCCACGTGGACGCCCGATAATGAAACTGTTGAACACAGGGAGCAAATCTGTCTAGAGAATGAATCCTACCTGTGTGAACTGGAATAATCTCTCAGAGCTTGAATTCAGAAATTATTTTCTGGAGAAAAGCTGGGCTAGAGAGGGAAACCATTTTGCTGGCAAGCATACCAGTGGGATGTAGTTATGAATTGTAGGTAGTTGGGGAGAGGAGGCTTCTGCTAACGTCAATTTGTTTGTTGATTCAATGATAATTTATTCATCACGGCAGTGATACAAAATATTTAGATAACTCAGCACCTGTGTGGCTAAGGAGCTTCTATGCTGATGAAACATTTAGCATTCCTGTTGAATGGTTGGACTACGTCCACTGAAAATTCATAGGTTGGAGTCCTAAGCCCCCAGTATCCGAGTTTGGCCTTGTTTGAGACACGGGTCATTGCAGACATTCTTAGTTAAGGTAGATCACCCTGGAGGACATGCGGGCAGCTGATCCTATAGGACTTTTATGTTGCTGCCTGAAAACAAATACACAACCTAAAAAGTTGTGAGTTATGTTTTATTCGGCAGACTTCTCATAGATTTCAAGCGCAGGACACCGCATCTCAGATGATGCTGAGAAAACCGTTCAGAAGGGGCACGGGAGAAGTCAGGATATAAAGGAGTTTATATTCACAGAAGCTCCGGTAGTTGAAACATCCAACGGTTACTGTTAAAAAAAGCAGACGTCTCAAGTTAAGGAATTGAGGGCTTTTCTATGTATGGGAAGATACAGGAGTCTGGGCGCACTGAAATCCTTCCTCTGATGCACGCCTCGGCTCTCTGGGGCCAGCCTCCTCTGCTTTCTCACCCCGAGTGTCCTCGGGGTATCCCTCACAGGGTGACTGGGGGCTTGATGGGCTTGACAGTGGGCGGCCCTCTGGCTCCGTCCTGAGCTCCCTCGGGGCTCAGCGCCTGGTCGGCTATAATGTGATGGCTTGATGACTGAAGCATCCTTTGTTTACTGAGACAGCAGCAACCTTTTAGTTTGTCAACCTTATAAACGGGAAGAAATCCGAGCCCCCACACATGTAGGGTGGCCATCACCATGTGAAGATGAAGGCAGAGACCAGGGCGATGTGTTGATGAGCCAAGGATACGCTAAAGCCAGCCAGAGAAGCACCAACCCTGGGAGGGAGGCCTGAGACCCACTCTCCCCGCAGCCTCAGGGGCCCAGCCCTGCTGACTCCTTGATTTGGGACTTCCCCTCTCCAGAACTAAGAAAATCAGTTTCTGCTGTTTAAAGCACCCAGTCTGTGGTCCTTTGTTACAACAGATCTAAAAAATAACTAAGTCAGTGCTTGAGAAAAACTGAAAAAAGCAACACAAGGCAGAAAACGAGTAGAGAACCAACGGTACAATATTCATAAACCTCTAGGCTGAGGAAGGTGGCGGCTTGGGAATACTCTGGAAAGCCTCCTAGAAAAATTGAACTGAATTTTTAAGAGCGTGGGACGGGTCTGGGAGGATTAAAGCGAGAAAAGGGGGAAATTCTTTCAGCACTTATTGCTATGCACATGTATGTGCGGGCTCAGTCGTGTGCGACTCTCTGGGACCCCGTGGACTGTAGCCTGCCAGGCTCCCCTGTCCGTGGGATTCTCCAGGCAAGAAACTGGAGTGGGGTGCCATGCCCTCCTCCAGGGGAGCTTCCAGACCCGGGGATCGAACCTGCATCTCCTCCTTGGCAGGCAGATCCTTTGCTGCTGAGCCACCGGGGAAGCCACTTAGTCTCCATCAGGGCCTAGTTCAGGTGGGGGCGGTGCTGGTTGCCAGCCAGGCCATGGAAGAGTGATTCAGGCTTGGAAACACAGAGCTGTAGCCTCTCAACACAAGGAAGTTTCAGACAGAGGGAGCGGCACCCAGACAGAGGGAGCAGCACCCAGACAGAGGGAGCAGCATCCATGCAGAGGGAACAGCCCAGACAGAGGGAGCAGCACCCAGACAGAGGGAGCAGCACCCAGACAGAGGGAGCGGCACCCAGACAGAGGGAGCAGCATCCATGCAGAGGGAACAGCACTCAGAAGGAACAGCACTCAGACAGAGGGAACAGCAGGGACAAAGGTGAGGATTTGTCAAGGACCCCCCCCCCCACATTCTAGGAAGGTCACCTGGGTGCTCCAGCCACTTGCTAGATGGGACTTCCTGGGCAGCTGCCTCCTGTGTAATTTGCTGTGGGAGGGAGTCAGATCTCAGTGTTGGTGAAATTGCTATCATGTGAAAAAAAAGTCCGGCACTGAGCTGGGTGCTTCATAGGAAGTGTCCCTGACAGTGCGGACCTGTAGCATCTTTCTGCGTTTAACTCTCAGGCACTTGCTCCGGAACAGCCAGGCCAGCGTTTCCTTCTGGTCCAGCAGCCAGGCCATCTCTCAGGACCTTTCTTCCTGACCCCACCTCTGGGCATGCACTTGAGGGGCTCAAATGATATTACTTAAATGGACAAATCTTCAGTTCCACCCCTGTCTCCCTGATACATGCAAAAGGTCAGTTCTCTGGAGACCTGTCCTTCCCTGGGAGCAATTAAAGGCAGCATACCTTTCCTCCTTCATTTTCTGGAGGATGAAATTATAAACAGTTTATTGAGAAGATCATTTCAGAAGCCTGCTAGAGTCAAACTAAATGACACGCTTAAGCCTAGAGAAACCAGTCGTTTGGAACCTCACAGCACTCTGGAGAGTATCTAATCCATCTCTTTGTTTTACAGACAAGGAATCTGAGGTCCCCGTGGACTAACTGACCTTCCCTAAGGCGGCACGGCAGTCCCCTCAAGGCCCCTGATATATTTCAATGTACTATAAATCCAAATAGCTATTTGGATTATGAGGAAATAAACAATCTTGCTCATAATCTTGTGCAGAACAATTGAGATTTGTACCAATGACTTCTAGGTAATTTCAATTCCTAGAATAATTTCTTCATCTTCAATAAAAGACTCACTTTCTTCTTTTAAAAGATCAGAAGAGTCTGGGGGGAGGTACAGCCTTTTTTCTCAGTAAGCCACTATCTGAATGGGGCGGGGGTTCGGGGTCAGTACTCCTAACACACCCATTTTCATCCTTGTTTGCTTAGTTCTTTCTTCTGGACCCTGAGTGGCTCCGGACAAACCTCTCCTATACAACAGGGGTCATTGTGGTCCTGACCCAGCTCAAGGCTCTGAGCTCCCAGGAAGGAATCTCGAGAGAGACAGCAGCACTGGGTCTGAGGCTGAGGACCCTCCACGGGCCCTGGAAGAATGCTTTGTAGCAGGGTGTGTCCTGCTCAGGCTCGGGAGGGCAGGGGAGCTGGTCAGAGGCGGAGCTGCAGCAACAGAGAAGGGGCTTGTCTGAGGTCCTCTGCCGGGGGCTGGGAGTGAAGGCCCAGGGGCCGCCGCCCCATGAGAAGCTCCTGCCTGAGGTCCTAGGGCCCTCCTGGGGGCCTTTCCCCTCTAAGCGGGAGGGCAGACCTCACAAGGTCCCTTTCGCAGTCCAAGGCAGCTTTTCCTCGCTGAAGAGATGTGCGAGTTGGTCATTTTTAATAGCACCATCTGTCACCGAGGGGGAAACTCTGGTTGCAGAATGATCTTGTCACTTCGGGAAACAGGTTGATATTTGGGATTATAAATAATGTTTTCATTTGCTGTGTTATCGCGTTCAGGTTGTGTTTGCTGGCGGAGCCCAGGAATATCATTTCTTATCAAATATGACGATGTGTACTTTTCTTGAAGTCTGAAGCCTGAAATACTATTGATGTGTGTTAGAGGGAGTGATTTACTACGAAACCTTAACAATTCAAACGTAATGTCAAGTTTTTCTTTTTGAATTTAGCTCAGTTCAGTCATTCAGTCATGTCCAACTCTCTGTGACCCTACCCACTGCAGCATGCCAGGCGTCCCTGTCCCTCACCAGCTCCCAGAACTTGCTCACACTCATCCCTCGCGTCGGGATGCCATCCAACCATCTCTTCTCTGTCGTCCCCTTCTCTTCCTGCCCTCAATATTTACCAGCATCAGGGTCTTTTCTAATGAGTCCTCTCTTCACATCAGGTGCCCAAAGTATTGGAGCTTCAGCTTCAGCATCAGGCCCTCCAATGAATATTCAGGGTTGATTTCCTTTAGAATTGACTAGTTTGATCTTCTTTCAGTCCAAGGGTCTCTCAAGAGTCTTCATCAACTCCACAAAGGTATCAATTCTTCAGCCCTCAGCCTTCCTTATAGTCCAACTCTCACATCCATATATGACTACTGGGAAAACCATAGCTTTAACTAGACGTACCTTTGTTGGCAAAGTAATGTCTCTGCTTTTTAATATGCTGTCTAGGTTTGCCATAGCTTTTCTTCCAAGGATCAAGTGTCTTAATTTCCTGGCTTCAGTCACCAACTGCAGTGATTTTGGAGCCCCCCAAAATAAAGTCTGACACTGTTTCCACTGTTTCCCCATCTATTAGCCATGAAGTGATGGGACCGGATGCCATGATCTTAGTTTTTTGAATGTTGAGTTTTAAAACAGCTTTTTCACTCTCCTCTTTCACTTTCATCAGAAAGCTCTTTAGTTTTTCTTTGCTTCCTGCCATAAGGGTGGTGTCATCTGCATATTAAACAGTGAATTTTTAAATTAAATTCCTTTTTGGATTAAAGAGAAAAAACTCTGAGTTGGCCATGGCAGCACTGGCTGACATTTATCCCTGGGGGCTCAGACGGTTATGAATCTGCCCACAGTGCAGAGACCCAGCTCAATCCCTGGGTCAGGAAGATAACTTGGAGAAGGGAACAGCCACCCACTCCAGTGTTCTTGCCTGGAGAATTCTATGGACAGAGGACCCTGGCGGGCTACAGTCCATGGGATTACAAAGAGGTGGACATGACTGAACAACTAACACTTTCTTTGACTTCACATTTGAGCAGAGGCTTCCCAGGTGGCTCAGTGGTTTAGAAAAAAACAAATCTGCCTGCCAATGCAGGAGACTCGGGAGACTCGGGCTCGATCCCGGAAGGAAGGAAAATGGCAGACCACTCTACAGCCTGGAGTCTGTGAACAGACACTTTTATTATTATGCTTTCAGTGTCTCCAGCACTTCACACATGGGCTTTTATTCTCTTTCCCTTGATTTTTACAAAAACTCCTTGACATGCACAGAACAAATATTATTGTCTCCATCTTGCAAGTTAAAAACCTGAGGCCCAGAGATAGTCAAGGATTTCGCCAATGCCATCTTGTAGTTCACAGCGGATTAACTCACTCAAACTGCTGTGTCTCTGTGATTTGAGCAATGCAAAATTATTACCATTGTCTGGTTACGATTAGAAGATAAGATAAGCTGTGTGTTTCTCTGGGTGACAGGACTGATGAAGGGCAGACGTGCTGGATGGCTAGCCAGGTCGCTATTACAGGTTCTGGGTGAATGTTCCAATTGAATTTCTTAGTGGGAGGAGGGGTGTGGGGAGGACTCAGTGGAACCCATTTCTCTACCTGTTTCCAAGAAGGATGCTCACACATCCTCTCATGGCATTGAGTTTGAGCTGTGTTCCCAAAGAGCAATTCTAGTATCTGATGCCTCAGATGGAACTGGAACTCTGTATTTTCAAGAGAAATGACAAAGCCACCCCCACTCCAGCATTTCTAGTTTATAGTTCTTAATTTCCTGATTATATATGGAATCTGTACAACTAGGAATATAGTCAGTCATATATGGAATATATATAACCTAGTTATATATGGAATATATATAAATAAGACTATTTATATCTAACTAGAATATAGTTATATCTTCTGCTATAGAGAAAAATATTCCAGAACTCCATTTAGTATTAATCTATTTCATAGATTTTAAAAGAAGACCAACTGTGATGTTTTCATCTCTATATTTAGCTGAGTTTATGGCCAGTGATGTAATTCTAGTAATATTTTAAGGCACTCCCTGTATAGATCCTCATTATTATCACTGAATGCCACTTTTTAGAAGGTTGTTATTTCATACATCAAGGACCGAGGGTGAGATAAGCTGTACTTCCTTGAATTGGGCAGACCTGCTGATGCTGCCTGCTGATTTCATCTGCATACAATCCTCAGACATCCGCCTTTGGCTGAGCTTTCCCTGTCTACTGAGAACAAGAATAGGAAATTACCCGTAAGCAGCCCTGTGTCCATTCCACACTCCCCCAAGGCAAGATGGCAGAGAAGGAAATACACACTAGAATAATAGAAGCTTCCGTCTCCTGTAAAAAAGAAAAAAATAAAAGGAGAATGTAAATTCTCCATCAGTGAGAGGTGTTCGGATCCTGTGTTCTCTGCGGATTATTGGTTGATGTAGTTCCCCGTGAATATTTCCTCTTTGTTCCAAGATTCATGCTATAGCTGCATGGGCAAAGCGTCTGACCTTACACTCATGTTCAATTTTCCACCTGATTTCTTGAGGGACTAACTCTACTTCATCAAGTACTTCTAATTTGGCTAATGATTATTCCAATATTTTCTTATTAGCAAATCAACAGTGACAGTTGTTTAATTGCTACCAATGGATTTTATGCATGATGGGCAGTGTTTCAAACATTCAATTTACTTGATTCAATTTATTTTTTCATTGAAGTATAGTTAATTTTCAATGCTATGCTAATTTCTGCCATACAACAAAATGACTCAGTTGCGCCGCGCGCACACACACACACACACACTCCATTTTATCTTCTTTTCCACTGTGGTTTACCCTAGGAGACTGCACACACACACACACACACACACACACACACTCCCTTTTATCTTTTCCACTGTGGTTTATCCTAGGAGACTGCACACACACACGCACACACGCACACACACTCCCTTTCATCTTCTTCTCCACTGTGCTTTACCCTAGGAGACTGCACACACACGCACACACACACACGCACACACACACACGCATACACACACACGCACACACACACGCACACACACACACGCACACACACACACGCGCGTGCACACACACACACACTCCCTTTCATCTTCTTTTCCACTGTGGTTTACCCTAGGAGACCGGATATAGTCCCCTGGGCTCTGCAGCAGGACCTGCTGTCTGTCCGTCCTATACATAGTAGTTCGCATCTGCCGATCCCAAACTCCCCCTCCCGCCTCCGTCACCCCTGCCAGCAGCCACATGTCTCTTCTCTATGTCTGTGAGTCTGTTTCTGCTTTGTAGATAAGTTCATTTTGGGCCACATTTTAGGTTCCACATATAGGCTACATCATGTGATATTTATTTGTTTTTCTCTTTCTGACTTCCTTCATTTGGTATGATCATCGCTGGCTGCATCCATGTTGCTGAAATGGCATCATTTTGTTCTTTTCCGTGACTGGGCAGTATTCCATTGTGTGTGTGTGTGCGCGCACGCTGCATACGCACAGTGGAGTGCCGCTACATATAGATAGATACACGCCACATCTTCTTTCTCCAGTCGTCTGTCAGCGGAGCTCTAGTTTGTTTCCATGTCTCGGCTGTTGTCGACAGTGCTGCTGTGAGCATAGAGGCCCGTGTGCCTTTCTGGATCATAGTTCTGCCTGGGCATCACCAGGGAGTGGGGCTTCCGGGTCATATGGGGCTCTAGTTTCAGTTTCCTTAGGGACCTCCATGCTGTTTTCCATTGTGGATGCACCGACTTGCGTTTCCGCTGAGAGTGCAGGAGGGCTCCCTTTCTCCACACCCTCTCCAGCTTTTGCTATTTATAGAGTTTTTAATGGTGGCTCCTGTGAGTGGCATGAAGTGATGACCGCGTGGTAGTTTTGATTTGCATTTCTCTAACAGTTAGTGATGCTGGGCCTCTCTCCACGTGCCGAGTGGCCATCTGTATGTCTTCTTTGGAGAAGTGTCTGTTTAGGCCTTCTGCCCATTTTTTGATTGGGTTGTTCAGTCGGTTAATTTGAAATGGGCCGTATTTCCATTTGAAATGATATCATACATTCGGTATTCCCATGTTGTATTTGGCCTGGGCCAATACACCTTTGGGTAGAAAGCTGTGAATTTAGCCAATTCAACCTCAGACCAACAGGCCATCTCATTTTCAGGTTACTCCTTTGTTGTAGAATACTAGGCAGTTTCATTGATAAATTATGGGTTAAACTTTTCTTTTTTACTTGTTGCACTGGTTTTTGCTGTTTTGCACATTGGTGTGGCACAGAGAAAACGTCACAAAATAGCAGACAATTCAGTGAGCTTGGGTGTGTGCACATCGTCCACTGGCAAAAACAAGCATGCTTCCTTTACAGTGTAGTCAGTAAGCGCCTTCTTTCCTGTCCCTATCTTATCCAAAGCATGCGTATTTTTAAATGTCCACCTCCACTCCCATCTACACCAAAAAGCCTTCCTCAGTCATCCTCAGAGCCATTCATTCCCTCCTCAATGTTCTATGACTTTTGATTCAGCATCACAGTACGGGCCTTGATTACCATATATTCTACTTGATTTTCCCCCAAATAAAGCATTGTGTTTAACCTGGCTTATTCTAAGTTTTTTAAAAAATCTAATGGTTAAAAAAAAGTCTATCTCAGAGCTAGAGAAAAGAGCCATTTGTCCCATTTTCCTGTAACATGGCAGTGGACAATCCCCTGACCACCCACCTCCCTGCACATTCCACTCTATTTATCTTCCAGAATGTACAGAGAACAGAGTTTCTGATAGATATTCATTAAATTCTTTGTGCTTGATTCCTTAGCTTTTATCTTGAAAGGGGTTAGGCAATCCTTGAACAAAGGAAAGAGCTACTCAGAGACTTAGAAGTCGGTCTCGACTTTTCGGTATCCGTGTTTCATCCCTTAGAATCTGCTACCAACTCCCTCTTGACGAAGTTCTCGGCATCAACAAAGGGGTCTGTCCTTTCTGCGTCTCCCCACATTGAACCCTTTGAAACAGCATCCAGTCTTGCCACCTCCTCTTTCTGACTGGGGTGACATCCGTGTGTAAGCACCCTGGAGCAAGCGTCTTGATCTTGCTCAGGCTTTGTGAACTTCCGCGTGCCTCCGTGGTGCTTCATAAATAACTAATGGTGTGAAGCAGAGACCAAGTTGACTACCGACTTTGTAGTTCTTAAGCTCTGATGACAACTGGCTTCAAGAAGCGTGTGTGCCTTTGCGTGTTGACTTGGGCTATTGCACAAAAGCCGCCAGTGAACTTTACTTGTAGCTACGATGGAGGAACTCGTGCCCAACCGTCTTTCCTCGCACAGGTAACTTTCAGACTCATAAAATGTGTAGGGCACCTGTTCTAAGGAACTGAACAAAGCACCACAGAGTCACAGCCCTGGAGAGAAAGGAAGTGGTGGGGAGACCGACGGCTGCCTGACCTGTCTGTCTGGGCCACTTTCCCCAGGGGTCGCCGGGCTGGTGGGGACTGACCACAGGCTCTTGGCTGCAGCTGGGGTGCATATGCACATGACCCGGCAGTGATTAGCTGCTGCAGGAGTGGGAGCGCGACTGCAGGTGGAAGAGGCCATGCACTGCTGGGGACGTTGGACCTGCAGCCCAGCCTCAGCGAGGAGCCCTCACTGAGCATCCTGGACTTCCGCTGAAGCCATAGCAAGTCTATGACGTAAAGTAAAAGTTATACCTTATAGAATAAAGGTCTTCCCATGGACTAGGTTCATGCCTAACAAAGATTAATAAGCCTGATATGAGCAAAATAGCTCATTTCAGTTCAGTCGCTTAGTCGCGTCCACCTCTTTGTGACCCCATGCACTGCAGCCACCAGGCCTCCCCGTCCATCACCAACTCCTGGTGCTTGCTCAAAGTCATGTCCATCGAGTCCGTGATGCCATCCTACCATCTCATCCTCTGTCGGCCCCTTCTCTTCCTGCCTTCAATCTTTCCCAGCATCAGGGTCTTTTCCAAGGAGTCAGTTCTTCGCATCAGATGGCCAAAGTATTGGAGCTTCAGCTTCAGCATCAGGCCTTCCAATGAACATTCAAAACTCATTTTCTTTAGGATGCACTGGCTGGATCTCCTTGCAGTCCAAGGGGACTCCCAAGAGTCTTCTCCTACACCACAGTTCAAAAGCATCCATTCTCTGGCACTCAGCTTTCTTTATGGTCTAGCTCTCACATCCATACGTGACCACTGGAAAAACCATAGCCTTGACTAGATGGACCTTTGTTGGCAAAGTAATGTCTCTGCTTTTTCATATGCTGTCTAGGTTGGTCATAGATTTTCTTCCAAGGAGCAAGCGTCTTTTAATTTCATGGCTGCAGTCACCATCTGCAGTGATTGGTAATTTTTAGCTGTCAAAAGAAAACTCAACAAACTTGCAATTCTGGACACTATCTAGAATTCCTGAAATATGTCCTCTGTAGTATCTGGTGTAAAGTATATTAATTTATCTATTTTTAACTGAAGGATAATTGCTTTACAGTGCTGCCTTGGTTTCTGCCATACTTCAACATGGGTCAGTCACAGGTACACATATATCCCCTCCCTCTTGAACCTGCCTCCACCCTCCCACCCTTCCGCACACCTAGGTTGCTGCAGACCCCTGGTTTGAGCTCCCTGAGTCACAGCAAGTCTCCATGCTTTCTGCTTTGCGTGTGGTAGGGACTGTGTTCTTATGCTGCTCCCTCCGCTCGTCCCGTCTTCTCCCTCTACCACACCTCCCATGCCCATAACTCTGTTTTCTGTGTTTGTGTCTCCATTGCTGCCCTGCAAATAGTGTAAAAAATTTAAGCAATTACTAGGTTTGTAGAGAAATACAAATAGGTGACCCATGATCAAGGAAATAGAAGTCAATGGAAATGACCCCTGAGATGACCTTGATGTTGCGTTTTTCAGACGAGGACTTTACAACAGGTATCGTAAATATGGTCAAGAAATTAGAGGAAACCGTGGCCATAAGGAGGGATCAAAAGGAGAATTGCAACAGAGAAAAGAAAAGTTAAAAAAAAAACATTTCTAGAACTGAAAGTATAGTATGTGAAATAAAAATTCATTGGGCAGACTTAATAGTGCATTGAGAACAACAGAGGAGCTAATCAATTTGAAGGTAGTTCAGCAGTGTTATCCAACTTGAAGAAGAGATATAGACGTGGGAAAGTATAATAAGAAGATATTTCTCTGATAAGTAGGACAACGTCCAAGCGGTCATAAACACATGTAATTTGAGTCTCAAAAATACATAACAGGAAAAAAAGTTTTAAAAATAATGACTTAAATTTGCCAATATTTTGTGGAAACAAGCAAAAACAAGTATTTAAGAGGTTCAAGAAATCCAAGTGAGATATAAATATTTTAAGCTAAATGACAATAAAAACATACATATCAAAGCTGTGGTATGTATCTAAAGTAGTGCTTGGTAGGAAATTTATAGCTTTAAAAGTTTAAATTAGAAAAAAAGAGAATTAAAATCAATAATCTGAATTTTAAAAAGTGAAAATGAACCTCAAGTAAGTAAAAGTTGGAAATTATACAGGAAAAAATGATAAAACAGAAAACTGACAGATAATAGAGACAAGTTACATAAACAAGAAGAATCAGTAACATTAAATGTCAATGATCCCAGATTGACCTATGGGTTTTATAAAAGCTCAATGAAAATTTCAAATAGATAGTAGAAATTGACAAGCATAAGAATTCTAAGGACCTAGAACAGCTAAAATAAATTTGAAAAGGAAGTTTGTGTTTTAAGAATCCCTATTACCTGTTTTTAAGATTAGTATTAGCTGTCGTTTAGTCGCTAAATCACGTCCAATTCTTTGCAACTCCACGCCAGGCTTCCTTGTCCTTTACTATCTCTCAGAGTTGCTCAAATTCATGTCCATTGAGTCAGTGATACTGTCTAACCATCTCATCCTCTGGCACCCCTTTCTCCTCTTGCCCTCAGTCTCTCCCAGCATCAGGGTCTTTTCCAGTGAGTCGGCTCTTTGCATCAGGGGGCCAAAAGATTGTAGCTTCAGCTTTAGCATCAGTCTTTCCAATGATTATTCAGGGTTGATTTCCTTTAGGATTGACTGGTTTGATCTCCTTGCAGTCCAAGCGACTCTCAAGAGTCTTCTCTAGCACCACAGTTCAAAAGCATTAATTCTCTGATGCTCAGCCTTCTTTATGGTCCAACTTTCACACCTATACATGACTGCTGGAAAAACCACAGCTTTGACTATACCGGCCTTTGTGGTACTAATATTGGCATAAGGAAAGATGAATAATCAATAGAACTTATCTGTGAAGAATCCAGAATTAGACATACACACACACAACCAATAAATTTTTGATAAGGTGGAAAGATCTGGATGAAGTTAGGGGGAGAGAGGAAATTTAAACCCTACCTCTCATCATAAACAATAGTCACTTTTAGGTGGCTCATATGCCTAACCATAAACTCTAAAATGGTGATGGATATATTAATAGTCATGAGAAATACCCTAACTTTGGAGTTAGTAAAGGCTTTGTGTCGTTGTTTAGTCTCTCAATCATGTCCGACTCTTTGTGATCCTATGGACTGTAGCCTGCCAAGCTCTTCTGTCCATGGGATTTGTTGCCATTTCCTTCTCCAGGGAATCTTCCTTACCCAGGGATCAAACCCATGTCTCCAGCTTGGCAGGTGGATTCTTTACCATTGAGCTACCTGGCAAGCCCAACAAAACCTCATGAAGAGAAGTGAAGAGAAGTTGCTCAGTCGTGTCCGACTCTTTGAGACCCCATGGACTGTAGTCCACCAGGCTCCTCAGTCCATGGGATTTTCCAGACATGAATTCCAGAGTCGGTTGCCATCTTCCCGACCCAGGGATCAAATCTGGGTTTCCCACATTGCAGGCAGATGCTTTACATCTGAGCCACCAGGAAGGCCCACCAAAAACCTCATAGGTAGGGATTAAAAAAAAAAAGAAAAAATTAATCACTTGGATTTCACCAAAGTAAAAATTTCTGCTCAGCTAAAGATGATGTTAAGAAAAATGAACTGTAAAATGGTTTACAATAAAGTTTGACATATTATTACAGTTTCTAAAAAAAGAAAAAGAAAGAAAAATGAAGAGTCTGGTCATAAATTGGGAAAATTATATTCAATTCCATATATCTGACAAATGGACTTGCATCTCTAATATATAACAATGCCTACACATCAGTAATTTTAAATGGACAAGATATTTGAATAGGTGCTATATGAAAGAAGATGTATAACTGGTTGCACATGAAACAGTGCTCCATATTGTGAGTCGTGAGGAAATGGCAGTCAGAACCGTGTTGAGATGCCATTTCTCAACCCAGCAACAGCAGCAAATGTTAACAGGAATGTGAAGTGACTAAACTCCTAACACTATTGATGAGAGTGCACAGCACATATGACCACTTTGGGGAACAGTTTGAAAGTTTCTGATAAAGCTAAATGTGTAACTCCCAACTGAATTCTATTACGCTCCTAGGTGTTTCTCTAACAGTAGTGAAAGTATGAGTCCTTGAAAAAAACTTGTACTGTTCATAACAAGTCTTTTTCATAGTATACCCAAACTGGAAAAGACCCAAATACCCCTCAAGCAGATAATGGAAAAAGAAATTGTGCTGCATCCATGTAGTGAACTGTTTGTGAGCAGCGTTCAATGCACACTGCATTGAGGGCGAATCTCAACAGGAACCTCATATCCGTCCTGGAGAAAGCCAGACAAAGAGACAACATGCTCATAATTACATGTGTAAAAACTCAGGAGGGGTGAAAGGGATCAAAACAGGGGTTGCCTGTAGGAGATTCTGGGTGGAATTGGAATGCCCTCTATCTTGACTTGATTGTATTCATTTGACTGTATATGCATTTCTCAAAACCAATGAAATGTATGCTTTAGATCTGTGTGCATCAAATTTTATCTCAAAAAAAAAAGAGCATGCATTTTTTTGGGTGCAAGGAATCCAACCCTTGCCCCCTGCAGTGGACGCGTGGAGTCCTAACCACTGCGCCACCAGGGAATTTTGAAGGAGACCTGTCTTGATAATATGTTCCTCTGTTATGGAAGCACAGCAGTGATCAGACTGGGGTTCTGAGGCCCGAGGGCACAGCCGCCTGTAGGTCCCCCTGAGATTCATAGGATGCCCGCGGATGTTGGAGACCCATGGCCCTCGTGATCCTTAGCTGTTGCTTGTTGTGACCTTTGGATTCTTACATACAGGGCTGGTTCCGCCGGATCAGCACGTGAGCGCCGATGCACAGCTTAATGAGAAAGGCTCGCTTTCCTCAAACACGGTGAAAGAGGCCATTCTCTGGTTTTGTGTCAGAGACAAGCATGCTGTGCGTTTTGGAAACCACATCAGACTTTCTTTAGGACAGCAGCGTTCAGTGGATAGAGAATGGAAAATATCAATTAACCTATGAATTAACCCAGAGAAACTATTAGCCAGGGAGGTCATCAAATCGCGTCTGAAAAGGTTGCCTGACCGCAGAGAAACCGCACAAATAGTTCCTTCTGTCGGAATCCGGTGTTCCTCGGCTCCCTCGGAGATATTTGGGGAATTTTAAACATCGGAGAACGCTTGTAGAAGATGGTGTGCCTGCGGTGAGGGATTCTGTTGTGGCCTGTCTTCGCCGTGGACGTGTGCCTGTCTTAGTCTGTGTGGTCCACCCATCGGATCTCTGCTTCAGAGTCCCTCCGGGTCGCAGCTCCATGGTCAAGGTGCTGGCCACTGTTACGAGTTCACACATACACAGAGTTTTGCGTGTGCTTTCAGAAGGCTTGTGGATACCCAGAAAGGTATCTGGGATCCGGAGGGGTTTGCTGGAGTCTGGCGGAAGAGCCCCCCTTCTCATTCCTCATACGGTTGCCTCTAAGAAACCCCGCCCGGCTCCCTCGCTGGCCTCCGGGCTGAGGTCTCCGTTGGGGAGGGTGGCGGGTGTGCATGGCTCAGCGCCGGGCAGGCTCGCGGGGTTTGTCTGCAGAGGTTATCTCACCAGCTTAGAAAAAAGCGCTCTCCAATCTCTGCCTGTGAATTCAAGCAGGAGAGAAATGGTTTTCTCCCCTCATTCTGAGCCTGTGTGGGAGCTAAAGAAAAACGGGTGTCTCCAGCTAGTTAGAAAGAAAGGCCTTTCCCAAAGATGAATTCAGACAGCTTTATTTAATGGGGAAAATGTCTGCCTTGGAATGCAGTCTTCCCTGGTGGCTTCTACCTGGCGTAAAGAAAAATTAGTCTCTTGCTTGAAAGAGGTCTTTGTCGAGAGGGAGGAAGGGGAAGGAGGGGAGATATAGGGACAACACAGCCTGCACCACGGGCAGTGTTTGCCTGGGGCTCCAACCATGGCACACAGATCCTGGAAACTTGAAGCTGGGACTTTGAAGAACTCGCTCTTGGAATGTTCAGAGGCCACGTGGGAGAGGCGGAGACTCAAAAAGAGGAGACTCACCAGCTGGGTGGATTCATGGATGCACGCTAGCTGTCTGAGCCTCGGCTTCCTCATTTGTAGGTTAATTACATGAGGTGTGTTTTTTTTTTAATTTCTCAGTTTTCTTTTCTGAATTTTTCTTTTTTTTTGTTTATTATTTTTAGCTGTGCTGGGTCTTTGTTGCCGCGCGGGCTTTTCTTTGCTGCAGAGATGGAGGGCCAGGCTGCTGTCTAGCTGCGGTGTATGGGTGCTCCTTGCGGTGGTTCTCTGTAGAGCCCAGGTTGTCTGGTGTGGGGGTTCAGTGCTTGTGGCATGGGGGTTAGTTGCTCTGCAGCGTGTGGGCTCTTCCTGGATCAGGGATCGAACCCATGTTCCCTGCAGTGGCAGGCGGCTTCTTAACCACTGGACCACCAGGGAAGCCCTACACGGAGCGATTATCAGAGTCCATGTGAAAATATTCCTGAGAGTCTGGCTGACTGCAGAAAGGCTGCTACTTGTTAGTGTCTCTAAGTTTAAGATCAAGTTGAACCTAGAAAGCCTCGTGGCAGCAGAGCAGAAAGACCCAGAGGAAAAGGTTTCTGCCCCAATTAGTGGATGGCTGTTCCAAAAGAGCTGGGTATTTCACAGGGAAATCTGCAGGTGGCTGGAAGCTGATGCCTTGGGAAGGGTGGAAGAGAAGGCAGGCGAGGGAAGAGCAAGGCCTGGGGCTTACGGACCTGGTCACCCGTCAGCTGGGATGTCTGCAGGTTTCCTAAGGACACGAGGTGGAGGTAGTGGCCTGAATAGGAACAAGAAGGCTTCCAGAGTCGCATATTTATTGTCAAGGCTTGCTATGTTCAGCCTGGCACGTGCCCATCACTACAGTGGTTCTTCAGAGGGATTTCTTCTTGGATAAAAATGGAAATGTTGGCTAATAGAGCTTGGATCTATATCTATATTCATAACAGGGTGAGAAGATTTATCTACTTCAGTTAAATTGAAAATCAAGGCCCTTGTATTTCACATCTGTGTATGTGTTGGAAATACAATAAGGATGTTTGAGATCAAGTTAAGCTTTGATAAAACTCCTTCCATTTAGCAGTAAAGCAGGACTGAGGTCAGAAGGGAGAAGAGTCCTCTGTTCTGACAGAGAGGGGCATCTGAGCCCTCACGCCGGTTTCTGGTCTTAAACAAATCCTACCAACCCTTATTATTCAGATCTGTTAAGCTTTAAATTCTCTAAAGACAATGCACCTTTTAAAACTTTTACTGTTGACTTACAGCATCATGTTAATTTCTGCCTTAGAGTAAAGTGATTCCGTTATACACCCATATTATTGTTGCTGTCGTTTAGTCGCTAAGCCTTTGCAGCCCCAGGGACTGTAGCCCGCCAGACTCCTCTGTCCATGGGATTTCCCAAGCAAGAGTACTGGAGTGGGTTGCCATTTCCTTCTCCAGGGGATCTTCCCAACCCAGAGGTCAGACCAGCAGTTCCTGCGTCTCCTGCATTGGCAGGTGGATTCTTTACCACTGAGCCCCCTAGGAAGACCACTCCCCACTATGATGACCGCTAGTCTACAATTGTCAAGTGGCCATTTACCCACACCCAAGGGCAAGTGCACCTTTTATTAAACGGAAGCAAAATACAGTCTTATCGGTGGATAAGGATCTGTGTAACAATGCCTTTTGTTGCAGAAGGTTATAAAGAGAACAGAAAAAATACTGTCTTCACCTTTTGTGAGATCTGTGATTCCACCCGCTTACAGCCACAAGTCTGTTCTCTCTGAGTGTTTCTGTTTGGCAGGCAAGTTCACCTGTGCCGAGTGCGCTTTCTTACTTCCTGTACCTGGCAGACTGCTTCTCCCAGATCCCCCTACTCACCACACAGCATACACTCACACACACACTTACACAGTCTCTCACACATGCTCACACACACACTCTCTCACACACATTCACACTCATATTCTCACACACACACCCTCACACACTCTCACACACTCACACGCTCACACAGTCTCACTCACACATTCACTCTCTCACACACACACACAATCTCCCTCTCTCTCACACACTCACAGGCTCTCTCCAGACACCCTTGGACAGAGGAGCCTGGTGGGCTATAGTCCATGGGGTTGCAAATAGTCAGACATGACTGAGCAACTGAGAGTGCTAGGGTGGGTTAAGTGCTTTAGTAGAGGAGGTAGGATTTTCAATGTAGAAGACTGGACAAGGGGAATGAACTATTATTTGGGATCCATTTTATGTTCCAGGCATGTCATTTTCTTTATTCCTCATAATAGTCCATGAGGCATTGTTATATCTGTTCTGTATTTTAGGAAACAGATGTGTATAAGAGACAGCTCTCCACACACACTCACACAGTCTCACACACACTCATAAACAGTCTCTCTCTCACACACACACGCTCACACAGTCTCTCTCTCTCACACACATGCTCACACAGTCTCTCTCTCTCTCACACACATGCTCACACACACACACTAACACACACTCACACACTCACACACACACTCACACAGTCTCTCACACACACACACACAATCTCTCACACACACAATCTCTCACACACACACTCACTCTCACACACAGTCTCTCTCACATGCCCACGCTCACACACACACTCACACAGTCTCTCTCACACACACACACTCTCACACACACAGTCTCTCATGCACACACACACACACACACAGAGTCTCTCTCACATGCCCATGCTCACACACACACTCACACAGTCTCTCTCACACACACACACTCTCACACACACAGTCTCTCATGCACACACACTCACACACACACACACACACACACACACTGTCTCTCTCACATGCCTACGCTCACACACATGCTCACACAGTCTCAGACACATGCTCACAGTCACTCTCTCACACACACACACACAGTCTCTCTCACACACACACGCTCACATAGTCTCTCACACACATACACACTCACACACTCACACACACTCACAGTCTCTCACACACCCATGCTAACACACACGCTCACAGTCTCTCTCTCACACACACATGCTCACACAGTCTCTCTCACACACATGCTCACACACACTCTCTCACACACACACTCTCTCTCTCACACACACAGAGCTCTCTCACACGCCCACACTCACACACAGTCTCTCTCTCACACACACTCATACTGTCTCTCACACATGCTCACATACACTGTCTCTCTCACACACACTCACACTTTTTCTATCTCGCACATGCACAGTCTCTCTCTTACACACACACTCACACACACTGTCTCACATACTCTCACACACACACATTCACACATACACATGCTCACACACACTCACACACACACTGTCTCTCTCTCTTAGACACCCACACACAGTCTCTCACACACACAAACTCACACACATACTCTCTCATACACACTCACACACACACTCTCTCTCACACACACTCACACTGTCTCTTTCTCTCACACACTCACACTGTCTCTGTTTCACACACACACACCACAGTTCTTGTGAATGGCATATGAGCAAATTTCACTGAAACATCTCCTGACCAACTGTTGCTATCTCATCAAAGCAGAAAATGATTTCTTTTAGCATTGAGGGATTAGAAAAGATTTCAAAAAAGCAAAATTACATGAAAGAAAAGTTTAGATGTTTGCCCTGAGGATATCTAAACTAGGTGGAAAGTTCAGACTAACCTGTCTGAAACCAGAGTGATCACTTTGCCGGTTCCACTGATAGGTTGGGCAGAGTCAACAGCAACTACCGTCAAAGCTTCTCTTGAAACCTGTCTGCCCCCAGATGTAGTCATGAAACCTTAACTGCTGGGGAAAGGCCACTCAAAGCTCATTCAGAAGCTTTCCCTTTGGGTCAGATTTTAGTTTGCCAGAATCAAAATAGCATGACAATAAAATAAATATTTAGACAGTCTCTGGCAAGAAGCCAGATTGAAAGATGATGCAGAGAAAGCCGGGGTGGGGAGTCGGGAGACACGGGGCGGAGGGGCTTCCGGGAGCACCTGATAAATAATCTCAAGCATTTTGTGCAAAGTGAACCCACCCGTTCATTTCAGGGAAGACGGGAGCAGCAGGGAGGGACCAGCGTCCTCAGAACAACCACTCTCTGCCAAGGAGAAAAGCATAATCTGGCTTTTCTTTGCAGATGACCTGGTTGACTGTGAAAAGAAAGGAAGGCAGCATATCAAGTTTTCCCTGGAGAAAGTGTCTGGGGGTGGGTGGTGATTCATGAACTCAGGCCTCCACTCTGATACCTGAGGGAACCAAAGTACACACAGGTGAGTGGAGGTGGTGTTGATCAGCAGGAGGGCACGTCCCACCTTCAGGGCAGAGCCAGTGAGGAGAGACCAGGAAGCAAGAAGCTGATGTGAGCTGATTAGATAACCCTTAATGCTGTCTACCTACAACCTACCCTGAAATGGTAATTTGAGTTAATTCTTGCCTTAGTACACTGCTTTAGGGCTTTCCTGGTGGCTTAGCCGGTAAAGAATCTGCCTGCAATGCAGGAGACCCCGGTTCGACTCCTGGTCAGAAAGAGCTGCTGGAGAAGAGAATGGCTACCCACTCAAGTATTCTGGCCTGGAGAATTCCATGGACTGTATGTATAGTCCATGTGGTCGCAAAGAGTCGGACACGACTGAGCGACTTTCACTTTCACACTGTGTTAAATTTAGAAATGATTTGATGTTTATCATCATTTGAAAAAATGATTTGATGTCTATCGTTGTTTGAAAAACATATTGTTCATGTGACTAAAATAGACACTATGAGCCTCACTGATGATAAAAGCAATGATGGGGACAGCGATGATATTGCTGTCTCGGTAAAGACGAGCAGTGTTCCAGGTATGTTAATATATCTAATTTATTCCTTGCAGCAGTGCTTCATGGAAACTATTATCCTCCTCCTCTGGTTTGGAGAGGTTGAGGAAGTAGCCCAAGAGGACAATGATTTTATCCTTAGCTCAGCCCAGTCTAACCCTTGTGCCCTCTTGGCCATTTCTGTTCTCTGACCTTTCCTGAAGTTGAAGATTTCTTTGAAATTTTTGTTTGCTTTTTGCCCGTCACAGACCCAAATCTAAAGAATCTCAGCACAGCTATTGGTTTTGTAGGTGTGACTCAAGGTGGGTTTATTTTGTGTGTTTACAATAGGTTTCGTTTACAAGTTAACATTTGTGACATGATGGCAGCTGTCCCAGCCCCTCAGGAATTTTGGTGGAATAAACCATGGCTACACTGAGGTTCGGGCTTCCCTGGTAGCTCCGTGGGTTAAGAATGCACCTGCAATGTGGGAGACCCCGGTTCGATTCCTGGCTTGGGAAAATCCCCTGAAGAAGGGATAGGCTACCCCCTCCAGTGGTAGCTCAGAGGTTAAAGCGTCTGCCTGCAGTGCAAGAGACCTGGGTTGGGAAGATCCCCTGGAGAAGGAAATGGCAACCCACTCCAGTATTCTGGCCTGGAGAATCCCATGGACGGAGGAGCCTGGCGGGCTACAGTCCACGGGGTCACAAAGGGTCGGACACGACTGAGCAGCTTCACTCACTCTCCAGTATTCTTGGGCTTCCCTGGTGGCTCAGATGGTAAAGAATCTGCCTGCAATGCAGGAGACCTGGGTTTGATCGCTGGGTCAAGAAGATCCCCTGGAGAAGGGCATGGCAATCCACTCCAGGATTCTTGGAGAATTCCCATGGACAGAGGAGCCTGGTGGACTACAGTCCATGGGGTCACAGAGAGTCAGACATGACTGAGCGACTAAGCTCAGCACAACACACTGAGGCTCTAAGAAAAATCTGGGAGGGAGGCGTGAGCCCTGTGGGTGCAGACGCTGCCCCCTTGGCCGTGTGTGTGAGGGTGGGGGCACGCTCCACGTTTAATGAATGAGTCGGAGGACGGACACAGGGCTTGCCTTGAGGGATGTTAGTACCAAGGGTGTGATTAGGAGACCTGAGAACAGTGAGGAGGAGGGGAACAGTCATCATGTTTTCCCTGGGTAGGAATTAAAACACAACTATTACACCTAAAATACCAACGGCTTGAGCCACTGCAGAAGAACGTGACTCTTCTGTGAAGGGAATGAAAGTGAAAGTGAAGCTGCTCAGTCGTATCCAACTCTTTGTGACCCCAGGGACTATAGCCTACCAGGCTCCTCCATCCATGGGATTTTCAAGTGAGAGTACTGGAGTGGGTTGCTATTTCCTGCTCCAGGGGATCTTCCCAACCCAGGGATCGAACCCGGGTCTCCCACATTGTAGGCAGACGCTTTTACCGTCTGAGCCACCAGGGAAGTTGTGAAGGGAATGGGAGGACCCATTTGTTATTAGAATAAAGGTTAGAGATAAGCCATGAAAATAGAGGGAAAATACATGCTCTACACACACACACACACACACACACAACTAAAACTTTGAGGAATGAAAGCACATAAATCACGTTTTATTTTATTATTTATTTTCATTTCTTTATTTTTTTAAACTTAATTTCATGTTGGAGTGGCTTGAGCCACTGCAGAAGAACGTGACTCTTCTGTGAAGGGAATGAAAGTGAAAGTGAAGCTGCTCAGTCGTATCCAACTCTTTGTGACCCCAGGGACTATAGCCTACCAGGCTCCTCCATCCATGGGATTTTCAAGTCGAGAGTACTGGAGTGGGTTGCTATTTCCTGCTCCAGGGGATCTTCCCAACCCAGGGATCGAACCCGGGTCTCCCACATTGTAGGCAGACGCTTTTACCGTCTGAGCCACCAGGGAAGTTGTGAAGGGAATGGGAGGACCCATTTGTTATTAGAATAAAGGTTAGAGATAAGCCATGAAAATAGAGGGAAAATACATGCTCAAAACACATACACACACACACACACACACACACACACACACAACTAAAACTTTGAGGAATGAAAGCACATAAATCACGTTTTATTTTATTATTTATTTTCATTTCTTTATTTTTTTAAACTTAATTTCATGTTGGAGCGCAGCCAGTTAGCAATGCTGTGATGCTGTCAGGTTGTCAGCAAAGGCACTCAGCCACACATGTCCATGTATCCATCCCCGCCCCTACGCACACACTGAACTCTCCTCCCATCTAGGATGCCACATAACACTGAGCAGAGTTCCCTGTGCAGATCACATGTGTTTTTGAGTGTGAGGGCTAGAGAGGCTCTGAGGTTGTACAAAAAGATTCAAAGGTAGGAAAATGAGCATGTTGGAAGTTAATGGGAGAGGGATACGTGTGGGAGGAATGCATTAAGAGTGATTCAGAGAGCCGTACGGACCACAGACAGAAAGCCGTATGAAAATTCCTAATGAAGTAAGGGGTGTGTGAAGTTCCAGTGAAGATCCCATCGCGCCATTTGCACAGGGCAACAGGGCTGTTCTGAGCAAGAGTGAGAAGAGACTGGAGATCAGGGCAGGGGCACCTGAATTGCAGCTTGGGCCCAGGTGACCTCCTGCCTTCACATCAGACAGGAGGAGCTGAAGGTCACAGACCGGAAATGAAATCCATTTTCGGGGGTAGGGGAGGGCAGGGGCATGCGAAATACTGAAAGGTCTTGTGATTATTCCAGAGAAGGTAGTTAGAAAAGCAGCAATATGTGAAGGTTGAGCAGTCTGCAGGCTTAGATGAATTCTGTCCCAGATGTGATGAGAGAAAGAGGCAGTGAAATGCAAATTCAGAAGGTGGGAGCCACTCCCCAGCATAAGACAGAGCAGTTGGGGTGCTGGGGACAGCCCTGCACCCCGAGTCAGGTAGGGATGGGGGCTCCTTCTGCTTTCTCATGTCTTCCAGGGAGAACACTGGCCCACTCACCCTTCATTTCTTTTCATCTTTTGCCTGCCCTCACTGACTAGAGCATGCTTTTCAGTCCCATCATAGTCTCCAGAAGAGAAACTAGATGTTTCCACAATTTTTCCAGTAGAGTGCTTGAAAATTCTTGGTTTAATGATGTATTCCCACTTAACACTTAAAATAAATAAACACTTAAAACAATACAGAAAAAGTATTGTCCCATGCATTAGAACAACTGGTTGCTATACCTGACGAAAGCTTGCAGTATTATATCCCTCTTAATTTATCCATGTTAGTTTCACCACCTGCAAAATCACAAATACCAATCTACAAAATCAGAATGGCGTTATCTGCTCTCTTTACCAGTTTCCCTAAGGCACAGTGAGATAAATACATGAATATATTGTGAAAAGCATGAAATGCTTTACAACCTATGGTGTTATTTTCATGGGTCTCAAGCAAAACTGTAATTGTGTCTGAGATCTACAGATTGATAAAGGAAAGATGTATTCTGCAGTGGACTCTAACATCATATAATTAAAGTCTGACTAGCAGAAGAAAAAAGCACTTCCTGATGAATTTCAAGACCCAATTTATGGAATAAATTATTGGATTAGTTTTTTTTTTAATCCAATAGTGGTAATCACTTATCTTGATTAACCTAAAATTTTCACAAACTATAGCATGCAGAACACTGATCTGCTCCTGAAGGGCCCCGAGCTGGCTGCTCAACACAAGCCAAGCATCCTTCATTCTGCAGAGAGTGACTCCTCTGTCTGCTGTGTTACATGACCGTCTTGGGATGAATGGAGATGGGTTTTTATGATGGAAGATGATCAGTCTGCAGGACTTGCTGCAGGGAAGTGAAGTGTGACATTTGAAGACATGTTTCCTCCCAAGCCTCTTGAATGAGAGTCACCTGCGTATCTAAACCCTCCAGATTGCAGAGCCAGTCAGTACAGGGCTGGGGTTTGGTCCCGGGGACTTTGTCTCTTCTTGCTCCTGCACTTACTTTTCTATTAGTTCAGTGAAAGTGTTAATCATTCTAACTCTAAAGAGTCAGAAAGTGTCTAACTCTTTGCGACCCCATAGATATAGCCCGCCAGGCTCCTCTGTCCATGGGATTCTCCAGGCAAGAATACTGGAGTGGGTAGCCGTTCCCTTCTCCAGGGGATCTTCCCAACCCAGGGATTGAACCTGGGTCTCCTGCATTGCAGGAAGATTCTGTACTGCCTGAGCTATCAGTTCCGGCCATTTCCAATTAACAGCAAGGAAGCTGAATCTATTGCATGGTGGTAAGACCACTATTGGTGTCATCACTGTGGAAAGAAAAGAAAATTAGAATCTAGGTTCTCACTGGGTTATGCTTGTTTAGCGCCTGCTCACCCCCAACCAATCCTTTCATGTCACGGGGTCTTGTGGGGTTCTGCTGGGAGGTTAGGAAGGGTACCAGCCTAGAATTGCCACCATATTTCCTTCTCAGCCTCACTTTAGGGAGGGCAAGTGTTTTTAGATGATACCAGGCCTCAGAACTTCCCTGGTGGCTCAGACAGTAAAAGTTGTCTGCCTAGAAGGCGGGAGACCGGGATTCCATCCCTGGGTTGGGAAGATCCCCTGGAGAAGGAAAAGGCAACCCACTCCAGTATTCTTGCCTGGAGAATCCCATGGACGGAGAAGCCTGGTAGGCTACAGTCCACGGGGTCGCAAAGAGTCGGACACAACTGAGCAACTTCACTTCACTTCACTTCAGGCTTCAGAGTAAGAGTGTGAGATATTCCTCTTATTTCTTTGACTGAAGATACCTGAAGATATTCTCAGCCTTGCTCATGAATCTTCTCTACTGGCATTTGGCCAGATCACCCCCTCCGGCCACACTCTCCCCAGTAGCCCCTTTTCCTCGGTCCAGGATTACCTGCCTGTTCTGCCTTGCACTCACTGTGTCCTCAGAAGGCAGATCTCCCATACAGAACACTCAAGTTCAACACCCAGCACAAGTGGGGAAGAAGTCAAATCAGGTGCAAGGCCGTCATTTCTATGTTTTGCGTCAGGGAGTCAGGCGTGGGTGAATGGCTTATGGAGTTTAAAGGAATGGATGGCAAAGCTGTAATGACCTTGTTGGCTGCCCTTCATGAGAAGAGATGTTTGACATCAACCCAATCCATTTGTTCTCTTGAATCTTAGCTTTTTTCTCCCCTTTGTTCCCCAGAACAAATACTAAAGGGCAAACCATTTGACAGCGTGTCTGCCTGTCATTTCCTAATGTGGCCACTTTAGAGGCTGAGAAGCCGAAACATCCCTGCAAATCACACACATTATTGGGCAGAAATGGAACTTAGAACAAGAACAGGTTGGAAAGAGGTAAAGAGCAAGGGTAAATTGTGGGCAAGAACTGCCTCACTCTTGGCATCTATCCAGACGACGTGTCCACTTCGAAGTAAACTCTGATTGTGTTGTAGGGAACTGCAATGAAACAATAAATTAGATGGTAAATCGTTTAATATATATCTTGTTTTACTTTTCCAACAACGCAGTTTCTGTTTTATTATTCCCATGAGAGAACAAGAGGCTGAGCAAGATTTATGCTGCCCATGAAAAAATCACTGAAAAAACTCAAGTCGTCATAGAACTTGAAAGGTAACTGAGGTCCAGCAGAAAGAGCTGATAAGGGAGGTTTGCTTACAGGACTGTGCATTTTGCCTATTACCTCAAGTTTTATTGTATCATGCTTTACAAATACATGCCATAAGACAATGCAAATAAATAGAATTATCAAGCATATGTTTTCCAGTTTCTTTCTTTTAAATATATTTAATTGAAATAGAGTTGACTTACAATGTTGTGTTAGTTTTTGCTTTACAGCAAACTGATTTAGTTATACATATATATATATATATACACACATATTCTTGTTCCCATTCTTTCCCACGATGATTCATCCCAAGATATTGACTACACTTCCCTGTACTGTATCGTAGGGCCCTTTCATTTACCCGTCTCGTATATAAGAGCCAGCATCTGCTGATCCCAGCTCCCAGTCCATCCCTCCCCTCCCCACCTACCCCTTGGCAGCCTCAAGTCTGTTTCTGTCTGTGAGTTTCTTTCTCCTTCATTTGTGTCAAATGCTCAGTAAGTGTTTGTGATGCCCATTCTCCCAAAGTACACAGAATGTGCAAATGTTTTGCTGTAGCAAATAATAATGTTGTTCATTCACTGCTGCTGCTGCTGCTGCTGCTCCTCCTAAGTCGCTTCAGTCGTGTCCGACTGTGTGCGACCCCATGGACGGCAGCCCCCCAGGCTCCCCCATCCCTGGGATTCTCCAGGCAAGAACACTGAAGCGGGTTGCCATTTCCTTCTCCAATGCATGAAAGTAAAAAGTCAAAGTGAAGTTGCTCAGTCGTGTCTGACTCTTAGCGACCCCATGGACTGCAGCCCACCAGGCTCCTCCATCCCTGGGATTCTCCAGGCAAGAGCACTGGAGTGGGTACTGCTGCTGCTGCTGCTGCTGCTCCTCCTAAGTCGCTTCAGTCGTGTCCGACTGTGTGCGACCCCATGGACGGCAGCCCCCCAGGCTCCCCCATCCCTGGGATTCTCCAGGCAAGAACACTGAAGCGGGTTGCCATTTCCTTCTCCAATGCATGAAAGTAAAAAGTCAAAGTGAAGTTGCTCAGTCGTGTCTGACTCTTAGCGACCCCATGGACTGCAGCCCACCAGGCTCCTCCATCCCTGGGATTCTCCAGGCAAGAGCACTGGAGTGGGTTGCCATTTCCTTCTCTGTGTTCATTCGCTACTCGTGTCCAACTCTTTGTTACTCCTGGACTGCAGCATGCCAGGCTTCCCTGTCCTTCACTATCTCCCAGTGTTTACTCAAACTCATGTCATCTCATCCTCTGTCACCTCCTTCTCCTCCTGCCCTCAATCTTTTCCCATATCAAGGTCTTTTCCAGTGAGTTGGCTCTTCACATCAGGTGGCCAAAGTAGTAGAGCTTCAGCTTCATCACCAGTCCTTCCAATGAATATTCAGGACTGATTTCCTTTAAGATGGACTGATTTGATCTCCTGGCTGTCCAAGGAGCTCTCAAGAGTCTTCTCTAGCAATGATTCTTAGAAATCAGTGCCTTATGCAAAATTACATCATAAAATCCACAGGGTTTATGGGGAAAATGGGGTTGTGGACCAAACATTCGAATATTCTGCCAGTAACACATGAAATAGAGACAAGAACATAGTAAAAGTGGGAGCAGAGTTTTACATGGGTGAAATGATTAAGAAGGACATGCAGACTGTAGTCTATATGGTATTTGACCTTGAGAAGGACCAGGAGCTTGTTTGGGGAAGTGGCACTGGAAGAGGGAGTTCCGGTGCAGATGAGACGGTGTGGCTCCACCAGGCGGCCAACTGGGGTGAGCACTGTTTGGGAGTGTGCGTGCATTCTGTGCTTTCCTGCAGCCTCCATGCAGTGTTCACATTCACCTCAGTTCAGTTCAGTCGCTCAGTCATGTCCGACTCTTGGCGACCCCATGAGTCACGGCACGCCAGGCCTCCCTGTCCAGCATCAACTCCCAGAGTTCACTTGGACTCATGTCCATTGAGTCCGTGATGCCATCCAGCCATCTCATCTNATGAAATTTTCTATTGTGATTTTAATTGAAAAGGAATCAAATTATGAATTTGTGAATTTTTCCAATGCTGAGTCTCCCCATGGTACTCCCCATGGTATTCTTTTAAATTCATACAAATCTCCCTTTGTTGCTTTTCATTAAATTAGTGTAGCTTAGTTCAGATAGGATTTGAATCAGTTCAGTTCAGTCACTCAGTCGTGTCTGACTCTTTGCGACCCCATGGACTACAGCATGCCAGGCCTTTCTGTCCATCACCAATTCCCAGAGTTTAGTCAGACTCTGTTCATTGAGTCAGTGATGCCATCCAACCATCTCATCCTCTGTTGTCCCCTTCTCCTCCCACTCTCAATCTTTCCCAGCATCAAGGTCTTTTCCAGTGAATCAGTTCTTCACATCAGGTGGCCAAAGTATTGGCATTTCAGCTTCAGTATCAGTCCTTCCAGTGAACACTCAGGGCTAAACTCCTTTAGGATGGACTGATTGGATCTCCTTGCAGTCCAAGGGACTCTCAAGAGTCTTCTCCAACACCAAAGTTTATAAAAGCATCAATTCTTCAGCACTCAGCTTTCTTTTGGAGAAGGCAATGGCAATCCACTCCAGGATTCTTGCCTGGAAAATCCCATGGACAGAGGAGCCTGGTAGGCTGCAGTCCATGGGGTCGCTAAGAGTCAGACACGACTGAGCGACTTCACTTTCACTTTTCACTTTCATGCATTGGAGAAGGAAATGGCAACCCACTCCAGTGTTCTTTCCTGGAGAATCCCAGGGACAGGGGAGCTTGGTGGGCTGCCATCTCTGGAGTCACACAGAGTTGGACACACCTGAAGCGATGTAGCAGCAGCAACTTTCTTTATGGTCCAACTCTCACATCCATACATGACTACTGGAAAAACCATAGCCTTGACTAGACGGACCTTTGTTGGCAAAGTAATGTCTCTGCTTTTTAATATTCTGTCCAGGTTGGTCATAACTTTTCTTCCAAGGAGCAAGCATCTTTTAATTTCATGGCTGCAGTCACCATCTGCAGAGATTTTGGAGCCCGAGAAAATAGTCTGACAGTTTCCACTGTTTCCCCATTTATTTGCCATGAAGTGATAGGACCAGATGCTATGATCTTAGTTTTCTGAATGTTGAGCTTTAAGCCAACTTTTACATAATGTTAATTTTTTTCTAAGAGCTTTAAGATTTTTGTTACTTTGAATGAGATTCTTTTCTATTGACTTCTTAAATTGCCTATTCTGGATGTATAGAAAATGATACCAATTTTGTATTTTGACATTGAATCTAGATGACTAACAGTTTGTTGTTTTTTGACTCTTCCAATTCTATCATCTTTAAATACAGAGATGCATTTTCTCTGTTAGGGTCTACCACTCTGTGGTATGTATATGTCTATGTGCTGTATGGCCTTGATATGACAGTTACATATAAATTATGTTTTCATTTGTCTTTGCTTATAATATAAATTTTAATTTCTTTTGATTTCCTTTTCAAGCCAAAATTTATTCAGAAAAGGTTAAGTTTCTAAGTGATTAGTTTTCCTATAAATTTGTTATTTTATTTGATTATAGTATGATCAAATACTCCTTATTTCACTAATTTTAATATTTTTTATAGTTAGTTAGTGGACTATTATAATGGGCTGGTATTTCCTTAGACTCATTAGTGAACTAGATAGTGAATTAGTAGCCTAGCAGGCTGCAGTCCATAGGGTCACACAGAGTCAGACAGGACTGAAGCGACTTAACAGCAGCAGCAATTCCTTAACGAGACTTTCCACATCTATATATTTTTAAAAATGACTATATATTTTCAGTTCCTGGCTATAAAAGTTCTCTATATGTTTATTAGATATAGTTTGAAATTATTTAATTTGCTTTATCCTTTATCACTTAATTTCTGAGAAATATGTGTTAATTTTTTACAATAATTGTAAATATGCATCTTTCCTCTTGTGTTTCTAATATTTTGCCTTATATATTTTATAGCTATGCACTTAGATGTAAATAAGCCAAATCTACTTGTCTGCTATAGTCTCTTTTACCTTTAAAATATGCAGTATCTCTTTGCCTCATCTAATATTCTCATCTCAGAAAGACTCAGTATAGTAATTCATAGAAATACAGTTTTTCTGTATTAGTACTGCCATACTTTCTTTTACTTTGTTATTATTTTCCTAGTACTTTTTGTCATCTTGTTATTTTCAGTTTTTCTGTGTCCTGCTTTTCTTTCTTTTGAGTGAGTCCCTTGTAAACAAGAAATGGCTGGATTTTGTTGTAGTTTTTGTTTTAGCTCTTGTTTTATCCACATGTGCTTTGGTATTATTGCTAATCCAACCTTGAGGCATGACTTATAACATGTATGTGGTATCTGATATGGTAGCAGAAAAGAGCTTAAGGACTGTTTCTGAAATATGGGGCATTTTTGTATATGTGTCTAGGCATTTGAGGATTTTACTCTTAATAACATATATGACCATCACCATTTTTAGGATAAGCTGATGCTATGAATTAAAGCATTATCTTCATGAGGACCTATCCTTTAGAATATTCTTTAATATTCACTTTGAGGTAAATACTTCTATAATACACATATTCTTTAGGGTATCATTTTAGGAAATCTCTAACCAAATGCAAATGAAGAAGCTTTGGAAACAGTAAGCCAACTAAATCACCTAAAGCAAAAATTCTCATGGAAAAGGGCAAGAGAAAATTCCTTTAACTAGCAATTTAATTTCTTCAAGTTTTTATTTTAAAGTTTCCTTAATTATGTATCATTATAAAGGGTTGTTAGTTTCCTTTGTTCTAATATATATATATAATCTCCATGGGATTCTATGTTTCATTGAAATTTGTATATATGTTGACTCTTCGTTCTTTTCCGTTCCACAAGGGTCTGCACCTCTGGGCCTTTATGGTGACCTAAGCCAGAGTGTTTTCCAAGTATTGATGTGGTATGTTATGAATAGATCAATAGCTTTGGTTCAATGGTTAGTGAAACATTTCCAGATATAATGAAATATTTCTTTCTGTTCTGCTTGCACAGAAAGAAAGGCAGTAAAGAGCTGCCCATCAATTTACTGGACAGCATTTCTTTCGTTTAGAGTGTATATATCTAAAATTGAAGTTTTTACTCCTGACCTAGACCAGCCATATTTTAAGCATGGGGAAGATGTGAAAGCCAAGGTCAGAGACGCATGTCCATGGTTTACAGGTGACTGTGGAATGTCCAGTGCTAGTAATAGGCAAAACTGGGAAGGAAGCCATGTTGGTCACAGCATCATTTTCTGACTAGACATCAGCAGTTCTTTGATATGTTTCTATATGTGTATACTTGTATACATATGGTAATATTTAAATGAGTGACATGACTAAAGGAAAGAGAGGAAAAGGTGGGGAAGGGGTGAAGGAGAAAGGCAGGAGTGCAAGGAGAAATACAATTTAAATGTGCATGTTTGGGTTACTTAGGCTATCAGGTTGAAATCAAATTTTTAAAGTAATAAAATTTATAATTGTTAGAAATTAACATAGAAGGGAGCAAAGGAAAGCAAATTCTTAAAACTGTAATATGAATATACTGAGCATAGTGTGTAAAGCAATAGGTACCTTCAAGCACTAACACATTTCAAAAATGCTATGATTTGGGGAGGGGGGCAGAGTGATGAAGTGAAAATATCCAGGTTTTAGACTCAAACACTCAATTTGCCACTTGCAGTGAGTACAACTCTGCACCTCAGGGCTTCCCTCTGTTAATTAGGGGTGATCAAAATGCAAACTAAGTCCTGTTGTTTTAAGGTTTAAATGAAATATTGTATAAGAAGTGCCAGTCATAGGAGTCAGTGAATAAGCAACTGGCATATCAGTGCTTGATAATCATTTGATTTTCTATGAACCATCTAATGTCAAAGTGAAAGAGAAAGTCACTCAGTCACGTCCAGCTCTTTGCAACCCCACGGACTCCATGAAATTCTCCTGTCCAGAATATGGGAGCGGGTAGCCTTTGCCTTCTCCAGGGGATCTTCCCAACCCAGAAATGGAACCCAGGTCTTCTGCGTTGTAGGCAGATTCTTTACCAGCTGAGCCACAGGGGAAGCCCATCAAATGTCAAACAAAGGGTTAATTAATCATCAAGTACACTAGATCCCCTCTGATACACCTTTCATCAGAAAACAGAATTTGACAGTGTCTCCCTTGGAGTCCAAGGACTAATTAAATTTCCCTTTCCATCAATAATACAGTTTGTCCCTGTACAGCATTTTAGAATATTTATAAGGAGGCTGTACTAGAGTTGACCCACAGTTTGGGAAGCTAGAAGGGAAAACATTTAGCACTACTCTATAATGAGCATATCAAATACTTATGTATTCTTACAACAAATCTACAAGGAAGATAATGTGTTCTCCATGTCACATATGAGGCAACTCCATTCAGCTGAAGGGAACTAACTCGACTCCCACACCTCATCAGTGGCTGAACTAGGATTCAAATTAGACCTGACTACAAAACCTACTATATTTTCATCACATAATAATGCCACTGAGAATCAATCTTGGACAGGTTGGTCTTCTAATTTTCAATGTAACTGCAGCTTAGAAGAACAAATACGTGCGTACACCAAGTTTAGAGAACAGTTATGGATGACACATAACCAAATGAGAATGACATTCAGAATTGCACTCTGTCTCAGGAGAATTTTAAAGATCAGCACTCATAATAGAACAAAAACAATAAAATTGGCATGATGCAGAATTTTGGTTTGGTAGCCATGAGAGTCAAATCTAACTCTATTTTTTATTTTTAGTCTTGGAAACTATTTGTTAAATTGCTTGCAACATAGGTTCAAATTCTGTTTTCTAGTGAATGGTTTTGGTCCCATTTGTCCATTTCTAGATGCAACAGATGTCTTTTTTCTAAATGACTCATTACTGGAAACTTAGAGAAAACCTTTTGGTAAGTCTGCTTCTTTGCTCTCTCCTGTTAAGATTCAGAAAATTTAACACCTATTTTATGTGGAGAATTTTGGTGTTTTTTTTTCCCCTAGTTTTCTCAATAGGCTAAAAGTTCAGGATGGCATGTTGCGTACTGTCACTCACACACCGCATCTCCTGGTCAGTCCTGAGTCTTTTGGGGAGTGTTCATAAAATATCTACCTGATCCTCTTGCCCCCAAACAAGTCTACATCTATGGCTTTTGTTAAAATAGCTGAAACTCCCACCATAATGTCCCCAATATTAAAAATGTAAATACTATTTCCATTAGAGATATCTCCATAGAGTTTTCCTAGTTCTCTTTCCAGAATGCATAATCTTTGATATTTTGGCATCAGAAATTCTGTAGATTAGGGATATCGTAGGCCCATCCTTCACATTTGCCCCCTTAAATTACTAGCCTATGTAAGTGGAATTACGACAGGTTAAGGATGATGAAAGGATGACTAGAGAGCTTCAGGGCAGAGTTGAGTCAAGGATGAACTACTGCTCAATAGGAATTTGATTACATGAAGGGTGACTGGGTTATCTTTAATAATACTTAGCAATAATAATCAGATACAACTTCTAAAATGGTTTATGCTTGCTACATCAAGTGCTATATACAGTATTTATCTCAATACATCATTTTAAAATTATGTATTATTCCCATTTTATAATCTAGTAAACTGAGACTTGGGAGATTAAGTAATTTATATTAGTTCCTGCATCTTGAATGACACATGAATGACACACTGAAACTACTGTAACATATTACCTCCCTAAGAGTCAAGATTTGTGTGTGTGTGTGTGTATTGTTATTCCATGAACATCACATTCACACTCATATTGCATGTCCCTTAAAAACAGTTCAAATATCTTAGGAAAATTTGGTAAAACTGGAAATTATTTGGTGGTTGGCATTGAGACCCTTTCTACTACAAGCAAGAGTGGTTCACATTAAAGCAACCAAAATTATTTGAAATTTTTTTAAGTTCTCATTCTTGTCATTAAAGTGAAGTGGAAGTTGCTCTGTCATGTTTGACTTTTTGCAACTCCATGAACTATGCATTCCATGGAATTCTCCAGGCCAAAATACTGGAGTAGCCTATCCCTTCCCCAGGGGATCTACCAACCCAGGAATCAAACCCAGGTCTCCAGCATTGCAGGCGGATTCTTTACTGGCTGAGCCACAAGGGAAGCCCAGGAATACTGGAGTGGGTAGCCTTTCCCTTCTCCAGGGGAATCTTCCCAACCCAGGAATCAAACCCAGGTCTCCGGGATTGCAGGCGGATTCTTGACCAGCTAAGCCACAAGGGAAGCCCAAGAATACTGGAGTGGGTAGCCTATCCCTTCTCCAGAAGTTCTTCCTGACCCAGGAATCAAACCAAGGTCTCCTGCATGGCAGGTGGATTCTTTACCAACTGAGCTATCCTGCCTTTTACCGAGTTGAGCTACAATTTTTTTTTTTTTTTTAATTCTGCTGCAGTAATATATGCAACCTGCATTTTGCAAACATTTTCAGAGTGTTTATTCATAACATGCCAGGCGCAGTGTTAGGCCCCAGAGATACATAAGTGAGCCCTACACAGTCCATGTTGTTCAGTCCCCAAGCCACATCAGTCTCTCCGCGACCCCATGGACCACAGGACACCAGGCTTCCCTGTCCCTCACCATCTCCAGGTGTTTCCCACCATCCATATTAAGACACTAATGATTGTGAAGATCCAGGGCTTGCTCTAAATACTAGATGCTTCAACTTAACATAGTATGCTCTCTGGCCACCCCACACCCTAATCACTAAACCATCACAGGATTTAGCTGATCAAGAAACATTTGCTAAATCTCTGCTGTGTACCCAGGATGGCTTAGGTGCTGGTGACGCGATGGGGAACAAGGGGATAAAAATGAGCGCATGTGTTTGAAGAGGTGCTTCAGCCCAGACACATAATCCCCTCAAAGGGGAATGAAGACAGTCGTAGGAGTAAGTTGTATGGACAGAGAGAAGGGAATAAGGCTGTTCAGGCAGTGAGAACACACCCACCCCCACCACCCACCTTGGGCAGAGGTCCAGAGCTAAGACAGGGCCCTGGGCCTTTGTGTCTGGAAGGTAGAGTCTGATTTGAAAGAAAAGCAGGGATCTCATCATGTACTCCATGCCAGTCATATTAAAGAGTTTGCACTGTATCTTAAGCACAGTGTGAAATCATTAACAGGGTTTAAGCATAAAACAAGACACAAAATATCTTTTAGCCTGTCAACTAAAGAATGAATTACAGGAAATCTAGGTTAAGGATAGAAATATTAGGTAGGAAACTACTGTAATGATGCAAGTGAGAGACGTACAAAGCCCAGAGTAATGGCCATAGGACTAGAGAGATCTATGATATTCCATACATGTAAATAGGATACATCCACCAAGACTGACATGTGACTTGTGTGAGATGAAGAATGGGGAGAAGTCAAGGTGTCTCCCGGCTTTACAGCTAGGCTTGTGGGGCAGTGTTCAGTTCTGAACATTCATGAGCACACATTGAGCACAGGCTATATAGAGCCACACTGTCTTGGGTGCTGGGGAGAAATTGTTGGACAAAACAAGAGTCGTTGCTGTGCTGCAGCTTACACTTTTCTAACATGCTGAGATGTTCAGATGGAAATGTTGGACTGCTGTCCTTAGCATGCTAGAGAAAGACCTCTGCTAAGGGGTGTCATTTGAAAGATCCTTCTTTCAAACGTCAAGTACACTTTACTTGACACCCATGCAGGTCTAACAATCACCAACCGAGGTGCTGGGAATGCAGCTGTGGATGAGACAAAGCCTCTGCTCTCAGGAAAGATGCTTTCTAGTGGGAAAGTGAAAGTGAAAGTCGCTCATTCGTGTCTGACTCTGTGATTCCATGCAACCCCATGGACTATACAGTCTATGGAATTCTCCAGGCCAGAATACTGGAGTGGGAAGCCTTTCCCTTCTCCAGAGGATCTTCCCAACCCAGGGATTGAGCCCAGGTGTTCCGTACTGCAGGAGGATTCTTTTCCAGCTGAGCCACCAAGGAAGCCCAAGAATATTGGAGTGGGTAGTTTATCCCTTCTCCAGCGGATCTTCCTGACCAAGGAATTGAATTGGGGTCTCCTGCATTGCAGGTGGATTCTTTACCAACTGAGCTATCAGGGAAGCCCCCGCATTCTAGCAGGAGAAAACATACAATAAACAAAAACTCCATGGTGTGTCAAGTGGATATACATAATGCAAAGGAATACAAAGCGCAGGGTAAGAGGAGAGAGAGGGACAGAGGTGGAGAGAGGTAGTATCTTAAATAAGAGGATCAGCTTGTATCTCCCATAAGGAAGGGAGGTATCATGCCAACCTCCCGAGAAGAACCTTGTTGACCGAGGGAATAGCAATTACATGCTGAGGTGCTTGGTGCGTCCTAAGAACATCGAGGAGGCCAGTGCAATGGAAGCTCAGTGAGCTACAGGAGACTGGGCTACAAGCCCAGTGGGGTGCAGACCCCATAGAGCCTTGTAGACCATGATAAGGACTTTGGACTTTCTTCCTAGTGAGTTGAGAGACCACGAGAGATTTCTAAGAGGAGTGACATGATCTGACTTGTATAACTAAGGATCACTGGCTACTGGGTGAAGAAGAGACTTCACACAGCTTAATACAGATCATTTATACTGTGCAGCCCACTCTAAGTGGTTATCAGATAACTAAATGTTTTCTACTTATATCCTTTCCACTTCCCTCTCTCTCTTTGTAGAGTTGCTCTCTATATAGAGTCAGAGTAGAAGAGTAGCCTTTGTAGTTTAAGGGAACTTTTGGTTTCAGAATCAAACAGTAGTCAGAGCCCCAGAGGATACAGGCAGTTCCTGGACTAAAGTAGCTTTTAGGCATTACAGCAAATGAGTGTACCTGTGTGTATGCTCAGTTGTGTCCAACTCTTTGTGACCCCATGGATCGTAGCCCACCAGGCTCCTCTGTCCATGGGGATTCTCCAGGCAAGAATACTGGAGTGGGTTGCCATGTCCTCCTCCGGGGAATCATCCCAACCCAGGGATCGAACCCGGGTATCCTGCATCACAGGCGGGATTCTCTACCATCTAAGCCACCAGGGAAGCCCCAGAGTAAAGGGGCAATTTCTTCCATATTATGTGGGAAGTTCTCTAAAGGCAGAGATTCAAGGTAGAAGTCTCTTTCAGAAGTGCAATAACATTCATTGGGGGGGGGGGCCACAATATCTGGTCCCTCAAGAACCTGAACATGGTACTGAGGAGGGTGGATTGCATTGCAGAGTGGAAAACACTCTCTGTGCTTCGTTGGGTAATGTGGACAGCTAGTGCGGCTGCCTATCAGGGAGGCTCAGGTCTAACTGAGGTGTGCCAGGGGACCTCCAAATGCCTGAGTTAAGTGTAGAAAACCTAAAAGTGAGAGACAACTAAAGAAAAAATCCACACTGTGTTTTGCACTGATTTTATTCTGCTGCCGTGATGCCCTCGGGGCCAGAGAACTAGAGCACTAAAGTTGCTTTTAGCATGAAAAAGTCCTTATTCCTACTTTGGTTAAGGTATATTTGTGTCTACTTTTCTTTTTAAACAAAACATCAACATTATTGTTTGCTTACAGGTACAGTCCAACTAGAATCAAATAGGGTGGTGGTGGTGTTTTTGTTTTTGTTTTTAACTGCTTTTGTACCTTCTCAACTCATAAAGCATGCAGCCCTTGAGGGTTCTATAAGGATCCTTCACATTTCTACTGAGGCTCTGTGTTCTTAACTCTGCTACATAGTAGAATCACAAGAGGAGATTTTTTTAAATTGATGCTCCATCAAGAGAAAGAGAAGACAAACCACAGACTGGGAAACAATATTTGCAAAAGACATATCTGATAAAGGACTATTATACAAAATATACAAAGAACTCTTAAAACTTAGCAATGAACAACCTCCCTATTTAAAAATAGGCCAAATACCCAAACAGGCTACTGGCTCAGTGGTAAAGAATCTGCCTGCAATGCAGGAAACCCAGGTTCAATCTCTGGGTCAAGAAGATTCCCTTGGAGAAGGGAATGGCAACCCACTCCAGTATTCTTGCCTGGAGAATCCCATGAACAGAGGAGCCTGGTGGGCAACGGTCCATAGGGTCACATACAGTTGGACAAGAAGATATACAGATAGCAAATAAACATCTAAAAAAAGCTTCACTTTGGGTTTCATCAGGAAATACAAATTAAAACAATAACAAGATATTGTGACACACCTATTAGAATGGCTAAAATCCAGAATGCTGACACCACCAAGTGGTGGTAAGAATGTGGAGCAACAGGAACTTTCATTCATTGCTGGTGCAACCATATTTGAAGACAGCCAGATAGTTTCAAAACTCAACACACTCTTCTCACACAATCCAGCAATCTGCACCTTGATATTTGCCCAAATGAGTTGAAAATTTACATCCATTCAAAAACCCATACACAGATGTTCACAGTAGCTTTCTTTGTAATTGCCAAAACTTGGAACAATTAAGACGCCCTTCAGAGATGAAAAGATAAGTACCCTGTAGTACATCTGAACAATGAAAATAGTATACAGTGCTAAAAAGAATTACTAAACTCTGAAAATACATAGAAGAAGCTTAAATGCATATTACTCAGTGAAAGAAACCAATCTGAAAAGGCAATTTATAATATGCTTCCAATTATATGACATTTGGAAAAGGCAAAACTGTGGAGACAGTAAGCAGATCAGTGATTGCCGGGGTCAGAACTGAACCAAGTTCAGTCCCTGGGTTGAGAAGATCCCTTGGAGGAGGGAATGGCAACCCATTCCAGTATTCTTCCCTGGAGAACTCTATGGACAGCGATCCTGGTGAGCCACAGTCCATGGGATTGCAAAGAGTTGGACATGACTAAGTGACTAACACACATACACCTAAAAAAAATAATAATAATAATCTACTTTAAAGGCAAAGAAATGATGCCCAGACCCCATCCCCAACGATTCAGATTTAACTGGTCAAAAACGGGGCCAGAGTTTTGGGATGATTTCACTGAGGCTCACCAAGCAATCCTAAAGTACTGCCAGGTTGAGAACAACCATGCCAAGTAAGCATGTCAACCAGGTGTCAGGCAGATAAATGATTTCTGGCTTTTGGCTTTCATGCTGAATTCTAATTAAATTAGTATTTACACAGTTCTTTGCAATCCTCTACCAAAAGGCAATCATAATTTTTTCCCTCTGTGATACTAGCAACATGCCAAGTAATCCCTCACAGGAAGAAAATAGGAAATTAAAATTGCAAACTGCAAAATTAAGGCTGTAAGTGCATGGTTTGTTTATGCCTTCAAACATCATCTCTATTTCATTTTGTCCTCATTCCCCTCTAAGGCTTAAAACCTATCCATCTGCATCATAGTATACTTGGGGCTCTAAAAATGTATTGCAGCAACCATTCTCTCATCTTTGTACCAAAAATGAAGGCTATCAGAATAAACAGAAAATAATGATTAGTAATCAACAAACAAATATAAGTTCATTGATGATGGAGAAATTTTGGTTGGTGGGGTGGTGACTAAGAGCATAGGAATGACAGATGGCATGTTTTGATGTGCTCAGGCCATGTGGGTTGTGGATGTTTTTTCTCTTCCAATTAGCCATGTCTTCTTTAAGGTGCAGAGAGGTCTGAGATATTGGGTCAGATGGTGCTTTGGAAAACTTTTCAGTAATTTGACAGCTTGACAGAACGAGTAAATTATTCACAACTTGCCTTTATACACTATGATGCGGCTTGCCTCAAGCCTCTGTACTTCCTCAGACTAAATGCCTTGTACGCTCTAAAGAATAACTAACCGTGGACTTGGAAACAAGTACCTTAGGGATGTTTTCATGACAGGAGTCTTTCAGGTCATCAAAGTTTCCTGTTAATGATCAAGCCAAAACAACCTGTAGGCATTGTAACATGAAGAATAGCTCACATATATTGAATGTCTATTTTGTGTCAGGCTTTCTGGTAGGAACTTAATATGAATTATCTCATTTAATTCTCATAACAATTGTGTGATGTGGGTGTTATTTTTTTTAACTTTATTTGGCTGTACCAGGTCTTCCGTTGTGGCATAAGAGATCTTTAGTTGCAGTCGCAGAAAATGAATTCTTAAATGCAGCATGTGAGATCCAGTTCCCTGAAGAAAGTGAAAGTGTTAGTCTCTCAGTTGTGTCCAGCTCTGTGTGATCCCATCAACTGTAGCCCACAAGGCTCCTCTGTCCATGGAATTCTCCAGACAAGAATACTGGAGTGGGTAGCCATTCTCTTCTCCAGGGGATCTTTCTGACCCAGGGATCAAACCTAGGTCCAGGGATCAAACCTGAGAGCAAGTTCACATTGGGAGCGTAGAGTCTTAGCCACTGGACTGCCAGGGAAGTCCTGATATAAGTGTTATTTTTTTTAATTGATTTTTATTTTTTAGTTTGTTTTGCTTTACAATACTGTATTCGTTTTGCTATACATTGACATGAATCAGCCACGAGTGTACATGAACTCCCAATCCCGACCCCCACCTCTCCCCTCCCCCCCCACACCCCCNCACCATCTCTCTGGATTATCCCCGTGCATCAGTCCCAAGCATGCTGCATCCTGCATCGAACCTAGACCGGCGATTCGTTTCGCTTATGATATCGTACATGTTACACTGCCACTCTCCTTATAAATGTTATTTTAGGCCCACTTGACAGATTAAAGAGAGTGAGTTTCCTGTGATCTGACTTCAGGGCCAGTCATCCCTCAGCTATATGGATGGGTGTGTATAGTGTGATATAGATATGATTCAAAGATAAGGAATATATGTGAATTCCCTTGAATTAGAAATTTATACCTAAAACAAGTTTCCCCAGTACGGTGACATATGCCACAGAGGCAAAAATCGTCTTGGACTGCCAGCAATCAGCTAGAAAATCAAGGCACTGTTTCCTCAACTTTGCTACGTAGAAGACTCCTCTGTGGAACTTTAAAAGATGAGAAAAATCTCTGATCGCAGCTTCTGAGATTCTGACTTAATTGAAGTAGGTGGAGCTCAGGCATTGGGGTTTTTAAACACTGCCCAGTGAGGACCAGCTATGTAATTTGCAGGGCCCATTTTCAAATGAAAATTCAGGACTCATTTAAATTTGAGAGCGTTAAGATGACAACAGCGGAGCATTACTCCAAGTGGGGGAGCCTCCTCTTTGGACACAGCCTCATACATGGACACATCCATGAAGCCTGCCCTACGTGATGCTGATATGCTGAAAACTTTGACAGCTATTGGACCAAAGGGTTCCCCTGGTCAGATCCCACTCCTGGGACATGGGCAGCTTTTCATCATCATTACTGTCATCACATGCATTAAGCCATTAGCAAGCATCACGTCGTCCTCACAATAATACTATGAAGAGGAAAAAAAAAATTGCATTTACGTCCCCATTGTTCAGATGAGCAAACTAAGGCTTTCCTGAGTTAAATATTGTGCCTGGCATCCCTGAAGTAGTCAGTGGCCCTGCCTGGGTTGCGACCAAACCCTATAGATTCTGGACCCCATGCTCTTAACCATCACCCTGCCCTGCTGCTCTTTGAGAGAGTAGTTATTGCTTTTATAGTTGCCCACATGCCCCAAGTCCTAAAGAAAAAGAATACTGAGTCTGAAAACAGGTTTGTGCCCCGTAAGTCATATCACCCAATTTATTTCCTTGCTACACCTGAATGTGTCTTTGTTTATTTTCTTTTGCCCTCTTACATTTTTGTTTTGCCTTTGTGTTATGTATACACTGGCCAGAACATATAGAGACATGAATACACACAGGAGTATAGCTGGTATAAAATTTCACCAATAACACTCAAAAAGAGAGTCAGAAGCCCTCAAGCCTTTACTGACTTGATGTGCCCAACTCTGAAAATGAAAGGAAGATCTCAGCCATATGCTCATCCCAGGGATCAATACGTTCAACTTAGTCCTCAGGGAGACTCCGCAGCATGGCTCTTTTTCATCATTCTATAGCATGCACTTAAATGGATTTGTTGAGAGGGAGCTCAGTTCATACCACTCTCTCAGATAAAACATATGTTCCCCCTCACTCTTCAGCATACGCTGTGTGTGCCACCACTATATCTTATTATAGCCTTTATCTCACGGCCCTGCAATCATTTGTTTCATGAAGGCCACACCATAGACCATGAATTACGGAAGAGCAGACACTGAGTTCTATTTATTTTTGTATCTCCAGCTTTTGACAGGGTATCTGGCACATACTTCCTTGGTGGCTCAGATGGTATAGAATCTGCCTGCAGTGCAGGAGACCTGGGTTGAGAAGATCCCCTGGAGAAGGGAACAGCTACCCGCTCCAGTATTTTTGCCAGAAGAATCCCATGGACAGAGGAGCCTGACAGGCTACAGTTCATAGAATCGGAAAGAGTAGGACATGACTGAAGCGACTTAGCATGCAATGGGATAACAACAGAGGAGGAGTAAATGCAAAAATGATGCATTCTTATTCAGCAAAGACCAAAATAAGTTACAAGTGCTATTTGGATAGAGATAGTAGTAGTTTGAATAGAGAAATGTGCTAGACAACAAAGGAAACTATAAGCAAGGTGGAAAGACAGCCTTCTGAATGGGAGAAAATAATAGCAAATGAAGCAACTGACAAACAACTAATCTCAAAAATATACAAGCAACTTATGCAGCTCAATTCCAGAAAAATAAATGACCCAATCAAAACATGGGCCAAAGAACTAAATAGACATTTCTCCAAAGAAGACATATGGATGGCTAACAAACACATGAAAAGATGCTCAACATCACTCATTATCAGAGAAATGCAAATCAAGACCACAATGAGGTACCATTTCACACCAGTCAGAATGGCTGTGATCCAAAAGTCAACAAGCAATAAATGCTGGAGAGGGTGTGGAGAAAAGGGAACCCTCTTACACTGTTGGTGGGAATGCAAACTAGTACAGCCACTATGGAGAAGAGTGTGGAGATTCCTTTAAAAATTGCAAATAGAACTGCCATATGACCCAGCAATCCCACTGCTGGGCATACACACCGAGGAAACCAGAATTGAAAGAGACACGTGTGCCCCAATGTTCATTGCAGCACTGTTTATAATAGCCAGGACATGGAAGCAACCTAGATGTCCATCAGCAGATAAATGGATAAGAAAGCTGTGGTACATATACACAATGGAGTATTACTCAGCCATTAAAAAGAATAAATTTGAATCAGTACTAATGAGATGGATGAAACTGGAGCCGATTATACAGAGTGAAGTAAGCCAGAAAGCAAAACACCAATACAGTATACTTACACATATATATGGAATTTAGAAAGATGGTAATGATAACCCTGTATGTGAGACAGCAAAAGAGACACAGATGTATAGAGCGGACTTTTGGACTCTGAGGGAGAAGGAAAGGGTGGGATGTTTTTGGAGAGTGACACTGAAACATGTATACTATCATGTAAGAAACGAATCACCAGTCTATGTTCGATACAGGATACAGGATGCTTGGGACTGGTGCACGGGGATGATCCAGAGAGTTGATATGGGGTGGGAGGTGGGAAGAGGGTTCAGGATTGGGAACTCATGTACACCTGAGATGGATTCATGTCAATGTATGGCAAAACCAATACAGTAATGTAAAGTAAAATAAAGTAAAAATTAAAATTAAAAAATGAGAGAGAAATGTGCTAGAGCAAAGAATGAGAACAGGTGAATTGTTTCATGACACAGGAAAGAACACATGGGCCAAATTCAAAAGAACTTAATAACAGTCAGTATAGTAGTCCCTTCAGAAATGCTGCCTTAGCTTTAGGAAAATATCAGTTTTAACATAAACACAATATTATTATTAGTGAGGTATTTGAATTCAGGTAAATGCATGAATATATCCCTTTTCATTGAGATGCTTTGACATAGCTTAGAAGCAGCCAGAACCCATAATCTTTTCAGTCTTAGCATAACCTTACCAGTCAACCAGAGGTCATCCTTTGTGAAACACATTTAGGTCAAAACCACTAACTCTACAAAGGAGACACTTATATTTCAATCTTAAATTCAAATACAAGGGAAACTTAATTTTTAAAATTCTCTGAGGTGACAAAAGTAAGAAAAGGGAATGGATTTTAAAGAAAGACAAAAAGGAAATATGAATTACAAATAGATTAGGATGGAAATAGAAAAATGGAGAAGAAATTTCAAATTGACAAAAAGAAAGAAGACAGTAAAACAGAAATTCAGCAGAAATGTATCTGGAAATAAATAATACATCTCTGGAAAGGTCAGAGCCATATTATGCCTTATATTCAATGAAAATATAAAATCTAATTATTATGACAAGTTTTGTACAAGAAACCCATGAATCTTTCTTCCTGCTATGTCAGAATCATTCATCAGAGTTAACTATATATAAACATTATTCAAACAAGCTTAAAAACCAACAGTGTCAAACTGAGTAAACAAAAACTCTATTTTAAAAGAGCAGATACATTTAAACAATTTAACAATTCATAAACGTTGATGAGAGCCTACTATGTCCCAGCAATGGTGCCAGGTATCAGACATACAACAGTAAATAGAATATGTATAATTCCCATTTTAATGGAGTTCATGGTATTGAGGGGGTTGCAATGCAGCATTGCATCAGAAATCACTTAGATGGGAGAAACACAAGAAACTATGATAGCATTAATACACTTGTCTAGATGGAGAGCGTCAGAAATGTTTACATGAGGAAGTTGGAAAGGAGAGGACTAGCCAAATCTGGACTCTATGTTCCTCCTCAAGATGCCTAGCAATAGTTACCACTGTCAAATCTCTTTGTAAACAGGAGACCTAGTGGTATATTCCAAGTGGAAGTAGAGGAGTCATTTCTAAGAGATGGTCTGTCTAGTTTCCTTATTGTCACTAAACTTGGAATTATAAGTCACTAGAAAATGTCATGTAAGCTGGATATTAATGGGGTGTATAAAAGAGCCGTTTCAGAATTGAAATGGCTCTTTTGTGCATATCTACCAAGCACCATTGAGAATTTTGCATGCTCTAATATACATTAGAATTGGGAAGAACAGACTTGGGTAGTTTTGTTGATGGGCTCAGACTCTCTCATATTTCACTTGAGTATTTTGTGTCTGAATGTGACAATTCAACCTTCAGTGTTGTCTTAGAAATGGTAGGTTGAGACTTCAGAAATAAGTGCGAGTTGGCTGGGTAAAATCACGGTGAAGGGTAGAAAGGGAGATGGACAAGGGAATGCTTAAAGCAGAGGAAACAGCTCATGAAAGAGCTCAGTTAGGAAACATGAACAGGTTTGGCAAGAGCAGAGCTAAAGATGCAGGAAGCAGAATCACATGATAGGAGGTCCTACAGGCCATGTAAAGAGTCTGTAATTTATCCCCAGAGCAATAGCTCACAAATGAAATGGTTTATAAATCTGAATGACAGGAGCTAGTGGATTTTTAGACAGAATACAGAATAGGGAAGGCATTAGAGGAAGACAAGATAAGAAGCTGCTAAAATAATAATCACAATGCTAGACTAAACACTCCAATTAAAAGCTAAAGACTGCTTCTTCAAAGAATTTATGCAACAGACATGCAGAACACGTGCCACCTGAAATTTACAAGCGTGATTTGAGAAGTGTTTTCAGTAGCCAAAAAACTGAAACAACCTAAATCTCCAACAGTCGTAGAATGGATAAACAACATGGGATATACATGCAGTGTGGAGTAGTCAGCAATGAGAGGGAGCAAAGGGCTGCTCTTCAGAGCAATAGGAATGATTCTCACAAATGTAAATTTGAACTAAACAAGTCAGACACAAGTGACGCATCCTCCATGATTTCATTTCTATAAAATTTGAAAACACACAAAATTAGTCTATAGTATTAGCAGCTGGATCAATGGTGACCTTTGAAGGTAGAATAGAATAGTGTCTCAGAGGAGCTGAGTCCCCATGGTGCTGGCAATTCTTGGTATCTGGATGTAGGTGGTGGTATCAGCAGTAATCACTTTGTAGTAAACCAATAAGCTGTAGCTGTCTTTTTTTTTTTTTTTTTTTTTTTTGCCCTCTTCTCTATGATTGTTTCTCTATGTTTGTTTCAAAATTACTTGAAACAGAAACCACGGACCATAATAAAGCTGAGGTTTATTACCTAGAAGAAAGAAGATAAAGCAATCAAGTGAAAAAAAAAAAGTGTCAATTTTGGAACAAAAATTCCCAAATTAGTCTTGAAAGTGATGGTTTCCATCACAAGAGCCAGAAAATGGAAAGAGAAAATAGTTTGTGGTGGCTTGGTTTTTCTGTGGGAAGTTGCTGGTAGATTTGGGGGAATTTTAAAAGCATGTTTTTGTTGATTAAAAGCAAAACCTAGTAAAGTCAAAATATGGAACAGGAAAGAACATGCAATGAAAAGAGCAGATTTCCTAACAGAGCCTAGAACCTGTTATGGGCTATAGTGGAAGGAGAATTTGTTAAGAACTCAAAAAAGGAGAGCAAAAGAGTTAGATGTGCCCATGAAACACCCAAGCCTCTGCCACACTCCACCTCATTCCAGTCTTAGAAGGCAGACAGGTTAGAGGAACTCTGGAGTACAGGGGGTACGGCCTTTCTGTCCAGGGCTTAGCCCTAAGAGACTGCCCACCTCTGAGAGAAGCCCTGGATCCAAATGATACCAGGCAGTGGAAGAGAAATGGAAGTAGGACGAGTAGAGAAAGGGCTCCTGATCTATCCCCCTGAGACTCTTCCAGATCTAAAGCCACAAGGCAAAGCATTGAACAGGCCCTAGGTCCCAGGAAGCATAAAAATTAATAGTAAACTGAAGAAAGCTTATGACTGACATAGGCTAACCCAGATGGTGGTACCCAGATAAATGAGGCCTACGGAGCAAATGATGCCATCAGCCAATGCAGCAGGAACAGATTTGACCTCATGGGTCCTGCTGAGTCCAGAAACCCATCAAGATGGACAAGAAAGTTCAGAAGATGACTGTGAAATCCTCACATCACCCTGCTCCGTGGCATTATATAGGCCCTAATCTCAGATAGGGGAGGAGGAGACAACAGAGGCTGAGCATTAAGTGAGAATGACTGAATCTCTTTAGCCTGGAAAAGGATGCTTTTTACAACCAAGCAGAAATGAGGAACGCAGTTTCATTTCCTGCACCCCTTACTCTGGACTATAAACTACTTAACTACTGCACATGAAAAGATACCCAGTTTCGGGGTCCAGTTATTATTTCCTTCGTGTGCAAAAAGGTGCTCCTTCCAAGGTGTGGGAAAGGAAGGAGGGGAAGAAAGCATCTGTTTCTCTAAAGCAGGAGTAATTATCCCAATTCATCGTATTATTGGAAGGATTAAGGGACATCATGAAAGCGCTGTCACCAAGCAAGAATCAATAGATATTAATCCCTTCTCTGGTGGAATGAAAGCATTGGAAGAGACCTCCAGGGGCCTTCTGGTCCAACCACCTGTCTTTATGAAGGAAAATTCACAATACTTATGGCAAATCATTGTCTAACCTAGTTTTATAGATTTCAGTTAAAGAAAGTCTATAATTCATGCTAGTACATCTCACAGATACAGTCAACAGTACTTCCTAGCCCCTTCCTAGCAATTTAAGCCACTTCTTCTCATTAAAATCCCTACAAGAGGAGAGAATAATTATCTATGTCTTTTTCTGTAACTTTTCTTTCACTGGAAAATTGTCATCAAATCATCACTGAATCTTTTCTGTGTAAGCTAAATGATTTCAGTTCATTTAACCTTTCCTCACTGGTCCTGTCTAAGGTCTCATTGTTGTTTTATTCTCAGCACTAAAAAATTCTCTTAAAATGTGAAGATCTAAACAGAACATGAAGCTTTAGTAAGGAGGAAAATTACTTCTCAATTGTTATGGCATAGCCAATGTTATTTTCTGAAACAACATTGCTAATTTACAGAAATTTAATATTTTTAAGAGATAACTATGAATTGGATCCTGCTGTGAATATCACATCTTTAACAACAGAGGAAGCAAAAGAGGAAATTAAGAGGCAGGAAATGTGACTGACTCAGTCCAGACTGCCCTGTCATGCCTGTTAGTGTCAGAGCTGGAATCCCAAGACCATCTTCTCTCTCACCTGCTCCCACCTTTAGGGTAAAACAGGTCATTCCTCACCTGGGCCTCTTCACTGTTCTACTCCACATACATTCTTTTTATATTTTTAAGAGATAACTATGAATTGGATCCTGCTGTGAATATCACATCTTTAACAACAGAGGAAGCAAAAGAGGAAATTAAGAGGCAGGAAATGTGACTGACTCAGTCCAGACTGCCCTGTCATGCCTGTTAGTGTCAGAGCTGGAATCCCAAGACCATCTTCTCTCTCACCTGCTCCCACCTTTAGGGTAAAACAGGTCATTCCTCACCTGGGCCTCTTCACTGTTCTACTCCACATACATTCTTTTTTAAAAAAAAAAACTGAAGGATACTGGATTTACATCATACCAATCTTTGTATTCCAGGAAAGTGACTCAGTTACACACATAGAGACATTCTTTTATATATATATTCCATTCCATTATGGTTTATTATAAGATACTGAATCTAGTTTCTTGTGTTATGCAGTGGGATAATGTTGTTTATCCAGTCTAAAATAGTTTACATCCTCTAATCTGAAACCCCCACTGCATATCTTCTTGCCCTCCTTTAGTTCACACTCCATACTTCAGCCTGTGGCCACTGCCGAGTTTTCCAAATTTGCTGGCTTATTGAGTGAAGCACTTTTACAACATCATCTTTTAGGATTTGAAATAGCTCAACTGGAAATCCATCACCTCCACTAGCTTTGTTCGTAAGGCCCACTTGACTTCGCATTCCAGGATGTCTGGCTCTAGGTGAGTGATCACACCATCGTGATTATCTGGGTCTTGATTTTTTGTACAGTTCTTCTGTGTATTCTTGACACCTCTTAAATTCTTAAAGAGATGGGAATACCAGACCACCTGACCTGCCTCTTGAGAAATCTGTATGCAGGTTAGGAAGCAACAATTAGAACTGGACATGGAACAACAGTCTGGTTCCAAATAGGGAAAGGAGTAAATCAAGGCTGTATATTGTCACCGTGCTTATTTAACTTACATGCAAAGTACATCATGAGAAACACTGGGCTGGAAGAAGCACAAGCTGGAATCAAGATTGCCAGGAGAAATATCAATAACCTCAGATATGCAGATGACACCACCCTCATGGCAGAAAGTTAAGAAGCACTAAACAGCCTCTTAATGAGAGTGAAAGAGGAGAGTGAAAAAGTTGGCTTAAAACTCAACATTGAAAAAACTAAGATCAAGGCATCTGGCCCCATCACTTTATGGCAAATAGATGGGGACACAATGGAGACAGCAAGAGACTTTATTTTGGGGGGCTCCAAAATCACTGAAGATGGTGACTGAAACCATGAAATTAAAAGATGCTTACTCCTTGGAAGAAAAGTTATGACCAACCTAGACAGAATATTAAAAAGCAGAGACATTACTTTGCCAACAAAAGTCCATCTAGTCAAAGCTATGGTTTTTCCAGTAGTTGTGTATGGACATGAGGGTTGGATTATAGAGAAAGCTGAGTGCCGAAGAATTGATGCTTTTGAACTGTGGTGTTGGAGAAGACTCTTGAGAGTCCCTTGGACTGCAAGGAGATCCAACCAGTCCATCCTAAAGGAAATCAGTCCTGAATATTGATTGGAAGGATTGATGCTGAAGGTGAAACTCCAATACTTTGGCCACTGCTGGGAAAGATTGAAGGCAGGAGGAGAAGGGGGTGACAGAGCATGAGATGGCTGGATGGCATCACTGACTCAATGGGCATGAGTTTCAGTAAACTCCGAGAGTTGGCGATGGACAGGGAAGCCTGGCATGCTGCAGCCTATGGGATCACAAAGAGTCAGACACGACTGAGCAACTGAACTGAACTGAACTGATACTTCAGCCAGGAATATTTTCAAAAAGTGAATGTCATTGTCTTGGTTACAAACTTTCAATGGTTTTCCAATGTGTGTTTGGGGGAAAGACAGGAGTTCTCAGAATTTCCTTATTTCTGACACTACAAGAAATTTCAGGCTTATTATGTATATTTCCTGCCCTGGTTCAAGAGCCAGCCATTTCTCTAAGGAGTCCTTTCCTTTTTATTGGAAATTTGTATTAGAAACTCAAGACTTGGATGCTAGATATCCTTATGATATTGGGGTATCATTGCTTCTAGGCCCTCTCAATTGAATAAGAAAATATAAGTTGGTATACTTGCATGTCTGCTAGCCTATGTACACACACATGCACACACACACACACATATACATATGTATAGCCATCTGTATCTATATGCAACTAACATGAGTTCATAGTGATATTTCTAACTGTAATCCATTACCACATGGATCATTCTAATCTATTCTTCTTGCTTATCTATAAACTCCACTCCAACAATGAGGAAACTGGATCCCACCATCTGCCATCCATTTACCTAAGTGTTCAATTCCAATAGGCATCTATAGTGGTATCAAAATTGTTAATTCAGGCCCTGGTGGGAAGCAGCTTTATCAACTAGAGTACAGTGCTTATGTTCAGTGGTTTTTGCCTTCAGTCTTTCAGATTGCACTCATTTTCTGTGCTGCTTAGATCAGCATTTTCCCCCAATCCTTTCAGTGAATTGTTCCATATATTACAAATTAGAGTTTGCATTCCATGCTAGGATCCTAAATGATTTCTTTAGATTTTCATGCATTTTAATGTATTGTCAAAATCACCATTATAAACATTCACACCAGTTAACTTCTGCTTCAGTAAGTAAATTTCAGCAGTGACTCTCCAAATTCACCTGTATCTCCATATTTCAGCATGACACCTAGCCCTGTGGCTTTGCTTCTCTGATGGATTCAAGATATGTTATTCATGTTCAGTTTGTTCAGCTTTTTCTTGCAGTGATTGGAATGAAGACTGTCAAGTTCTTTTTTGTCAGGAGGCCTGGTGTGCTGCGATTCATGGGGTCGCAAAGACTCGGACACGACTGAGCAACTGAACTGAAAAATATATTTACTTTTTAAAAATTGTTTATTTATTTGACTGTGCCAGGTCTTAGCTGAGACTCGCAGGATCTGCTATCTTTGTTACATCATGCAGATCTTTACTTGTGGTATGTGGGATCTAGTTCCCTGACCAGGGATCAAACCCAGGCCCCCTGCATTGAGAGCAAGGAGTCGTAGCCTCTGGGTCACCAGGGAAGTCCTTATATTTACTTTTTAATGTCCACTTTCTGCATGCCTGAGGAAAGAAAGATTGTGTCAGCGTTGCTCACCATTGTATTTAGGCACCAATTTCAACTTCTGGTCCAAATGTGTGTTGTGTGTTAGTCACTCAGTCATGTTCAACTCTTTGCAACCACACAGACTGTAGCCAAACAGGCTCCTCTGTCCATGAAATTCTCCAAGCTAGAGTACTGGAGTGGGTTGCTGTTCTCTTCTCCAAGGGATCTTCCCAGCCCAGGGATCAAACCCGGGTCCCCTGCATTGCAAGCAGATTCTTTACCATCTGAGCCACCAGGGATACCCAAATACTCAACAAATATTTGTTAAATGGATGGAAAACAATGACTAAAATATCTCAAGTTCAAATACAATTCCAATTATCTTCTTCTACACCATGTATAGCTCCTAGATCTTGCCCTGTCATTAGCAGTCTTTTTACCAATTTATACTGATTGTTTCACAGTGCCCTTTTCACATGCTTACAATATTGGCAGAAATAAACTGTATTAATGACAGTTCAAGTCATCATTCAATACCTTTTTAGGAAAAGCACATTTCACAATCTCTCTCAGTAGACTATCTATTATCAACTTTGATACGAATTGTTTTCAGGCAATAATAACTTATTGGATTCACTGAAACCTTTGTGCTTTGACCTCATAATGATTTTAAACAAAGGACACAAACCAAGTTTTCCTCTGAAATGTGTAAATAGTTTGTCTTTATAAACCTGTTTTGCTACTTTCTGACATTCAAGTTAGTTGGTAGACTTTCTTCAAATAAGAAAATAAGCCAAACTTCAGGACTCGGCAGCTTGGGTAGCTAATCAAAGCCTCAGACAATCTAGATGCTGAGAACAAAACATGCCTTCATATGTGGTAGAATAATTATCTTGCCTAGTTTGCCACAAATCAGTAGATATTTAAAGCTCTGTTTATAAAGCCTGTAAATACAGGAGCCATGAAAAAACTACTAAGCAAGGCAGAAAAACCATAGGTCTCTATAATTTTCCATCTAGAGAAAAATTATTTACATGTACATGAATCAATATGTAATTTACACACTCTTTTAACGCTGACACAGACTCTTTACCAAAGTTTGGTGTGTTAGCATTCCTCAAGTGAAGCATATAGTCTTACAAGGAGACTCATACGTTGCTTGTGGGAGTGTATATTGATATAACCTTTCTGGAGGTTATGTATAAAATACTTAAATATTGACCCAGAACTATCTGCTCTAGGAGTAATTTCTAAGGAAGTAACTAACAAAGTAGGAGAATATTAAGCTTCAAAGATGTTCATCACATACTGTTTGGAATGGTGAAAAATTAGAAACACCTTGAATATCCAGCTATACTATACTGACTGATTAAATTGCGATTCAGTTGGACATTTTGCAGCNTCAGCTTCTTCAACGTTGCTGGTTGGGGCATAGACTTGGATTACTGTGATATTGAATGGTTTGCCTTGGAAACAAACAGAGATCATTCTGTCGTTTTTGACATCGCATCTGGGTACTGCATTTCAGACCCTCTCTCAACAACAAAGGACACACATGCAAACATGAAATTAGCGTTACCCACAGGTTGTTCCCTTAATACGTCAACTGCATTGGAACAAAGTCTCATTTTCAAAACAAACTTTTTAACAGGACTGATTGCAGTTAGGTCTTCCCTCTGAGGATTTTATGATCCTGTTCAGAATAAAATATGGATAAAGAAGAAAGACTGAATTACAAAGTGCCAAGCTGAAGAGCACAGGTATCTCGGCCAGGGAGGGACCAGGAAAGGATCCTTCCAGGGATTTTTCTTGCAGGAGTCTTTCCTTGAATAAATGCTCTGAGCAGCCATAGGAATGAAAATAAATGTGGTGGGGAAGAGGGAGGGTCAGTAGAGAGACCTGCCAGGGACAAACTGGAAATGAGGTCAGATCGGTAGATTTGGGCAGAGCTGGCATGGCCACGGCGACCCAGAGGAGCCGTGTGACAGAGGAGGTTGGCTGAAGGATGTGGGCATGCCACACAGACTGAGGGCGCACGTATTTGCAGGATTCCTGCCATCACTCTGCCTCTTCTGGCCTGTCCTGTTCATCTCTCATTCAACAATATTTGGTGGATTCCTGCTAAGTGCCAGACACTGTTCACAGCCGAGGACCAGTTGTGAACATGGAAATCAAAACACCTGCCCTAAGGAGCTTAGATGCCGGTGGAGGAGAAAAGCAACACAAAGCAAGGAAATAAACAACGGAACATCCAGTAGAAATAAGGGCTTGCAAGTCAGGGAAGCTGAGTAAGACGAGGGGAAATGATGGCCTGCATGGGCAGGTGACTGTTTCAGAGTGCACGGCCAGAGACCTCTTCTCTAAGGAACAGACATTTAGTAGTGATGTGGCCCTTGTGGAGCGGGGAACAGGTCTGGACACATTGGTGCAGGCAGAGGAAACCTCAGAAGGAAGGATCCTGAGACGCTGGAGGCAGACAGTGGAGTGGGGTGAGGGGCAGGGTCGGAAACAGGGCGAGAGGCTGTTGGACAGGTAGCAGCCATGCCCTAGAGGGGACTGAAGTTCATGGGAAGGAGTTAGGGTTCATTCCAAGTAGGAGTTGGTCAGAATCGGATTCATATGTTTGAAAGGCCATTTTGTTGTTATGTGGAGAACAGTCTCCAGGGGTTAAAACTGGAATCGCAAGGAGCAAGTAGTGGCGAGGTGATGGGACCAGGAAAGCAGATATAAGTGAGGCTAAGGAGGGAGATCAGCCCTGGGATTTCTTTGGAAGGAATGATGCTAAAGCTGAAACTCCAGTACTGTGGCCACCTCATGCGAAGAGTTGACTCACTGGAAAAGACTCTGATGCTGGGAGGGACTAGGGGCAGGAGGAGAAGGGGATGACAGAGGATGAGATGGCTGGATGGCATCACGGGCTCGATGGACGTGAGTCTGAGTGAACTCCGGGAGTTGGTGGTGGACAGGGAGGCCCAGCGTGCTGCGATTCATGGGGTCGCAAAGAGTCGGACACGACTGAGCGACTGAACTGAACTGAAGGAGGGAGCAGGAAAGGAGGGAAGTAGAGTTGAAATTAGGGGATGTTTTAAAATGGTGCTATTGGTAAAGAACTCGCCTCCAGTGCAAGAGGCATAAGAGACACCTGTTTGATCCCTGGGTCAGGAAGATCCCCTGGAGAAGGCAATGGCTACGGACTCCAGTATTCTTTCCTGGAACATCCCATGGCCAGAGGAGCCTGGTGGGCTACAGACCATGGGGTCTCAAAAAGTCAGGCATGCCTGAAGGAACTTAGCATGCATGCAGAGTGTACTCACAGGCTGAATGTGAAATACAAAAGAGGCTGTGGATCGAGGATCACTCAAGCTCCCTCGCCCTCCGGGGACTACGAGCATGGAGTCCGGTTCCCTTTGATGTCGGTGACTGAGAGAGAAATGGTGTTACAGGCTCAGTTGCATCCCCTCAGAACTGAAGCCCAAACCCCAGTGTCTCAGAATGAGACTGTATTTGCAGATAAAACCTTTAATGAGGTGATCCAGGCAAACTGGGGCTTCCCCAGTGGATCAGTGGTGAAGAATCTGCCTGCAGTGAAGTAGATTCGGGAGAAGCAGCTCTGATTCCTGGGTGGGAAGAGCCCCTGGAGAAGGACATGGCAACCCACTCCGGTGTTCTTGCCTAGAGAATCCCATGGACAGACGAGCCTGGTGGGCTACAGTCCATGGGTTTGCAGAGATCCAGACACGGCTGAAGTAACTAAGCACTCAGGTAAAATAAGGCCGTTGAAGTGGGCCATCATCCAATGGGAATGATGGTCTTATACAGAGAAGAAATTATACACCCCCTGAGACCCCAGGAAGGCACACATACAGAGAAAAGACCAAGTGAAGGCCAGTGAGGAGGTGGCTGCCTGCAAGGTGGGGAGAGGAGCCTCAGGAGAAACCAAAGCTGCCAGCGCTTCGGTCTTGGACTTCCACCTCTGATAGCCATGGCAAAAGAAATTTATTTTGCTTCAGCCAGCCCATCTGAGGTAGGTTTCCATAACAGCCTGAGCAAAGCAATAGTACTTTGGGGACAAGAAGAGGGAAGTTCAGGGCTCTGCTTTAAATATGTTAAAAGAGTAACAAGTGAAGTGAAAAGAAAAAAATAAACTATAGGTAAAGCTGTTGTTTATTTTGGTTCAGTCAATAAGTCATGTCCAACTCTTTGAGACCCCATGGACTGTATGTAGCCTGCCAGGCTCCTCCATCCATGGGATTCTCCAGGCAACAATACTGGAGTGGGTTGCCATTTCCTTCTCCAGGGGATCTTTCTGACCCAGAGATCGAACCCATATCTCCTGCATTGGCAAGCGGATTCTTTATCACTGAGCCATCATGGAATTAAGCTGACATAAGACATAATCAGAGCAAGTCATTTTATTGGGGATCAAAAGTCATATTTGTAGGCAAAAATGAAGTTTCTCTGACTTGAGACTAAATGTGTTCAGTTATTTTCCTGGAGCCCTGCTTAACTTCTCAGTATATCTTTGTGGCTTAACTGTGTTTTTCACCTGTTGACCCAGGCCAAGGTCAGTGTAGCAAAAGCGAAATAGTGAATTACGAAAGTTTCTGCCTCGTTCAGATGATAGCCATGGCAAAAGAAATTTATTTTGCTTCAGCCAGCCCATCTGAGGTAGGTTTCCACAGCAGCCTGAGCAAAGCAATAGTACTTTGGGGACAAGAGGAGGGAAGTTCAGGGCTCTGTTTTAAATATGTTAAAAGAGTAACAAGTGAAGTGAAAAGAAAATAATAAACTACAGGTAAAGCTGTTGTTTATTTTGGTTCAGTCAATGAGTCATGTCCAACTCTTTGAGACCCCATGGACTGTATGTAGCCTGCCAGGCTCCTCCATCTATGGGATTCTCCAAGCAACAATACTGGAGTGGGTTGCCATTTCCTTCTCCAGGGATCTTTCCGACCCAGAGATCGAACCCATATCTCCTGCATTGGCAAGCGGATTCTTTATCACTGAGCCATCATGGAATTAAGCTGACATAAGACATAATCAGAGCAAGTCATTTTATTGGGAATCAAAAGTCATATTTGTAGGCAAAAATGAAGTTTCTCTGACTTGAGACTAAATGTGTTCAGTTATTTTCCTGGAGCCCTGCTTAACTTCTCAGTATATCTTTGTGGCTTAACTGTGTTTTTCACCTGTTGACCCAGGCCAAGGTCAGTGTAGCAAAAGCGAAATAGTGAATTATGAAAGTTTCTGCCTCGTTCAGTTACAACAGTGGGAAAAATTCGCCCTTGAAGAGCCTGGTCCAAGAACTTGCTTCCTCAGCAAGAAAGCACAGCTGGAAACTATAATCTTGTTGACTCCACTGCACTTCAATCCTGTAAGGTCTCTTTCCAGTTGGGGAAGGAGTCAGGAAAACCTAGAAACCCGTTTAAGGAAAAGAGTCCCGATATTGACAACCAGTGGAGAGTCTGGGATAAGAACCCCGCCCCTCTGCCTGCCAGTTACTGTCTGTTACAGGAGAAAGGGAAGTGAAGAAGAACCATGCCCGGAGGAAGAGGAGGAAAGGGCTCCATATACACGGTCATGTGACACAGAGGGGGTCAACTCCAGGGAACGAGGCAGGTCAACTTGGGAGCCAATCAGCACATGTTCCTCTTACCAGGATAAAGTCTACACCTTCAGGAGCAGATTAGGAAGCTGGCAGAACAGATTCCATTCTTCTTATACATGAGTAATGTTTAATTCCATAGCTGTTTGGGGAAAGAATTTGAGTAATTGTCATCTAGTGATAGAAGCTGGGTCAACGTCCACACACCTGCAGCTTTGGAAGGTGGTCTCAAAGGAAACGGACCCTGAGATGTGAGTTCATCTGACACTTGGACTGTAGGTTTCCACTGCAGGTGTGGGCGGCATTAATTCCTGTCTACACGTGTGTCTCTGCCCCTCTCCTCCGTGCCTCCCCTGTGCTGGCCTCAGAGTAGGTACTTAGGGCTTTCCCAACCGTCCCTCTTATGTTCTGTTTGTGGAGGTCTGTGGGGACCAAGTACTATAAAAATAAAGAGAATAACTTGCGTGACGGACTAGAGCTCCCAAGAGGCCCTCCTCTTTGTCACAATTAAGGCTCCCTGAGGTTGTGTTGTGCTGAGAAGTGGCCTCTTCAAGGAGTGTGAGATGTGCATACATCTCAGAGACACTGCGGGTTTGGTTCCAGACCGCCCCAATAAAGAGAGTTTCACAAAAACACTAGTCAGGTAGACTTTTTTTGTTGTTTCTCAGTGCATATAAAAATTGTGTTTATACTGTCTTGTAAGTCTGGTAAGTGTAAAATGTAAGTCTGAAAAGGCAATATACATATTTTGAAATATTAATATGTAGTGTTAAAAAATACTAACCATCATCGGAGCCTTCGGTGAGTCATAACAGTAACATCAAAGATCACTGATCACAGATCCCCATAACAAGTGTAATAATAATGAAAAAGTTTGAAATATTGCAAGAATGACCAAAATGTGACACAGAAACAGGAAGTGAGGAAATGTTGGGGGAAATGGCACTAATAGACTTGCTCGACACAGGTTGCCACAAGCTTTAATTTGTGGGGGGAAAATGCAGTATCTGTGAAATGCAAGAAAGCAAGCACAGGAAAATGCGGTCTGCCTGTACCTGTATCTGCATGGAGTGCTGGTGTCTGCAAGTCTCATTATGTATAATGTATTTACCAGTGCAGAGGCCAAAACAGGCCGTGCATAGAGATTTATAACACAGAATTCAAACTCTGAAATCTCATTTTGTGGTTGGGCAGAGAAACACCCTTTAAGTCAGAACACAGAGTTCTTTGGTGTCGTGGTGGTTACGATCACCCTCAAAGTCATAAAAATCTGGGTTTAATCCTTATCCAACCTCTCATTAGCTGTTCCTTTGGACATGTGGTCTATCTCCCTATTTTCATTTGAAAAGTGGAAAATAACCAGATTTGTCTAGCAGGGTTATTGCGGAGATGCAAGCTGTATTATGAGAAGCTCAGCATGCTTCCCAGCCCAGAGTGGAGAGGGTCCAGATTGGTCTCTATGGTGCTGGTGATGATGCTGGTGGTCGTGGTGAAAGATGCTGATGGTGGAGGTTACGGGTGGTGGTGATAGTGAGGAAAATACGATGGTGCTGACCTGATTAGTTATGATGCTGGCGGTGATGAAGGGATGTGATGATGGTGGTTACGTGGATGACAGTGTAACAATGACACAAGGGCAGCGATGATAATGAGAGAAGGGTGGCGTTGATGACTATGTGAGATTGATGAAGATCACAGTGATGATGATAAAGATGTGAAGAGACTGATGATGAAGGTTATGGGTGGTGGTGGTGATGATGGAAATAGTAACAATATGATGATGTGATGTCAATTGTGATCACATGATGTTGACAGCTATGATGGTTATGATGATGGTGACAGTGATGAAGCTGACGAAGATGGTGTTGACAGTGGTGCTTGTGATCTTCCGTTCAGTTCAGTCGCTCAGTTGTGTCCAACTCTTTGCGACCCCATGGGCTGCCGCACTCAAGGCTTCCCTGTCCATCACCAACTCCCAGAGCTTACTCTAACCCATTCCCTCGAGTCAGTGATGCCATCTAACCATCTTGCCGTCTGTCATCACCTACTCCTCCTGCCTTCAATCTTTCCCAGCATCAGGGTCTTTTCCAATAAGTCAGTTCTTCACATCAGGTGGGCAAAGTATTGGAGCTTCAGCTTCAGCAGCTTATGAGCATGTTTAACTTAATGAAGTTTCTCTGAAATGAAATATACCTGCCAATATATTGGGCAAATAGAAGGCCCTCTTAGGACATGCCCCTGCTGTGGCTTGTCCTTGGTTTGCTTTCTAACAAGAAAGAGAAATTACTTAAATTCATTTTACAGAAATGCATGATCTCATATTCTTTTACATAAGGCCAAGAAATTGAGATGAAGACATTTTTGTTATAACTTTTGGTAAATATGTTCAATCATAATATTCATTACTACTGTACCATAGACTGTATTAGCAAGATCAACAAAACCTTAAGCAATAATGTAGCCCACTTACAGAAAATAAACTTAAAATTAGTGTTTTGCCCAGGAGACTTTCTTGGATCAGAAAAGTAAGATAAGAAAAATATTCAATTCTATTATAGTGTATTCCCTAGAGTTTTTTTTTTTTTTCTTGTGTGTGTGTATTTCTTTTTAGAAATATATTCAAGCAAATATCCTCCCAAGGCTAAAATTATTTCACTCAAGCTTCTCATCACGACTTTGGGCTTCATTTCGTCCTATGTTTACCAAGAGATGAGGAAAGATAAAGGGCAAAAACAAAGCCTGTTCCCTAAAAGGGCAGCATGCCCAGTGGCGTGGTCTAGAGCTAACCTGGGTGACCACGTGTGAGGTATGTCTTTGCTAATTGCCAAACCATGAAGAGGGGCCACAGACCTGTGCCCCTGCCCACCCCGTACCTGCAGGGAGCCAGCTGGGCTGAGCTTGTGGGAGAGATGACAGTTGTGGTCCTCCTTGGACATGTGTGAGTGGTGCATTGAGGCAGACCTGACTTGGAGCTCCGTGCAGGCTGCTTGCAGGAATGGAGGCATAAAAGGGCCATAGAGAGCACAGGGGTGCCTTCAGTGTGGAGAGGTCCTTGACCTTGATCTGTCCTTTGAAGGAGCCTGAACCAGTCAAGGCCTTGTTCCTCAAGGCCCAAGCTCTGAAAGAAGCAGCAGGGAAGATTCTTTGTCCTTTCTGTACTCCTGACCAGAGTTTTCTTTGTGCAAGACCGTTGGTTAATCAACAGTACTTACTAGGTTTTATATTCAGAATTAAGTCACCCTGAGAGTCTGCAGAAGTCACTCAGGATGTCTGAATGATTTTACATATGTTGAATGAGTGAATTCAACCAAAAGTCCTTGAAGTGTTCCTCAAGACCCTGTGGGCACCCCTGACCTTTTTAAGGAGGTCTAGAATGCCAAATATACTTTTGCAATAATACCAAGATTTTGTTTGACTTTTATACTTTCATTCTTTCATGCATATGAAAAATCCACCAATTTAGTTTTTGAGTCAACACTACAAACACTGTTGTCAAATTTTGATGTAGTATCAAAGAAAAGTGTGTGCAATTATTGAAAAAGGCAGTTAAAATATGGTTCATGTTTCTAACAATGTATATATGCATGAAGCCAGATTCCCTTCATATACCTAAACCAAAATAATACATTATAACAAATTGAAGGCAAAAGCAGGTGTCAGAATCCAGCCTGTTTTTTTTTTAATAAAGGCAGATATTAATTGAATTTTGCAAAAGTTTAAAACAATACCATTCTATTAATTTTTTGTCTTGGAAGATACAGTTATCTTTCATAAAATATTTAAATTATGTTAACACATAATAGGTTTTCATTTTAAATAAAGATAATTTAATTTTTAATTTAATATGTATATAATTGTTTTAGTCACTAAGTCTTGTCTGATTCTTTTGCAGCTCCATGGATGGTAGCCCACTAGGCTCTGCTATCCATAAGATTTCCTAGGCAAGAATACTGGAATGGGTTGCCATTTCCTTCTCCAGGGTTAGGATCTTCCTAACCCAGGGACTGAACCCACATCTTGTCTCCTAAATTGGCAGGCATATCCTTACCACTGAGCCACCAGGGAAGCCCATTTATATATATAGTATATATACATACATATATATACACACATATATATAGAGAGAGGGAGAATATATATATATATAGGGAGAGAGAGAGAATATATGTATAAATAGAATATAAATGCACACACACATTTTTTTTAATTTAAATAAATAGAATATAAACACAGAAACTAAAGCTCTTTGAGATTCTCAGTAACTTCTAAAAGTGTAAAAAGGTCCTGAGAAGAAAATGTTTTGAAAACCACTGGATTAGATTATTAACTCTATAATACTTTTCTAGCCTGAAAGGTTTAGATTTACTTTTTAAACATGTTCTATTTTGAGGTAGACCTGATTTGCAATGCTGTGTTCGTTTCAGATGTCCAGCACAGTGGTTCAGTCATACACATATGTGTATCCATTCTTTTCCAGATTCTTTCCCCATATAACTTACTGCAGAATACTGAGTAGAGTTCCCTGTGCCATACAGTAGGTCCTCGTTGGTTATCTTATATATAGTAGTGTGTATATGTTCATCCCAAACTCCTAATTCATCCCCCTTCCCACCTTTATCTATAACCCTTTTCCAGCCTGAAAGTTTTTGGTTCTAAAACATGCCCAGCCCGTCCTGTGGTCTATGAGGAGTGAAAGCACTGTCTCTGTCCTTGGTGTTGCCTTGACACCGTTAGGGAGGTGACTATCCACACAAAGGTGCTGAACTTAGTCCAGCATCAAGGACTGAATTGTGTGGTTCCGACTAAGGGAACCAGCAGCAGAGGGTGGGGGGAGTGGCTTCTCCCTTTATCTGAACGGTTCTCTCTGAGGACACACCGTGCTCTGAACAGTGTGTGTTCCACAGACTGCATCTGTATTTCATTAAGAGACTTTCTGCTGATGCCAGTTATTATCTCAATAATCTTATGTAGGGTGTCCCTGGTGGCTCAGCTGGTAAAGAACCTGCCTGCTGTATGGGACACCTGGGTTCGATCCCTGGGTTGGGAAGATCCCCTGGAGAAGGGAGGGCTCCCCACTCCAGTATTCTGGCCAGGAGGATTCCATGGACTTTATAGTCCATGGGGTTGCAAAGAGTTGGACACGACAGAGTGACTTTCACGTTTAGTCTTATGTAAATGCAAATGCTGGACCTGGTGACTTGAACTAGCTCTATTAGAACTTCTAAAATTGCCTTGTTTGTTGCTTATTTTGACACAAGGCTGGGTCAGAACACTAGATGAGGCAGATTAGCAGGTGAAAGGGTGAGCCTTGGAGGCCGTCCGACCTGGGGTCACAGCTGACTCAGCCTCTTCTATCTATAGGTTTCTCAGCAAATCTTCTATTCCATGTAACTTTTTTTTTTTTTAATCTGTAATTTGGGGATGATAACTGCCATTTTAAAATCCCCTACAATATTCCTTTTGCTCTAAAAGATACTTTGTGTGAGTTACTGATTTAATTTTCAAAAACACTCTGCTAAGGCAACACTGTGACCCTCGTCCTGCAGATGGGGAATGCGAAGATTAGAGAACTAAAGGCTAAAACCACACAACTGGTAAGTGGCCAGGCTTGCATTTCAGTCTAAGCTCTTTGATCCTAAAACTTGTGATTTTCTTCCCTACATTGAACTCATTCTAATGGTCACTTTTGAGAGCTCTTGGGATAATTGGATACAAAGCTTGCAAAGAGCCCAATACAATGCCAAGCTCACAGTGGGTGTTACAGAACCTAACTCGGGTCCACTCACGCACACACAGAAAGGCCAGTCAGCTGACAGCGGGTTGTGGTGAAGGAGAGGGCAGCGTTTATATTGCAGACACCAAGCAAGGAGAACGGGCAGCTCACGCTCAGGAGACCCAGACTCCCCCATGGCTTTCAGGGGAGGGCTTTAAAGGCAAGGGGAGGAGGGGCTGCTGGGGGCATGACCAGCTCTTGCAGAATCCTCAGAAGGATCGGCATCAGGGTAACGTTTCAAGCATCTTTAACCTTCTGGGGTTTCAGCCAGTCTAGGGTCTATGTTCCTGCCATCAGTGGCTTTCATCTGGTGGGCTCTGCTTCCTGTAAAAACAGCCTAGGAATGTGTTGGTCCTTTATCCATGTGTTTCAGGGAACTGTGAGTTCGGTGATTCTGCTCTGTGGCTGGTTATACTCTAAACAGTTACCAGTTCTCTAGCCCAACAGCTACGCTTTGTCTCTACATCTCCACATTCTTCATTGTTTACTGAATCAGCCTTTTAAGATTCAGGAAGGCATGGAAGACTAAAGCAGCAAGCTTTTCCTTCGAAGAGCCGGGGCCCAGGGGCCTGTATGTGGTTCCCAAGGTGCTCAGGCAGTCTTAGCTCCCCAGGCCCTGCCCTTCTCCGGGGTCACACCACTCTGTAGAATTACATGGTGCCACTGAGTGCGTTTAGCCACGTGGAACCCAGGAGAGCAGGCTGGTGTGGATGCAGCGGGCTCTGGCTCTTGGCAGGGCTCCGTGCATGTTTGCTGATGAAGCTGCAGCATCCTGTGGTCAGGTCAGGGACAACTTCCTTAATTTCTCCGGGCTTTGATTTTCTTTTCTTTATAAGTATGAATTTGAGCAAGCTTGCTTTCAGATCTATACAGATTTATACCATCTGGAGAAGTCTACATTGTACTATTGTGCAGTGTTTTTAAACAAACTTAGAAGTTCCCAGATATAATGGTGTTTTAGTGGAGAAGGAAATGGCAACCCACTTCAGTATTCTTGCCTGGAGAATCCCAGGGACGGAGGAGCCTGGTGGGCTGCCGTCTTTGGGATTGCACAGAGTCAGACACGACTGAAGTGACTTAGCAGCAGCAGCAGTATTTGAATGCATTCTCCAAATCCCAGAGGTAAAAATGAGAAACCTGTGTTGCAATTAAGGGAAGGTGATGTGTAAGAAAAGCAGTAAGATATATCTGCTCTTTCACAATTCCTGGCATGTGAGAGAAAAAAAAAATGATGCTATAAAACTGACTTCCTTCTTCTTGTGTCAAACCCTAAATAATGAGAAAAATGCAAAGGAAATACGTTTCCTATTAGTAAATAGAAAGAATGACTTTCCTAAAGCCTTTATTTGGGTATGTCTTCAACTCGGGGTTAACCACAAAGACTTTTCATTTCATGCTTCTTTTCATGATTATCTAATTCTCATCTTCCCTTCAAATTAAAGAGGGAAGATTAAATTCTTGCTGAAAGAGGAACATGATTTCGCTCTTTTGTCTGTTTTCTGCATTCTCCGTGTTATGTGACCATTAAATGTGTTTCACTGTGCTGCTGTTGGGTGAAGGACAAAGCGCTGCCATCCAGTTTTGCCGCCGGTGCTATTGTTGTCAGGCCGCACAGACCAGGTTTCTATGCAGAAATGATATTTTCCACCAACTTAGAACATCTGATCATTACTGTTTTTGAACTGATAATACAGGAGAACCCTTTTGAATGGATGGAAATAAAAAAATCACTTTCCTAATGAAAAGGGAAATGCAACATATATATAGGCAGTGGAGTAAGACTCAGAAGCAGGGAACCTGGAAGCCTGGGGAGGCCTGAGAGCCACCCCTGCCTGTCTCCCAAGGACCTGGAGGGGAAGCGGGTGGCTAGTCCACCCCTCCACCCCCAACTCCCACCCTTCACAGGTTAGACTGGAATGTCCTGTATGCTCAGGGCCAGAGGCTCATGAGGTTTCTCCTGGAAGTGGAAGAAGCTGAGACCCAGCCTTGATGTGGCAAAGTTTACGGTAAGACACCCAAAGGGGTGTTGAGTCAAGGTGTGCTGAGGCTGAGAAACGGGTGGTTTGTGTTGCCGTTGTTTAGTTGCTAAGTTTTGACGGACTCTTTTGCAACCCCACGGACTGTAGCCTGCGAGGCTCCTCTGTCCTTGGGATTCTCTGGGCAAGAATACTGGAGTGGGTTGCCATTTCCTTCTCCAGGGGAACTTCCCCACCCAGGGACTGAACCAGTGTCTCCTGCACTAACAGGCGGATTCTTTACTGCTGAGCGACCAGGGAAGTACCGGGGGCACTTTTGCCTCTGTGGAAACAAAGGTGCTGGTATCGCCCCTCTCAGGGCCTCTGTTGAGTAGCTCCACCCTGCTCCAGGGCTCAGCCCCGGTCCCGATGCACACAGCCCGCGAGAGTACATGTGGCTGGGGGCTTTCTTTCCACCCTCTTCATCACCCCACTCATCCGGACCAACTGTCCTTTTATCGAAAACCTCCATTTCCAAAGGAAAGGGGTTTATTAAATGGACAAGATATCAGTTCACGTCAGTTCAGTTGCTCAGTCGTGTCTGACTCCTTGTGACCCCATGGACTGCAGCACATCAGGCCTCCCTGTCCATCACCAACTCCCAGAGCTTATTCAAACTCATGTCCATCTAGTCAGTGATGCCATCCAACCATCTCATGCTCTGTTGCCCCTTTCTCCTCCCACCTTCAATCTTTCCCAGCATCAGGGTCTTTCCAAATGAGTCAGCTCTTCACATCACCAAAGAATTGGAGTTTTGGCTTCAGCATCAGTCCTTCCAATAAATATTCAGGACTGATTTCCTTTAGAATTAATTGTTAGATCTCCTTGCAGTCTAAGGGACTTTCAAGAGTCTTCTCCAAAAGCACAGTTCAAAAGCATCAATTCTTCGGTGCTCAACTTTCTTTATAGTCCAACTCTCATGACCGTACATGACTACTGGAAAAATCATAGCTTTGACTAGACGGACTTTTGTTGGCAAAGTAATGTCTCTGCTATTTAATATGCTATCTGCTGCTGCTGCTGTTAAGTCTCTTCAGTCGTGTCCGACTCTGTGCAACCCCATAGACGGCAGCCCACCAGCCTCTCGTCTCTGGGATTCTCCAGGCAAGAACATTGGAGTGGGTTGCCATTTCCTTCTCCAATGCAGGAAAGTGAAAAGTGAAAGTGAAGTCACTCAGTCATGTCCGACCCCTCACTACCCCCATGGACTGCAGCCCACAAGGCTTCTCTGCCCATGGGACTCTCCAGGCAAGAATACTGGAGTCTAGGTTGGTCATAACTTTTATTCCAAGGAGCAAGCATCTTTAATGTCATGGCTGCAGTCACCATCTGCAGTGATTTTGGAGCCCCCCAAAAAATCTGACACGTTTCCACTGTTTCCCCATCTATTTGCCATGAAGTGATGAGACCAGATACCATGATCTTAGTTTTCTGAATATTGAGTTGTAAACCAACTTTTTCACTCTCCTCTTTCACTTTCATCAAGAGGCTGTTTAGTTCCTCTTCACTTTCTGCCATAAGGGTGGTGTCATCTGCATATCTGAGGTTATTGATATTTCTCTTGGCAATCTTGATTCCAGCTGGTGCTTCATCCAGCCCAGCATTTCACATGATGTACTCTGCATATAAGTTAAATAAACAGGGTGACAATATACAACCTTGATGTACTCCTTTCTCAGTTGGGAACCAGTCTGTTGTTCCATGTCTACTTTTAACTGTTGCTTCCTGATATGCATACAGATTTCTCAGGAGGCAGGTCAGGTGGTCCAGTACTCCCATCTCTTAAAAAATCTTCCATAGTTTGTTGTGATCCACACAGTCAAAGGCTTTGGCATAGTCAGTAAAGCAGAAGTAGATGTTTTTCTGAAAATCTCTAGCTTTTTTGATGATACAGAGGATGTTGGCAATTTGATCTCTGGTTCCTCTGCCTTTTCTAAATCCGGTGTGAACATCTGGAAGTTCATGGTTCACATACTGTTGAAGCCTGGCTTGGAGAATTTTGAGCATTACTTTACTCGCATGTGAGATGAGTGCAATTGTGTGGTAATTTGAACATTCTCTGGCATTGCCTTTCTTTGGAATTGGAATGAAGACCAAGTTTTCCAGTTCTGTGGCCACTGCTGAGTTTTCCATATTTGCTGGCATATTGAGTGCAGCACTTTCACAGCATCATCTTTTAGGATTTGAAATAGCTCAACTGGAATTCCATCACCTCCACTAGCTTTGTTCATAGTGATGCTTCCTAAGGCCCAGTGGACTTCACTTTCCAGGAAGTCTGGCTCTAGGTGAGTGATCATGATCCATGATTATCTGGGTCATTAAGATCTTTTTTGTACAGTTCTTCTGTGTATTCTTGCCACCTCTTCTTAATATCTTCTGCTTCTGTTAGTCCAGACCATTTCTGTCCTTTATTGAGCCCATGTTTGCATGACATGTTCCCTTGGTGTCTCTGATTTTCTTGAAGAGAGCTCTACTCTTTCCCATTCTATTGTTTTCCTCTGTTTCTTGATCACTGAGGAAGGCTTTCTTACCTCTCCTTGCTCGTCTCTGGAGCTCTGCACTCAGATGGGAATATCTTTCTTTTTCTCCTTTGCCTTTTGCATCTTTTCTTTTCTCAGCTATTTGTGAGGCCTCCTGAGACAGCCATTTTGCCTTTTTGCTTTTCTTTTTCTTGGAGATGGTCTTGATCATTGCCTCCTATACAATGTCACAAACCTTTGTCCATAGTTCTTCAGGCACTCTTTCTAACCCCTTAAATCTATTTGTCAATTCTACTGTATAATTGTAACAGATTTGATTTAGTTCATACCTGAATGGTCTAGTGGTTTTCCTTGCTTTCTTCAATTTCAGTCTGAATTTGGCAATAAGGAGTTCATGATGTAAGCCACAGTCAGCTCCTGGTCTTGTTTTTGCTGACTGTATAGAGCTTCTCCATCTTTGGCTGCAAAGTATATAATCAGTCTGATTTTGGTGTTGACCATCAGGTGATGTCCATGTGTAGAGTCTTCTCTTGTATTGTTGGAAGAGGATGTTTGCTCTGACCAGTGCATTCTCTTGGCAAAATTCTGTTAGGCTTTGCGCTGTTTCATTTTGTACTCCAAGGCTAAATTTACCTGTTACTCCAGGTATCTCTTGACTTCCTACTTTTGCATTCAGTCCCCTGTAATGAAAAGGAAAAGGACAAGGTATATTGTAGTACCAATGAATTTTAACTAAGGACGGGGTCCATGTTCAACCTTGTAAGCACTTTACTGGGAAGATTCTGGGGCCCCAGGATGTCTGTTTCTGCTTCCAACTCAGAAGGTGTGTCTCTGCCTATCAGAGGGGAGACATGGGACTCAAAGTCTTAAGCACCAGTCTCTATACACTGGGACTTCCCAGGGGGTTCAGCAGTAAAGAACCTGTCCACCGTGTAGGAGACGCAAGAGACGCGAGTTTGATCCCTAGATTGGGAAGCTCCCCTGGAGAAGGAAATGGCAGCCTCCTGTCCATCTATTTTGTGCCTACTGAGTTTAAGGATTCAGTGACACCCTGCTTATTTGTCAGTCCTGTGAGGGAGGGCCTGGGGCTGCCTCTTTCTGGGGTCGCAGACTGGGAAGACGCTATTGATCGTGCCAAGCAGGAAGTGTGGTGAAGCTGGAGTGGGCGGGGGCTGGAGTGGGGCTCCCTGGAGTCAGGATGCAGAGCAAGCTCGGAGAGCAAGGAGCAGGGCCCAGGCGGCCTCGGGAGGAGGCCCTGGTGGACAGGGGACCCTGCTCGTTCCCACAGTCCCGCTTCCTCCCTCACTTGGGTGCTGGGGACCCATCAGACAGACGCTCCTGTTTTCAGGGGACACACCGGCTCAGCGGGGCCAGCAAATGCCACGGCCACCCCCACGGAAGGGAGCCTCCCTTCCTTGGTAATTGTAAGAGAGTCTCAGCAAAAGCCCGAGGGCCTGCGCTGCCTGTCAGCCTGCCGTCCCATAAAATAACACGAAAATGGCTCAGATGTTGGACCTGAAAGTAATGTCAGCCTTCCCTGTTAAGAGCAGAGTCAGTTGAAGGCAGGCCCCAGAGGGGCCTGGGGACGTATCTGTGTCCGGGATCACTGCGTAGACTTGCCTCTCTGAAAGATGGACATTGTGACCTGGGTGCAGGGTGGAAAAGAATTTCCAGACTTGAAGCAGAATGAGAGGAGAATAGAGTTTGTTAGAGCAGGAGATGCTGTTAGGACAGTGGGAGCCAGCAAAGGGAGAGCTGACGTCTTTTGTGGGCTTAGTGGCCTCGAGACAGAAAACTCCCCCGGAAGAGTGGCATTAGGTGATTGGTTAGGGTGCTATTGGGTGGGTATTTTTACCTAACGTGGGGTCAGGGAGTCTGCTGGTTTAAATCAGGGGTTCATGCCAACGGTTGCTATGGGGCTTGGTCAGTTTTGGAGATGACCTTGGTGCCAGGCTCCACATCTTTGGCCTTGGCACAAGGCTTTACACTTGTGACCTTGGTATCAGTTCAGTTCAGTCGCTCAGTCGTGTCCAACTCTTTGTGACCCCCATGGACTGCAGCACACCAGGCCTCCCTATCTACCACCAACTCCCAGAGTTTACTCAAACTCACATCCACTGAGTTGGTGATGCCATCCAGCCATCTCATCCTCGGTCGTCCCCTTCTCCTCCTGCCCCCAATCCCTCCCAGCATCAGGGTCTTTTCCAGTGAGTTAACTCTCCGCATGAGGTGGCCAAAGTATTGGAGTTTCAGCTTCAGCATCATTCCTTCCAATGAACACCCAGGATTGATCTCCTTCAGAATGGACTGGTTGGATCTCCTTGCAGTCCAAGGGACTCTCAAGAGTCTTCTCCAACACCACAGTTCAAAAGCATCAATTCTTCGATGCTCAGCTTTCTTCACAGTCCAACTCTCACATCCATACATGACCACTGGAAAAACCATAGCCTTGACTAGGCGGACCTATGTTGGCAAAGCAATGTCTCTGCTTTGGGTACAGGGCTCCACAAACTTGATGCTCTGCACAAGGTCTGTAACCAAAGCCCTCAGGTGATAGTGAAGGACCACCTTCCATAGGAATTTTCCTGGCTTGAAGTAGGACGGTCTTGAGAATTCTTCTACGTCCAACATCTTGATGTATTCTGTGTGTGTCTCTTCCTGGAGAGATGAGTAGCTTCTGGACAAGAAGACGCTGACTTATTCACCTGCAGGTTGGCAGCTGCAATCACAGGGCCTTGGGCTGAACTAGAGCTCTGCCCGAGTGTTCCCTATCTTCTGCTGCAATAGCCCTGCACGGTCTGTTCATTTCGGACAGGCTCTCTCCTAATATTTACTTTTAATTAAATGGAATGTTCATCAAAGTGAAAAGCATGCTTCACTTGGTGCATTACCTCGGACCACAGAGGACACACCTCTGTTACTCCTTACGGCCCTTTTGGGACAGCTGGGGCTTTAGTTCCATATACTTTATTAGTTAATTGAAATGGACATTAATCCAAGGGGAAGAATTTAGAACGCTGCCTGGGTGAAAACTCCGTGGCGGGGGTCTGCCCAGCCGTGCGCTGGCTGCTTCAATCGCACCCAGAGAGTCATGGCTGAGCTCTCGGCCACGTTTGCCTTATTTGGAATTGGGTCCGAGACATTTGGGGGTCTCCAGAGTTTCACTGAAGTTCATTTCAAAACTCCCACTGCAGGTGAGCAGTGCAGGGGGAGAGGGGCATGGGGAGTGTTATTGAGGGGAAACATACAAAGGTGTTTAAAGTGGCTAGAGGGACTTCCCCAAGGTCCAGTGGTTAAGACTCCACCTTCCGATGCAGGGGGTGGGGGTTCCATTTAGGAAGCAGAGATCCCACGTGCCTCTGGTTGGAAAGAACCAAGCATTAAACAGAAATAATATGGTAACAAGTTCAATAAAGCTTAAAAATGGTCTACATAAGAAAAAAAAAAAAGAAAAGAATAGAAAAACTCTTTAAAAAAACAACCAAGTGCTCAGGCAAGAGGGTGGGAGAAAGTGGGAGAAAGGCGAGAGGGTGCAGAGGGTTAGAAGTGACCTTAAGAGTGACCTCCCCTGGACCCGTGCTGGTCAAGAATGAGGAACTCGTGGGTGTCGCCGTGGTGTCCTGATGCTGCGCAGGAGCTCTTCCCATCACACGCCTCTGCTGGCCCCACGCCTGGTCCTGAGACCCTCCCGCCTTCAGGTCTGTGAAGACTTCTGTCCCTGGAGCCCCCAGGACCTCTGCTTTGCAGGACCTCTCTCTCCAAACCTGAAGCATCACATGCTCCCAAGAAAATGCACCCTTTTCTTTCTGTGGGGGGCCATTCTTTTTTTAAAAAAAATTTTTTTTTATTTTCAAAATTTTCAAAAGTAAATTTTTTTTTAATTTTGAAAATTAAAAAAAATTTTTTAATTTATTGGAGTATAGTTGATTTACAATCTTGAGTTAGTTTCTGGTATACAACAAAGTGATTCTGTTTATATGTATTCATTCTTTTCTAATCCTTTTCTCCCATAACTTATCCTAGAATACTGAGTAGAATTCCCAGGGCTGTACCGTAAGTAGGCCCTTGCTGGCTATCTATTGTGCATATAGCAGTGTGTATGTGTCAGTCCCAAGCTCTTGATTTATCCTTCCCCACCCCATTTCCCCTTTGGTAGCCATAGGTGTGTCTTCTGTGTCTGTAAGTCTGTTTCTGTTTTGTAAATACGTTCATTTGTGCCTCTCTTTTAATTAGATCGATTTGTTGTTGCTGTAAGAGTGATACATATGATAGCTGTCTTTCTCTGACTTGACTCACTCAGTGTGATAATCTCCAGGTCCATCCACGTTGCTGCAAATGGCGCTATTTCATTCATTTTTATAGCTGAGTAATGTTCCATTGTAATATGAGCCACATCTTATTCACCTGTTTCTCTGGTGATGGACGCTTAGGTTGCTCCCATGTCGTGGCTGTCATACATGGCACTGCTGTGGGCACAGGGAGTGTGGTTTTCTCTGGGTATGTGCCCAGGAGCGGGACTGCAGGATCACTGGTAAATCTATTTTTAGCTTTTAAGGAATCTCCATACTGCTCTTCATAGCGGCTGCAGCAATTTCCGTTCCCACCAGCAGTGCAAGAGCGTTCTGATTTCTCCACATCCTCTCCAGCATTTTTGTTTATAGTCTTTTTGATGATGGACATTCTGACCCCAGTATGGGGGTCAACAAGCAAATGCACCCTTTTGATAGTGTTCCCACCAGAGCTTCTGTTACCATTTCTCTCCCCAAAGACTTTACAAGTATATAACCTCACTTTGTCAGACTATTTTTTTGGGCTCCCAAATCATGACAGATGGTGATTGCAGCCATGAAATTAAAAGATGCTTACTCCTTGGAAGAAAAGTTATGAGCAACCTAGATAGTATGTTCAAAAGCAGAGACATTACTTTGCCGACTAAGGTCTGTCTAGTCAAGGCTATGGTTTTTCCTGTGGCCATGTATGGATGTGAGAGTTGGGCTGTGAAGAAAGCTGAGCACAGAGAATTGATGCTTTTGAACTGTGGTGTTGGAGAAGACTCTTGAGAGTCCCTTGGACTGCAAGGAGATCCAACCAGTCCATTCTGAAGGAGATCAGCCCTGGGATTTCTTTGGAAGGAATGATGCTAAAGCTGAAACTCTAGTATTTCAGCCACCTCATGGGAAGAGTTGACTCATTGGAAAAGACCCTGATGCTGGGAGGGATTGGGGGCAGGAGAAGAAGGGGACGACAGAGGATGAGATGGAGGGATGGTATCACTGACTCGATGGACGCGAGTCTGACTGAACTCCGGGAGTTGGTGATGGACAAGGAGGCCTGGCGTGCTGCGATTCATGGGGTCGCAAAGAGTCGGACATGACTGAGCGACTGGACTGAACTGAACTGACCTGAACCTCACTTTTCTAGGATAGAGGAGTTCTGCCCATCAGTGGTCACAACAGAGATCTGGTGCTGTTTCTCTGTCTCATCCTTTGTCCCAAGGATCTTTTGGTCTTTATTGTTTGAGTCACATTGACTTGAAATTGTTAGCACTGGAGGGTCCTTCGTGTTCAGCTCAGCCTCTCTGCCACTAGCTGTGTGATGTTCAACAATGGAATGAAGGAAGCAGAGCAGAGAAAGGGGGCTCTGGACGTGTGGGGAACAGCTGCAGGTGGAGGACCATGGTCAGAGGAGCCACCCGCCCCTCACAAGACAGCAGCAGTTAATGACGAGACATGGCTTGTGTCTCTGCCAGGCCATGCAGCTGGGCAAGGCCCGCTCTGCCCCTTACGATGTGTGTGAGCTCCATTGCTCAGGCATGGCCAGTTCTTTTGTTACCCCCAGGGACTGTAGCCCACGAGGCTCCTCTGTGCATGCAATTTTACAGGCAAGAATAGTGAAGTGAGTTGCCATTTCCTTCTCCAAGGGATATTCCCAACCCAGGGGTCAAACCAGCATTTCCTGCGTCTCCTGTGTTGGCAGATGGGTTCTTTACCACTGAGCCCCCTAGGAAGACCACTCCCCACTATGATGACCATTAGCTTTAAATTGTGAACTGGCTATTTACCCACACCCAGGGACATCACACCTTTTATTTTTTTAATTTATTTTTTAATATAAATTTATTTATTTTAATTGGAGGTTAATTACTTTACAATATTGTATTGGTTTTGCCATACATCAACATGAATCCACCATGGGTGTGCACGTGTTTCCCATCCTGAACCCACCGCCTTCCTCCCTCCCCATGCCATCCCTCTGGGTCGTCCCAGTGCACCAGCCCGAAGCATCCTGTATCATGCATTGAACCTGGACTGGCAATTCGTTTCTTATATTATACATGTTTCAATGCCATTCTCTCAAATCATCCCACCCTCTCCCTCTCCCAGAGTCCAAAAGACTGTTCTATACATCTGTGTCTCTTTTGTTGTCTCGCATACAGGGTTATCGTTACCATCTTTCTAAATTCCATATATATGTGTTAGTATACTGTATTGGTGTTTTTCTTTCTGGCTTACTTCACTCTAATAGGCTCCAGTTTCATCCACCTCATTAGACCTGATTCAAATGTATTCTTTTTAATGGCTCAGTAATACTCTGTTGTGTATATGTACCACAGCTTTCTTATCCATTCATCTGCTGATGGACATCTAGGTTGCTTCCATGTCCTGGCTATTATAAACAGTGCTGCGATGATCACTGGGGTACACGTGTCTCTTTCAATTCTGGTTTCCTCAGTGTGTATGCCCAGCAGTGGGATTGCTGGGTCATAAGGCAGTTCTATTTCCAGTTTTTTGAGGAATCTCCACACTGTTCTCCATAATGGCTACCAACAGTGTAAGAGGGTTCCCTTTTCTCCACACTTTCCCCAGCATTTATTGCTTGTAGACTTTTGGATTGCAGCCATTCTGACTGGCGTGAAATGGCACCTTTTATATGGAAGCAAAATACAGCCTTATCGGTGGATAATGATCTGTGCAACAATGCATTTTGTTATAGAAGGTTATAAAAAGAACAGAGAAAAAATTATTGTCTTCACCTTTCGCAGGATCTGTGATTTTATCCATTTCATTGATGAGCTGCATGTTTTAAACTGCAATTAAAAAGTAAATTATAAACTCTATGCTTTGTTCTGTAGATGAGACTGGGGGCGGGGGAGGGTTCTTTGGAAGGATTTCTCTCAGGATGCAACCAGGACTGCAGGGTCAGGTTGGCACAGGTAGAAAGGCATTGCCATAGCAGCACCGACAATCAGGAGAAACGGCACTCCCCATGGGACGATTCAGGTGATTCTCTGTGAATGCCTCTCTCTGCCTGCATTCCTCCTGTTTCAGAAAGTGAGGGTGCTGGATTACCAGAGGGTTTTTAAGGGTGAGCGAAGCCACATGCTGTTGGAGAGCATCTCATCCAAGGTGCTAGCTCCCACCTGAGGCCCCAAAGCCCTGAGAACTCAGGGTCCCAGCAGGGATCGGACAGGCTGCTTTACAATCTCCCAGGATCTTTACAGCCGCAGAATCCTGCATTCCTGGCCCCGGCCCTTCCCTCCACCCGAAGTCCTATTTGTGAGATGGAGACCTCATTGCCAGGTTCCTGAGTTCTGATCAGCGTTTCCATGGGACCCCCTGGTTCCTCAGACATGACCCCTGTTCCAGTCCTGGCAGCACCAGTATGATCACACCCAAGCAGGGCAGCCAGCTCCCCAAGCAGGGCTGCAGGAGCCGCGTCCAGGCAGAGCTGGTCTCGTGAGCGGGCAGCTGCTCTATGAGTGGAGAGGCATCTGCTCAGCCCTCGACCATCTGCGCAGCCACGACGGCGCCAGCCTGCGGCCGAGAGAAGGCCTTGAACTCTCGATGCCCAGAAGCGTGAAGCCCTGAACTGCAGTGTGTGCTGAACTGGGGTTCTTCTGTACGCCAAAGATGGTCTAAGTCTTCAGCGAGTCAAATGCAGACACGCCAACTGATATTTTCTTTGCCTGTCCTCAGACACTCGTTTTTAATATCTGCAAGTCTGTCTGGATTTTTCATTTATGTTCATTGTAAAAGCATTGCAGCGCCATGTACATCAGATTCCAAAGCTGGCTCTGACAAACCTGACTATAATTTTAAGCCTAGGGAGTTCTGATGGAGAAGGAAATGGCAACCCACCCCAGTATTCTTGCCTGGGAAATCCCATGAATAGAGGAGCCTGGCGGGCTACAGTCCACGGGGTCACAAAGAGTTGGACATGACGGAAGTGACTTAGCAGCAGCAGCAGTAGTGGGTGGCTAAACAACAACAATCCAGTTCTGAAGTCCCTGCTTTCCTTATATTTTCCGACAATTCATTTTGCTGTTTAATGTGTTTGGGAGTATAGCATTGTGTGAGTTTCTACTGTACGGCAAAGGGAGTGTAGATCTGCTCTTTTTCTGGATTTCCTTCCCATTTAGGCCACCGCAGAGCACAGAGTTCCGTGCACGGTACAGTAGGTTCTCATGAGTTATCTCTTCTATCCATAGTATCAATAGTGTGTGTGTGTATGTATGTCGTCCCAATCTCCCAATCCATCCCACTCCCCGTCCCCCTCCGGCGTCCATTCATTTGCTCTCCACGTCTGTGTCTCTATTTCTGCTTTGCAAATAAGATCATCTATACCAGTTTCTTTTTTTCAGATTCCACATATGTGCATTAATATATGATATTTTCCTCTTTGATTTAGTTCACTTCAGATGTGCTACATATCTACAATGGACTGTTGAGATGTGGATGGACCTAGAGACTGTCATAAGGAACTTTTCTTGTGTATTTTATTTCAGATTGTTAGGCATAATTTTTTCAGCGAAAAGTGACCTTTTTAAACACACAGCACTCCGTCTCCATCACTGTTCTGTGCATTAGCATGGTCCCAGGGCACTGAACCACATTTCTGGCAAAATGATTATCCAAGTGTGTGTGAAAGTGTCAGTCACTCGGTATAGTCTCCAGGCAAGAATACTGGAGTGAGTTGCCATTCCCTTCTGCAGGGAATCTTCCTGACCTAGGCATCAAATCCAGGTCTCCCGCACTGCAGGCAGATTCTTTACCATCTGAGCCACCAAGGTTGAGGTCAGAGACAGAGGTAGACGCTGACCTCTCCCTGCAGGCCCCCCCTTGGCCTTTCCCGGGCACACCTGCCCCAGGTGCATACTCACGGCCAAGGCTAGCAGCTCTGGCTCCAGACGTGGACATCTCAGAGGTCATGTGCTTCTGTGGTTCTCACATGGGTGAATCACTTGGTTTATTTTCTAGAAAGCCTGTTGATGTGGGCCTTTCTGTCCTAAGTCAGTTGTTTTGGGACTCGTTACACTGTGAGTTGTAACTGTAAGTTGTTGGGCTGGAGGAAGCACAAGCTGAAATCAAGATTGGTGGGAGAAATACCAATAACCTCAGATACGCAGATGACACCACCCTTATGGCAGAAAGTGAAGAAGAACTAAAGAGCCTCTTGATGAAAGTGAAAGAGGAGAGTGAAAAAGTTGGCTTAAAGCTCAACATTCAGAAAACAAAGATCATGGCATCCAGTTCCATCACTTCATGGCAGATAGATGGGGAAACAGTGGAAACAGTGTCAGACTTTATTTTTCTGGGCCCCAAAATCACTGCAGATGGAGATTGCAGCCATGAAATTAAAAGACGCTTACTCCTTGGAAGGAAAGTTATGACCAACCTAGATAGCATATTCAAAAGCAGAGACATTACTTTGCCAACAAAGGTCCATCTAGTCAAGGCTGTGGTTTTTCCAGTAGTCATGTATGGATGGGACAGTTGGACTATAAAGACAGCTGAGCACCGAAGAATTGATGTGTTTGAACTGTGGTGCTAGAGAAGACTCTTGAAAGTCCCTTGGACTGCAAGGACATCCAACCAGTCCATCCTAAAGGAGATCAATTCTGGGTGTTCATTGGAAGGACTGATGTTGAAGCTGAACCAATACTTTGGCCACCTGATGTGAAGAGCTGACTCATTTGAAAAGACCCTGATGCTGGGAGGGATTGGGGGCAGGAGAAGAAGGGGACGACAGAGGATGAGATGGCTGGATGGCATCACCGACTTGAGGGACATGGGTTTGGGTGAACTCCGGGAGTTGGTGATGGACAGGGAGGCCTGGCATGCTGTGATTATGGGGTCACAAAGAGTCGGACACGACTGAGCAACTGAACTGAAGTGAACTGAACTGAACTGAACACTGTAAGTTAAGTGCTCATTCATAGTAAATGTTAAAATTGTTAAGAATGACCGAGCCCCTTAGGCTGCTGCCCTGCCTCTTGAGAAGGACTCAGTCTGTGATCAGGGCCCTTCACCCTCGCCCTCTCCCCATCCCCATCCACGCTGTCCACAGCTAATGGCTCTGAATTCAGACCTTAGTGTGAAAACTCCTAGGAATCCAGACACTTCCCCTGTAGCTCTAATAGTTGAGATTTGTCAGACTCTGCTGGTGTCTAGGACATCTCTGTTTATCCCAGAATGCTCAAATAGGAGCTTCCCTGGTGGCTCAGATGGTAAAGAATCTGCCTGCAATGCAGGAGACATGGATTCAATCCCTAGTTGGGAAGATCCCCTGGAAAAGGGAATGGCAACCCACTCCAGTACTCATGCCTGGAGAATCCCATGGACAGAGGACTCTGGTGGGCTACAGTCCATGGCGTCACAAAGAGTTGGACACAGCTGAGCACAGTGCAGGGTTAGAGAGGGCTTCCCAGTTGGTGCTGGTGGTATAGAACATGCCTGCCAGTGCAAGAGACACAGGAGACTCAGGTTCAGTCCCTGGGTCGGAAGCTCCCCTGGAGGAGGGCATGGCAACCCACTCCAGTATTCTTGCCTGGGGTATCCCATGGACAGAGGAGCCTGGTGGGCTACAGTCCATGGGGTCACAAAGAGTCAGACACTTTCTGACTCAGAGTCTGAGCAACTAACACATGTGCAACACCCATGGAGGTGTAAGCTGACCACTTCCTCCTGATAACCTACTGTTGGTCATGTTTTCCCCCAAACCTGTGGGCACTATCTTAGAAACACAGACCAAAGCCCTGTGGGCAGTTATTATCCCCATTTCAGACACAAGGCGGCTTTGGCTCGGAACTGCTAACCGATATTTTTCCTAGGGTCACTCAGGTCATTCCAGTTTGGTTCTAGCTGATGTCCTGCCCCTAAAGCCTCTCCGTAATGACTTCAGAGTCACAGTGGGATGTGTAGGCCAGGTTGAGGAAAGAAGGAAATGTCCCTTCCCACAGCCAGGAAAGTACTGATTCAGAAATGGTGTGCATGAGGTCAAGAATTGAATTGCATGTGAGAGTGTTCTGATCTTGGGGTAGAGATGGCCGGGGTGCAAGGGCAGCCCCGCTCGGCTTCAGATGAAGAGGAAAACGGACCTGACAGGCTCTGGACACAACCTCGTCTCATGTCCGTGGCGCTTCCCTTCTGTGAAGTCGCCAAGAACACTGAACCTTGGCTCCTGGTGGAGCACAGGGTTGGTTCCTGTGAACCTCAGGTCCCAACATCTTCATTAACTGAACGGTATCCAGTCATCTTATATGTGTTGTTCAGCTGTGACTTCGGAGCAGTCATGATAAAATGTATCATCCAGTTTAGAAAGATGGGAACGATGACCCTATACGGGAGACAGCAAGAGACACAGATGTAAAGAACAGACTTTTGGACTCTGTGGGCGAAGGTGAGGGTGGGATGATTTGAGAGAATAGCATAGAAACGTATATTATCATACGTGAAAAGATGATCAGTCTAAGTGTGATGCATGAAACAGGACACTCAAAGCCGGCACGCTGAGATGACCCAGAGGGATGGGATGAGGGAGGGGGAGGCGGGTTCAGGATGGAGGTCACATGTACACCCATGGCTGATTTGTGTCGATGTATGGCAGAAACCACTATAATACTGTAGAGTAATTAGCCTCCAATTAAAATTAATTAATTTTTTAAAACGTATCCATCCAGAGTGACCCCTGTGAAGTCAGAGGCTCGTTCGATGAAGGGTGTTCTTGTTCCACACGTATCTGGAAGTGTTTGAACACCTTCACCACATTTTTTGAAAATGTTTGATGATTCCTTTAAATCATAGACATTTAGGGAAAGACGTGTGAGTGCCCATGCGTGTGTGTACATGTCTGTGTGTGTGTGTTCAGTGTGTATGTATGTGGTGTGTGTGAGGTGTATTTGTGGTGTGAGTGTGGTGTGTGTATCAAGTACATAGATGAGATTTGCGTGTGTAGATCTAATCATTAAAAGGCAAGTACGGAATACGCTGGTTGATCAGAAGAGATGCTTTTCAGTTCAGTTCAGTCGCTCAGTCGTGTCCAACTCTTTGTGACCCCATGGACCCCAGTGTGCCAGACTCTGTCCTTCACTGTCTCTGGAGTTCACTCAAACTCATGTCCATCAAGTTGGTGATGCCATCCAACCATTTCATCCTCTGTTGTCCCCTTCTCCTCCTGCCTTCAATCTTTCCCAGCATCAGGGTCTTTTCCAATGAGTCAGTTCTTCACATCAGGTGGCCAAAGTACTAGAGTTTCAGCTTCGGCATCAGTTCTTCCCGTGAATATTCAGGACTGATCTCCTTTAGGATGGACTGGTTGGATCTCCTTGCAATCCAAGGGACTCTCAAGAGTCTACTCCAACACCACAGTTCAAAAGTTTCTTTTATGTAGAGTTAAAAAATGGTCATGAAAGATTTTGTGATTGATTTTCATCTGTGGTCCCCATACTGACCCTGCTCAGGACCATAGCTTACTGTTAATGGCAGGGTCATGGGGATGAGACTCTGGCTTTCTGAGGTGGCAGCTTTGAAGGGTATTACTTATTGGGACAGACATGTAAATACAGTAATATTTAGAGTAATGTGCCAAGCCTGTGTGTGAATTAAAAAAAAAAAAAACAAAAAGTGTTGTGTTCACGTGAGCCCTTTTTACTGTGGTACTGACGACAATTGTGTTTAGATTGCAGAGTCTCATTGGTCTGATTTTTGAATCCAGATAAACTCTTAGAAAAGGATATTCATATATCCACTAAGGACTGTGAAGAACTGAATGAAACATAACATTTAATTACATTGGGGGTGAGACATGCATTAGTCACTCAGTTGAGTTGGATTCTTTGTGACCTCATGGACTGTAGCCCTCCAGGCTCCTCTGTCCACGGGATTCTCCAGGCAAGAACACTGGAGTGCATTGCCAGCCCTCCTCCAGGGGCTCTTTCCGAACCCAGGGATGGACCCAGGTCTCCTGCATTGCAGGCAGATTCTTTACCTGCCTAGCCATGTGGGAAGCCTGGGGGCGGGGGGGTCAGATCTTCTACTTAAGGATATTGTTTGTTGAGGACAATATTCCTAGGGTTTGGTTTGACCCTTAGACCATTTGTCTGCAGATGGATTTAACTTTAGATTAAAAAGCCTCATGTACTCCCTGCACAGCAGATGATCCTTAAAAAAAAAAAAAAAAAAAAAAAAAAAACAGTCCTAAAGACCTCTGGGAGATACCCTGCTTTTTCCTAGTGAGATAATAAGCATATTAGGCCATTGTTTAGAATGATGATGTGCGGGTCCTAGTCAAAGCCTAGAGCAATTTTATAACTCTCAATAGATGTTGAGAATAACCAGCAGGATATTTTGAAAGAAAAGTTGCATTTAGCATAGAGAAAAGTAAAATAATTGTTTATCCCCCATCACTGCATGCCAGTGGGCCAACAGTGGGAGAAATAGCTCTGAAGTCATGGAAGTGTGGCTGGCCTGTCATTACTGGAAACGACACAGTGGTACCTCTTGTTGTTATAGTTCAGTTGCTCAGTCGTGTTCGACTCCCCATGGACTGAAGCATGCCAGGCATTCCTGTCCTTCACTATCTCCCAGAGCTTGCTCAAACTCATGTCCGTTGAGTCAGTGATTCCATCCAACCATCTCATCCTCTGTCATCCCCTTCTCCTCTCTGCCCTCAATCTTTCCCAGCATCAGGGGCTTTGCCAGTGAGTCGGCTCTTTGCATCATGTGGCCACAGTATTGGAGCTTCAGCTTCAGCCTCAGTCCTTTCAGTGAGTATTCAGGGTTGATTTCTTTTAGGATTGACTGGTTGGATCTCCTTGCAGTCAAGGGACTCTCAAGAGTCTTCTCCAACACCACAGTTTGAAAGCACCAATTCTTCAGTGCTCAGCCTTCTTAATGGTCCAACTCTCAAATCCATACAGAACTACTGGAAAAACCATGCTTTGACTATGTGGACCTTTGTTGGCAAAGTGTTATCTCTGCTTTTTAATGTGCTGTCTAGGTTTGTCATAGCTTTCCTTCCAAGGAGCAAGTGTCTTTTAATTTCATTCTGCAGTCACCATCTGCAGTGATTTTGGAGCCCAGGAAAACTTTTACCTTCGTATTAGTGAGTTTTTTTAAGTTTGCATTGTGGAGCTCATGAAGGTTAGACAAAATGCAAATGTGCATTATATATGTATCCCTTTGAGCTTCATGAACTGGAGCTAAGGCTTCATTAAGGGACTCTTTCTGGGGAAGCGTCTCTAAAGCCCACCCCAGTTTTGAGGCACACCCATGCTTGTGGCATGAGTTCAGGAAGCTCCTGGCTCTGGCGGCGGCAGGTCCCGGGCTGGAGCTGCCCTCCACTTACTCCATCTGTGACCTTAGACACAGCTCATCTGTGCCAAGTCTCACTTCCTTTATTCAGGAAGCAGTGTCACCACAGCAGGGTGCTGTGGGGAGGGCACGATGTACCCAGCATAGGGCCTGGGCTCCTGGAGCTGTTCAGTAAATGATTGCTGTGGTTATGCCTATTTCTCAGTTAGCTCCTAATTCAAGTGATGTTGGGATTTAATTAATAATGGTAACCAGTGAGTTCATTATCACTCCAATAACCACATACAGGAAGCTCCCTACGTACCAACCTTCCAGCTGCAAAGTTTCAAAGATGCGAACGTGCATCCATCAGCGTCAGGCGTGAGTGACCCTGCAGCTGGTCCTCCGTCTCCTGTCGCTGAGCATCCTTGCAGCTCCACCATCTCCCACCTCCCCTCCCTCCAGTCGTTCTTGCCCGTTCCCTCGATGCCAGCACCTGTGTACCAGCTGTTGGGCTGGACCACTGTGCTCTTCAAGGTACTGTCCTGTGAGATTAAAAATGCTTTATTTATTTTTTCCTGCTGTTTGTCTTTATGTATTATTTATGTGAAAAGTATTGCAAACGTATTATAGTGCAGCACTATACATAGCCGGTTGTGTGAGTTGGGGCCTAAGCTAACTTTGTTGGATTTATGAACAAATCGGACTTATAAATGCACTCTCAGAATGGAACACGTTCGTATGTGGGAGACTTACTGTATATGTAGGTTAAAAATCATTCCTAGGAACATCCCAGTGTTGACACTTTTCTATTTCCTCACATCTCCTCGTTCTGATAATGCAGTGTAAGAACCGACCTAAGTTGACCATTCACTCTGCGTCCAGCCCTGTTTCAGCTGCTTTGTATGTATTAACATATCATCCATCCCTTGAGTTTGGGACAGTCAGCACTTCATTTTCACAGGGAGGAAACTGAGGAAGGTAAGCAACTGGACTAAAGACACACAGCCGGTCAAGGGGAGACAGGTGACTGTTATGAGACAAGAATGCAGTTTCAAAGGCCAGGCTTTATACTCTAGATAAGACGCTGCGTCTGGCACCACACCTGGCATGGAGCAGGCTCTCCTTCCCCAGGGAACTGTGTTCTGAATCATACGAGTCAGTTGTGGATCTCTGTCTTCACTGTCATAACTGAGCGATACATCCCAACGGTGTTATCTGACTTGACACAAGCGTTGGTCATTGTAAATCACACAGCTTGTGATGAAACTTTTGAAAAATCAAGGGAGTCTGCCAGGGTCCAGCCCCGGTGGATCCAGGGAATTCGAAGGGGGGACAGCGTTGGTGAGGAAAAACTTATTTATTAATTAATATAAGATTAGATTAGGAAATAATAGTATAGTAGGAAAATTAAGTGGAGAAAAGAGGCTGAATAACTTGGTTTATGTGGAGAACTAATAAAACTTCAGGACAAGAAGTTTGCACCATCTACGTTAGGCCACCGGCGTCCGTTTGAATATCGGAGAGGGCCCCGCCCTGGGCTCGCTCTCTTTCGGATCTTAGAAGCCGGGACAAGTAAGTAGACATGGCGAGCCTCCACGCCCCAGATGGGAATTCAGCCTGAAATTAAAGTAAAGAGACATGGGAGAAACCAGTCTCATGTGACTAGCCCCCCCTCTGTTGTACAGAAGCCTTTTATACTTTGATTGTACATAGAGATCAATGGGTGATACAGAATTATGCAGCGTCAGCAGCCCAGACTCTCATCAAAACCAGGCTTTCTATTTGCATACCCTCCCGTATACAAAAGGTCTCAGGTGGTTTACATTATCTTCTGGCCAAGAGGCCTGTTAACATTTCTATGGCTCTCTTCCTGGGTAATTGTCTATCAACCAGAAAACTCCTTTTCCGTAGAAGTGTTTCTTCTTTACTCTGCATCACCCTCAAAGTACTAAATAAAGTTACATTCCTGTAGAATAAAGGTGCAATGGGTTATAACAAAGAAAGTACTTAACTCAAAGATCTAATATTGCTAATACCAGGTCTACTACCTGTTTTTCTATATACCAACTATATCTTATGAATAAAAGATATAAAAGTTTGGCAGCAAGTATTGGCTCAACAAGTAAAACCTTTAATCAGTCCTATTCTAATGATTTTGACTCCTCGGAAGCCCCTCCATTCCTAGGATGTTTTAAGTGTCCTGTGCCTCCCGCGGGCGAGAGGCCTCAAACAGTCACATGCGCAGCTGTACTCATCCTGCAGGCAGGCTAGAAAGCCATCAGAGGGGTTTTTGGATGGAAACACTCTTTCAAAGGCAGAAGACTAAAGCCCTGAGTTGACTTTTTCCAGAGAATGTCAGAAGAGTGGAAAAGCAGGCAGATTCTTATTTTGGGGGGGGGTACATGCTCAGGAAATGCCAGGGGGAAAACCTAAGGTCTGACTCGACCTTGCCCATCAAATCTCTGCCGCATGACCTTGTCACAGGTGGGATTCCTCACACTGGCTTCCATCAGGAGTCACACAGTCCAAAGATGTACCACATCGTGTATCCAGGAGATCTTAGGATATCAGGCTAAGTGGTATTTCAAATGCATTTTGCACCTGGGTGTAAGATCTCTTGGACTTTCCAGGTGGCATAGTGGTAAAACCCAGCCTGCCAACGCAGGAGACATATGAGGTGCAGGTTTGATCCCTGGGTCAGGAGGATCCCTGGAGGATGGAATGGCAACCAACTCTAGTATCCTTGCCTGGAGAATCCCCTGGACAGAGGAGCCTGGTGGGCTACAGTCCACGGGGTCACAAAGAGTCAGACACAACTGAGGTGACTTAGCAGGCACGCATGTAAGATCTCTGGAATAATCATGCAGTTCAGATAGGACCTGCTTTGCAACTGGCCAAACAGATGGATTTTAGCACCAGAAGGTGTTTATATCAGTGGCCTCTTGTTTACAGGCCTGCTGCGTGTTGAGGAATTTGACCTTTGATGCAGTGGTCTGCATTCTGTGCTTGCCTGCTCAGTCACTTCAGTCGTGTCTGACTCTTTGTGACCCCGTGGACTGTAGCCCGCCAGGCTCCTTTGTCCAAGGGACTCTCCAGGCAAGAATACTGGAATGGGTTGCTATGCCCTCCTCCAGGGGATCTTCCCGACCCAGGGATCAAACCCACATCTCTTATGATCTTCTGTGTTGGCAGGCGAGTTCTTTGCCATAGTGCCGCCTGGGATATCCAGTCTGCACCCTGCTACCTGAGAAAAACGTGAGTCTCCCTCCTCCTCCTGCTGCTTAAGAAGAGTTTCCCATGATCCTTGGAGTCCAGTGCAGCAAAGACGTAGTGGTGTGGGCTTTGGGGTCACAAGACGTGGGTCTCTGCGACTTTATCTCAATGACGTAACCTCACATCTTACATCTCACTGTCAAAGGAAGAGTCAGCCCCCATGCAAATCCTCTTGAGAAATCTATGTGATGGGAGCATTGGTGGGGAGCCTGGTACAGGGTTTCAGGCATGTCCTTGGCAAGCAGATGGCCTCCTTGTCCCTCTGAATCCCACTCTGCCTGTGACCCCCTCAGACAGGCATGGGCCCCTTGCTTCCCTTTTTCTCATGGTGCTTTGCCAGGTGACCAGGTAACCTTTGCTCAGCCATGTGATCCAGTAAGTGTGCCTTGACTGCAGCTGTTCTTCAGGTCTACTCCCTCGCACAGGTACATGCAGTGGTACCCCCACAGCCTTCTTCAACAGCATAGGGGGACTTTCTTAGGGGCCCAGTGGTTGAGACTCCCTGCTCCCATGGCAGGGGGCCCGGGGTTGACCCCCGACTGGGGACTGAAGATCCTGGATGCTACACAGCTAGCCAACATGATTTTCACACTGCCTTTGCCTCTTGAGTTGGCCCTCCCCTCTGTTCACATGCCCCAGGAGGAAGCTGCAGGCTGTGAAACATGTCCCCTGACCTTGGGCACAGCCCCAGCTTCAGACTCAAAGCTGGGACCCGAGTGAGCAGTCTGTGATGGAAGACTGTGCCATGGCCTCTCTTAAGGGTAGTTTCCTTGGAGTTGCTATCAAGTGGGACGCTCATGGGATAGAATTCACACATAATGGCTTGTGTATCATAACTTGGCTTCAATATGAAGACCATTTGCGGGAGAACAAAAACTCTAATGTGTGTTGGGGCAGATAAATCTTCAGTGGTTTCTAAGGGGTTGGAAGCATTCATGACTGGTACTTACAGTATTAGTATTAGTCGCTCAGTCATGTCTGACTCTTTGAGACCCCATGCACTGTGTTATCGAGGCTTCTCTGTCCATGGGATTCTCCAGGCAAGAACACTGGAATGGGTTGCCATTCCCTTCTCCAGGGGATCTTCCCAACCAGGGACTGAACCTGGGTCTCCCATATTTCAGGTAGTTTCTTTACCTTCTGAGCCACCAGGGAAGCCCAGTGTTTATATAACAGGTGATCAAATTAGAGGTGATGACTCTTGCCCCCCTCCCCCTCAAATGCCAGAACCTGCCGGGACACCTTGCTCAGGCCAGAGCCAGAACACACCTGAAATCTCACTCTGGCCTCAGGGGCAATACCTGCACATGCCTGAAGGTCAGGAGACCCACGTCCAGTCTCCAGGTTCCCTCCGTCAGGAGGCAGCCAGTGATGTTCACCATAGCCCTCTCTGGATTGGAACTGGGCTCGTTCCCGCCTGCCCCATTGGCCCCACTACTGTGATCTGCTCACCTTCTGAACCCTAGAGTCCCTCCTGCACACCCTAGAGCACTCATCCAAAAGGAGGCAGGAGTAGACGTTCTGTGCTTGAAATCTGCAAGAGACGCCTGCTTTCAGTCCTGGACTTGACACAGCTGTGCCCGTCATCTGGAGTAAATGATTCCAACTTTCTCTGCCGAGGCTTACCATCTGTAAGGTGAGGATAGAAATGGTCTACTTCATCGGGTCATTTAAGGATAATTGAGTTAATGCCCAGGAATTGTAAGATGGCTGGGGACTCGGTATTTGCTGGCAAGCGTCAGCCATTGTCATTGTCATCATTGTCACCCACAACAATACTGCCATCATCACCAACGGGCACTTAATGAGGCCTTAAAGAGGCAAAGCAGCAGATGTGGGGTATACAGCAATGGGGTAGACGTGGCTCCTTCACTCAAGGAACTCACTCTCCTTTCACAGGCCAAGAGGAATCGTCATACTAACAGAAAACGGATAGTCTCTGTTATGAAGCTCATGTAGCATAGGGTACCATGGGAATTCCAAGAACACAGGGGATGCCCGGAAGACAGGCCTCCACAGACAGACCTGGAGCATCCTTGATGCTCCTGGTATCTTCCTAGATAGAAGGTCAGATGGTCCAGCAGGAAGGACTCAGAGGAAGCTCCAGGCAACCCCAGGTATATGGGGGCATGATGGGCAGATATCAGATGCCTGCCATCTTCATGGGCTAAACGGGGCCTTGTGCTGTTTGTTGCTGGCTTGTGTGTGTGTGTGTACCCACAATTTCATTCATGTATTTATGGCTGTGCTGGGTCTTCACCGCTGCTCGAGCTTTCTCTAGTTGTGGCGATTGGGGGCTACTCTCTAGCTCCAGGATGCCGGCTTCTCTTCGTGGTTGGTTCTCTTGCCGTGCCCGGGCTCTAGGGCACGCGGTCTTCAGTCCTTGTGGCTCCTGGGCTCTGGAACACAGGCTCAGTGGTTGTGGCTGATGGCCTGAGCTGCTCCGTGGCATGGGTCTTCCCAGATGGGAGCCACGTCTTCTGCACCAGCAGGCAGATTCTTACCACTGAGCCCCCAGGGGAGCCTGCTGGCTTGTTGTCCTGACATCACAAAGACAAGGGAACAGGTGTTTCTGGACCCACATCATTTCAGTCCTCTTTGCAGATGCGTGAAAACAGCTGTTTTCAGATTCAAAAATAATACATTGTGCCACACAGAGCTTTTCTGCATTTCAGAGGTTTCCTAAACATTACCTCGTTTGATCCTCATGACAATCACATTAGATACCCAAGGCAAGTATTATTTGCCCTGTTTGACAAATGGGGACTGAGTCACGGAAGACACCTGATCATGGTCACGGGAGAGTGAGGGCTGAGTCCCAGATCCTCGCGTGGTCTATGGAGTTGAGAGGAACCTATTGTAGGTGGGTCTTAGCTGATTTATAGACCAGTGGGGTAATTGTGACTGAATTCTGGAAGAACTGTGAGGTGATTTGCAGGACATAAGAAGTGGATAACTCATGCAGATTTCAGCCAATTGATTGTATTTCTGAAATTAAAAGCAGTCGAAGTATCCCAAAGTACTAAAAGCAAGGCCTTGGGCACTGAGCGTGCCCCTCAGATAGTAAGTGTGGCGCTCACTGCAACAGGACTCACAGCCGAGAAGTGGAAGCAACATGGGTGCATCAGCTGTAGAATGCGCAGATAACATGTGGCCTGCTCACGTGAAGGGCTGCCACCCACACATGAAAACAGTGAGGTTCTGACCCGGCCTGCAACACGGACCACCTTGAAAAATTATACCAAGTGCAACAGGCCAGGCAAAAAGGACAGATGCTCTGTGATTCTGCTCACCTGAAATACCTAGAAGAGGCAAATTCACTGAGAGAGAGTGTTAGAGGTCACCAGGGGCTGTCAGGGGAGACACAGGGCCTTATTTAGTGGTTAGGGATTTTCATGTTGCAACGCTGAGAACCTTGAACACAGATAGTGATGGTCGTACAGCCTTGTGAATGTACTTCCTGCCACTGATTTATATGCTTAAGACTGGTTAAACTGGGGCATTCCGTATCTGTGTCTGTACACGAGAGGCAGACCTCATTTTAGTGTGCTTCACAGATATTGCTTTTTTTTTTTAAAACAAATTGAAGGCTTATAGCAACCCTTTATTGAGCAAGACTGTTGGCACATTTTTCTAACAGCCTTGGCTCACTTAGTTTTTCTGTGTCCCCTTTTGGTAAGTCCCACAATATTTCAAGTCCTCCACCAGCAAAAAGGTTTCAGCTCACTGAAGGCTCAGATGGTGGTTAGCCAAATCAGTAAAATCAGAAGTGAAAAAAAGTTACAGCCAGCACCACAAGTGTACAAAAGATAATAAGAGCCTCCTATGGACAACTGGCACTAGTGATAAAAACAAGACCCGCCTGCCAGCACGGGAGATATAAGAGACACAGGTTCAAGCCCTGGGTGGGGAAGATGCCCTGGAGGAGGGCGTGGCAACCCTCTCCAGTATTCTTGCCTGGAGAATCCCATGGACTGGCGAGTCCATAGCGTCACACAGAGTCAGACACGACTGAAGCAGCTTCGCACAGCACACAGGAACAGCTATATGCCGATAAAATAGACAACCTATAAGAAATGGACAAATTCTTAGAAAAGGTACACTCTCCTATGACTGAACCAGGAAGAAAGAGATCATCTGACCAGGTCAATCACCAGTACTGAAACTGAATCAGTAATTTAGAGATTCACAACAAACAAAAGTCCAAGATCAGATGGCTTCACAGGTGAATTCTGTCAAATATTTAGAGAAGCATTAACACCTGTCCTCAAACTATTCCAAGAAATTTCAGAGGAAGGAATATATACTTCAAAACTCATTCTATAAGACCAACATCACCTTGATACCAAAACCAGACAAAGATATCACAGAAAAAGAAACTTACAAGTCAGTGTCACTGATGAACATGGATGCAAAAATTCTCAACAAAATATTAGCAAACTGAATCTGACAATGGGATTTATCCCAAGGATGCAAAGATGTTTTTCAATATCCGTAAATTAATGTGATACACCACATCAACAAACTAAAGAATACAAACCATATATCATCTCAACAGATGCAGAAAAAGCTTTTGACAAAATTCAGCATCGTTGATGATATAACTCTCCAAAAGGTGGGCATAGAGGGAATATATCTCAACATAATAAAGGCTGTGCATGACAGACCCACAGCTAACAACATGCTCAGTGGTGAAAAGCTGAAAGCATTTCCTCTAAGATCAGGAACAAGACAAGGATGCTCACTCTCACCACTTTTGTTCAACTTAGTATTGGAAGTTCTAGCCACAACAATCAGACAAGAAAAATAAGGAATAAAAGTAAAAAAAAATAAGTAAAATTCTCACTGTTTGCAGAAGACATGATACTATACACAGAAAATCCCAAAACACCACCAGAAAATTAGCAATAGAGCATTTTAAACTTAAGTGTGTATGTTGTTTGTTTAGACATAACGCTGTGGCACGCGAAGTGTGTGCACGCTCAGTCGCTTAGCCATGTCCAGCTCTTTGTGACCCCATGGTCTGCAGCCCGCCAGGCTCCTCTGTCCATGGGATTCTCCAGGCAAGACTACTGGCGTGGGTTGCCATTTCCTCCTCCAGGGGATCTTCCTAACCCAGGGATCGAACCCACATCTCTTGCGTCTCCTGCGTTGGCAGGTGGATTCTTTACTACTGCGCCACCTGAGAACCCTCTACTGCACACTCATTAGACTCCAGTAGAGTGTAAACAGAACTTTTACGTGTGCTGGCAAACCAGAAGTTTCACAGAGCTTGCTTTCACAGAGCTTGCAAAAATATTCACATTATTGTGGTAGTCTGGTACCACACACACAATATCTCCAAGGTATGTCCGTGTATATATGTGTCTGTGTGTTTTAGTAACTCTTCGTGAGGAAGTGTTTTTAAAAAGTGAAGAGATGGCAGCAGAGTGAATATTATAATTTTTGAGACGCCTCGTAGGTTCTTCTATTTTTCATGAGAAAAAGCGTTGGTATCACAATGCTGTGGCACTCGTCGTTTCATTTTAAGCCTGATTATTCCTGCCGTGTGTTTATGAAACATACGCGAGCACTGGTGTGTTTAGAATATAGAAAAGGCAAAGTGTGTGAGGAGATAACAATTTAACTTTTTGCAGGAAAACTGTGGCATGTTTTTCATTCTGACAGACTGGTGAAAAAAAAAGATGTGGGCTCTACTTTCGTAAACCCGTTTATCCTTCCATTCTCAAGAGCCATTTGTCACCGGTTATTCCCTGTCACACAGAAATACACCTCGAAGAAAATATAGCTAATTCCTCAGTATGGTTTTCAAATATATCTGCTCTTGATCAGTGTGCTAAATATTTCATAGCTTGTATGCTGCAGGTTAGAAAAGAAAGGATTCAATTTTCCAAGACCGTGGAACTGAAAAGAGTCCTTACATTTTACAGAAAGGGCAGGAGCAGTCACTGAGATGGGAGACAGTTTTGTCTAGTGATGAGGAAGAGGAAGGGATCCCCTGGCCCAGGTCCCCAGGCTGTCTCCAGCTTCACCAACAGTCTGGGGCAATTTTATCCTTCATGCCTCAAAGCAGCCATGAGTAAAATGGTTTATGATGCTTAATCCCTTGGCTGCATATTCAAGACAGAGACTGAGCCTCGGGGTCCTTGGGACCATGCAGGTCACGCGTGCCTCGGACCATTATGGAAGGTAGACTAGACGCTGCAACAGAGGTAGGCAGCCGGTCGTCCAATGGCCTTGCAAGGAGATGGCCTCTATCTCTCAAGTGACTTGGAAAAGGGCATTCTCTTCCAGGCAAGGAAATTACAGACAAGGCCTGAATTTTAAGGCGAGGCTCCCCAGATATCCAGTGAGCTGCCAGGTGGCCTTCAAGCCAGCCCTCTCATGGCACTGTCTCTCCCCGAGGCCATCTGTGCCTTCCTGGTGGAAAGTGCTGTGGCCTTGGGGGCCATCCGGAGGCATCTCCTCTCCTGAGCCCCCTGGACTCTGAGGCCGCTGTCTGCTTGCGCTCCCTGATGGCTGGGTCTGTTGTCTTGCTGTTCCGTCACTCAGTTGTGTTCAACTCTTTGTGACCCCATGCACTGCAGCACCCAGGCCTCCCTGTCCATCACTATCTCCTGGACCCTGCTCAAACTCATGTCCATTGAGTTGGTGATTCCATCTAACTGTATCCTCCTCTGTCGTCCCCTTCTCCTCCCGCCTTCAATCTTTCCCAGCATCAGGGTCTTTTCCAGTGAGTCGGCCCTTCACCTTAGGTGGCCAGAGGATTGGAGCTTCAGCTTCAACATCAGTCCATCCAGTGAACATTCAGGGTTGATTTCCTTTCGGATGGACTGGTTTGATCCCTCTTAGTATAAAAGGCCTCCCGAGTTAAAGGTTTATGTCATCTGTCTGAGGTCAGTGTGATGTTGTTATGACGCTGGACGCGTATCATGGGGGCCTGTCCTCCGCTGTCATCACTTATTTTCCAAGAATTCTGTGTGCAAGGGAAGACAAAAGAATAAGCAGGGGACTGAGGAGGAGACAGGAGCTGGGAGGAGCAGAGGGACCCTGGGCATCGTCGGCTTCCCCCGGGTCCATCTGCGTGGCTGGCTCAGACCAGCGGCCTGGCCGCGCTTCTGGAACCAGACCCCTGAAGGGCTGGCAGAAGGGCCTCTTGTCACTTGCCGCCTTCCCTAATTAAATGGCAGCGTCCGGCAGGGCAGGAAAAGCACAATGCGCGGTGAGCAGGAAAGACAGGTGCAGTCCCGCATCCTGTAAGGAAGCTTGTCTGGAGCCGTCCCTGCTCTTTCTATTTCTGAGAGACCGAGAATGTTAAAGGGGAAGGTGTGGGATCCGTCGTGAAGGAATCGGAATCGTTTTAGAGGATTTGGCCTCCGACCTGATAGAGACTTTCTTCTCTAGAAAATGAGTCTGGTAAAAGGGGCAAAGCCATGGTCATCCGTAGGAGTGTGCCAGGGCTTCACTGGAT
>SJXQ01010900.1:37988-54103 GCA_006408695.1 Aepyceros melampus | reverse complement strand
GGGAGAAGTTTGCTGGATCCGGAGACTTATCAAGGGTGTGATGCATCCATTGTTCTTACTCGGTGCAGTTCGGCAACTGAGCTGCGCTGTGCGAACCTTCTGCCCAGAGGCGAGCAAGGGGTGTAGCCAGGGGACGCAGGAGGCAGGCAGGGCACCAGAGCTGGGAAGACACGACACACAGGGCAAGTGAACTGGACGTGGGACTCGGTGCCGCTCTGCCCGCCTGGCTGGGCGAAGCCACCCCCCCTCCCGCAGACGCACCAGCCGTGTTTCCACTGTAGGGATCACAGCCACGAGCAGAGGACTCAGAGCCACACGGGAGTGGCTGCGACCTCACTGAGGGACCTGAGACCTGGCATGCCACCTCCCTGGGCACGTGCAGCCTTCAGCAGCTCTTCCTCTCTAGGGAGGAGAGATGGTTTATGCCTTGACCACTTCTTAAGGCAGGTTTGAATGGTGATGAGATCCTGTGTAAAGGTATAAGTTGTTTTCTACACGGAAGGCATGATTCATCAAAAGTGATTTCATGTTTCAATGCCATTCTCCCAAATCATCCCACCCTCTCCCTCTCCCACAGAGTCCAAAAGACTGTTCTATACATCTGTGTCTCTTTTGCTATCTCGCATACAGGGAGGAGGGAGGGAGGGTTCAGGATGGGGAACACGTGTATACCTGTGGCGAATTCATGTTGATGTATGGCAAAACCAATACAATACTGTAAAGTAATTAACCTCCAATTAAAATAAGTAAATTTATATTTTTTAAAAGTGATTTCATCTATGTGATGAATCCCTCCAAGTTTTATTCCCGGCAAATGGCAGAGAAGCAAGCCTCTGTAACAGTGAATGTTTCAACAGGTATTTATTGAGCACCTACTGTGTGGCAAACACTGAAGCACTTGTAATGTGTTGGTGAATAAAGCAGATTTCAACTTTTGGAGTTGGCATTCTAACGGACACGCGAAGAAATCTGGTTGCAGGTACAGTGAAGTGACAGGGAGTTATGAAACATGAAAATCGTGGCTAGGGAGTGATACAGATGCAAGTTTCAGGAAAGATTGATTTTTAAAATTAGCTGAGTGTCCCGGGCTCTGCCTCTTTGAGACTGACAAGCTCTTGTCTGTCTCTCTTTGTATTTGTGGAATTCAGTGAATACACAGTGTCAAGAGTGCAGACCAATTTGAAGAGGGAGGCTTGTCGAGTGGCAGGAAAAGAAAGGCATTTCAGGGAAGAAGATGACGCTAAATGGAAGCTGATGAAGGAGGAAGAAAACACACCACGTGGGAAAGCGGAGCCTGGTGACGAAGAAGCAGTGTGAGATGGGTTACAGTAAGAATATCCAGTGACAAATAAAACGCGGTCATCAGCCGAGGCCGGAAAATATTTCATAGACTTCATAAACCATCTAGACACTGACTCCTAGCTCCCGGCTCCTGTGGGATGAAGCTCTCTATGTGGAACGTGTTGTAGATACAGGCGAAAGGTCACCAAGCCAATGACAGAGTCCTTCCTGCAGTCTGGGTTCCGTCTGTGGACCAGGGGCTCGCAGGGCACCGACCGTACCCGATTCACAGTGAAAGTCAGAGGCGCTGTGCCCCCTCGAGCTGGCTCAGTCCTCTCACTGTCTCAAGGGCCACAACGTTTAGGGAGCGCCTACTGTATGCTTGTACTAGGTGTGGCGGTGAGCAAGGCGAGCAGCCCCCCGCCCCCTGGCGCCCAGGCTGGGGTGCCGTGGCCGGAAGGTGGCCGTGACTCACCCAGACGCGCACAGCTGTGCGAGGAGCAGACTCTACGCCGACACAGTGGACACCACACTCCTAAGCCAGCGGTCCCCAACCTTTTTGGCCCCAGGGACCGATTTCATGGAAGGCAGTTTTTCTATGGCCCAGGGATGGGGGGGTGGTTTCAGGATGATCAAGCACATGGCCTGTACTGTCCACTTCAATCTCACGCCACCCTCATCTGACCAGAGGTACCAGTCCATGGCCCTGAAGCTGGGGGCCCTTGTCTTATGTGACTCCAGAGAGCATCCTTGACGTTGAGATGTAGGTCTTTATTTTTCCCAGCAATCCCCTCATCCAGAGTTCATAGAACACAGGGTGAATTGTGTACTCAGTCTTTTCAGACTGCTGTAACAAAAGTACCATGGACTGGGTAGTGAATAAACAAGGGAAATGTACTTCTCCAGTTCTGGAAACGGGAAGTCCCGATCAAGGCTCCGGCAGACTCTGTGTCTGGGGGGGGGGCAGCTTCCCGGAAGTTCCTAGCTGGCAGTTTCTCGCTTGTCCTCAGGTGATGGAAGGGGCCCCAGGAAGTCTTGTAAGAGGGCGCTGATCCCACTCACGAGGCTCCACTCTCATGACCGAATCACCTCCCAAATGCCCCACCTCCAACTGCTAGCGTGTCGGACTTAGGGTTTTTTGTTCGTTTTGCTTTATCCCTGTTTTATAAATTTATTTTTTATTGAATGATGATTGCTTTCAAACCTCAACATGAATCAACCATAGGTATGCATATATCCCCTCCCTTTTGAACCTCCCCCATCCCCCTCCCCACTCCACCCCTCTAGGTTGGTACAGAGCCCCTGCTTGAGTTTCCTGAGCCAGACAGCAAATTCCCGTGCGCTATCCATTATACAGATGGTAATGTGAGCTTCCATGTTGGACTTAGGTTTTAACAGTGTGAATTTGCCGGGGACGCAAGTGTCCATCCTATGTGTACGAGCTTTTCTTGTTCCTTCAGCCACTCTGACCAGATTAATCAAAATAAGGGACCAAGGAGCCGTCAGGTTGAAATACAATGGTTGGGTAAAAGACAGCGCTTGGGAGAATGATCACATGGAGGGAATGTTGAAAAATAAATGAGGTGTGATCGTTACGATTTATCCTCATCGTTACAGACTTGCTTATTAGGAAGCTCCCCGTGGGCACAGGGCAGCGCCAGGGAAAAGTGCGGATAAAGGTGAGCGCGAGTGGCGAACGCTCCTCACGTGGACAACGCCTTGTGCTGGGCCTTGCAGAGGACTGTATGTGTTGCTGCACCTAAATTTATCCAAAGGAAATGGATTACTCTAAATCACTCAATGTGCTCTTTCAAGTTGACCCTGATATGCAATTTTAATTTTTCTTTTTTATCCATCCCACCGTTTTCCTTCAGGCACTTCTTTCTCACATGGACGACTCCAAAACCTCCTAAACCGCTGTCCCAGTTCATTCCCCACATGCTGAAGAGACCTTTCTAAATGGCGAATACGCTCCTGACATTGTATTGCCTACACTTTTTTTCAGTTGTCTGCAGGGGAGAGCTTGTCCCCTTGATACACAGGATCCTCATAACCTGAGCCTCACCCTCCTCCTCCCCATGCCTCACCCAGCACTCTAGATCTCCCGCAGCCCTCAGAGGACCTTCTTGCACGTCGTCACCATTCAACTGTACAGGCGGCCCACCGCTCAGTCCTGTCCACACCAGTCCACCTGGCCCCCAGCATTCCAGCGGGATGTCCTGCAAGAAAAGCCTCGGAGAACCACAGGTGCTTTGCTCTAGCCCTGCACACACGTGCCTTCACGTTCATCTGAGATACGGATTGTTCATCTGCCTTCCCACCAGACGGGGTGGCCTGCAACGCCGAGGCCGTATTTTCTGCATCCGTGTCTCCCCGGCATCTCCCTTGGCTGCTGTTGTTTAGTCGCTAAGTTGTGTCTGACCTTTGCATTCCTATGGGATGCGGCATATACGCCTGTAGGCTTCCCTGTCCTTCACTATCTCCTGGAGTTTGCTCAAACTCAAATCCATTGAGTCAGTGATGCCACCCAACCATCTCCATCCTCTGTCGCCCCTTTCTCCGCTTGCCCTCAATCCTTCCCAGCATCAGAGTCTTTGCCAGTGAGTTGGCTCTTCACATCAAGTGGCCAAATTATTAGAGCTTAAGCTTCAGCATCAGTCCTTCCAATGAATATTCGGGGCTGATTTCCTTTAGGATTGACTGGTTTGATCTCCTTGCAGTCCAAGAGACTCTCAAGAGTCTTCTTCAGCAGTGTAGCTCAATAAGACCTGGTATATCGTAGATGCTCAATACATGTCTAGAAATTAATGAGAGAGACAAAAAATGGTGGCAAATCAGGATTTTCCAGTAATAATCTCTTGTGTGGAATGGAATAAAAGCTCTCAGCAAGTTGAAAAATGATGTTGGGCTTTGGGAACCTGAGCCAGTTTGCAGTTGTTCCTCCTCTAAAAAACATCCTGTGTGAATTCCATCTGAGCCCCAGGAGGGGAGGGTCCCTGGGGTGTTGACTAGCCTGGGGCATCCTTTAGGTATTAGTCTGTATGGGGAATCTTCGCCTTGCTCATCACTAGCACCAAATGCTAAACTGGAAACCAACCTGGGCTTGAAAAGGAGGCGTCTGAGTTTGCATGAATTCAAGTTCCTGAAAGGGAGGATGGGACTGGCTTGCAACATGTAACATGGGCAACATGGCTATAGACTGGTGTTCTTGGGTCAGGCCACAGTCCCTGGGCCAGGCACACATGCCTTGGCTTCCTGTTTCGTCTTAAGCGGGATGCTTAAAGGGGGAGTTCTACGGGCATACAGGTATGTTCTATTAAACCATAAAACCCCAAGAGAAGGAAAGCACGCTCCATCCTTAATTCTCCTGAATCGGTGAGCATGCTGGCTCTACTCCCTTTTAGAGGTATGGCAACAATCTGTGCTCATCAAAAGAACTTATTTCATTTGAAGGATGAGAGCAGTTTCTGAAAGCTGATGAAAAGAGTCAGGGAAGAACATAGCCTGAATCTAGAAATGATCTTGCTGGGTTTCTTCAAGTTAGTAATTCTGAGGGGAGTGGGTCTGTTCATTTGATCCATTGACAGATTCTCAATTACAGTTGATATAGAGAAATGGGGTGTCTTTCATCTGTGTCAACTGACTCTGTTATCAATAGGCTTATGAATGATAGCAAGCACAAAAGATAAAAGTGCAGTTGTGGTTTTGAAGTCTTGATGAGGAAAATACTTTAAAGCCGGAGCCTTCCTGGTCCCCCATGAACGCTACTGTGCCAGCTGTGCTGTGTCCCACCTGGAAGCCTACGCAGAATGGGCTGTGGGAAGCCCTCAAGCATCTTGTAGACTTCAGTCTTCTGTCCTCTCTGAGATGTGGCTCAGACTCAGCTAGTTTCCTGGTGTTCTACGTTCATCCCAAGGATGATCTTTCTATACCAGAGTTCAGCTGAGCGTCTCAGATGTAGGAGACACCATTAATTCATTCAGGCGAGCTTTTTCTCCATCGCATGCAGGCCCTTCAGTTGCTCTGGTGTAGTGGCACATTTTATAAATGGATAGATTGAAGGTGGGAGGAGAAGCGGATGACAGAGGATTAGTTGGTGGATGGCATCACCAACCTGATGGACATGAGTTTGGGTAAGCTCCCGGAGTTGGTGATCAGGGAGGCCTGGCCTGCTGCAGTCCATGGGGTCGCAAAGAGTCAGACACAACTGGGCAATTGAACTGAAGTGAACTGATGTTGGAAAGAGGAAGTTGCTAGTGTTGAAACTTGAGCCTGCTTAAGGAGCTGACTCTGGTGTGCTCCTGAGAGCTTTCGGGAGAAGTTACAGGTTCGAGAATTCTCGGAAAGGGAGAGAAAGCTTTGGAATAACGGAAAACAGGCCCATGCACAGGGACAGTTTCTCTTAGAGACCTTGGAAGAGGGATTTCTTCATATTTCACCATTGACCCCATTTCACAAAAGTTTCACAAAATAATACCCGTCCTAAGAACTGTAAATCCCATGGACGGAGGAGCCTGGTAGGCTGCAGTCCATGGGATCACTAAGAGTCGGACACGACTGAGCAACTTCACTTTCACTTTTCATTTTCATGCACTGGAGAAGAAAATGGCAACCCACTCCAGTGCTCTTGCCTGGAGAATCCCAGGGACGGGGGAGCCTGGTGGGCTGCCACCTATGGGGTTGCACAGAGTCGGACACGACTGAAGCGACTTAGCAGCAAGAACTGTCTGCACTTGTCTTTTGTTTTATTGTAGGCTTTCTCTTTGAATGCTGGTTGGCACAGTAAGTGATAGAATTAATTTCATCGCACAAACCTTGTGGTTGTCTTCGTGTGACTGTCTCTGTGTTCCCAACAAGCAGTCATCTTTCCTGTTTCCTGTTGGCCGGTGGAGAGTCAGACTCACATTCAGTACTCAATGGCAGGTCTTCTTATTATTTGATAGGCTGAGCTCCAGTTCTTAAGGACTTTTACTTTTAATGCTCAGCAAAAGAAACTTAAAAAGACATAATAAGGCACATGCTTGTCTGATGAATTGAGGAAATATATCTTCCTTGTGTGTTTTGTCGTTGATTTCTAAAATGTAAGAATTTTTTTTTCTCTTCAGTAGTCACTGTTTCCCCTTTTCATCTTTCTCCTTTACAAAGTGTTCATCTGCAGTGAGGACTTGGGGGATCCTCTGTCTTAAGCCGGGGAGCCTTTGTTTCAATGATATGCAGCTCCCGTCGTGGGGACAGGGTCCTGGCTGGATGCTGAAATGAGGGTAGGTGGGCTGGAGCCCCAAGTTCTCAGGAAGCCTTGGCTTCAAGCTCATTACCTTGGCGCCGCCCCAACCCACGTCTCCTCCCGGGGATGCTGCTCCATCCTCCAGGGCGGCCCACATCCATGTTGCCACCTCTCAGTGGTCCGTTCACTGTGACCACACAGCCCCTAAGGCTGCAGGAGGAGCTTTGTGTGTGCTGACTCTGTCTGAACGTCTTTGCTGGGAACAAGTTGCCTAGAATGGATGATCAGGTTCCGATCTCTCCTGGTGCTCGTGTGAAGAAAGACGTCCTCTGAATTTCAGTGGCAGTGACTCTCAAGTTTTCCTGAAGTTCTCACCCTGAAACACCCATGTTTCTGTTGCTTCCTGTGTGCTGAGCGCTGGGCATATGAAGAAGCAGACATTTCCTTAAGGTGTTCTCAGTCCAGCAATGAGGAGAGCCTCTGATGGAGCCCCTGCTCTGTCCGCTGGTTTAACAGTCGAGCTCATTTAGCCCTGGCCATGCGCTGGAAGCCGTCTACTGAGTGTGCATTTAATAGCCGAAACCTGGAATCAGCGGCTGACATATGGCCAGCAAGTGAAACGGACCTGGGATTTGCACATAAGAAACTATCTGACCTTAAAGCTCATTCCTCTAACTGATATGTAGCACTTCATTCTTCCCAGGCTTTGCCCTGGAGAAACCCACAATAGGGCAAGAAGACCAGATGGGGAAGTGGGCCATGATGCCGTGATGAACAAGACTTCACACAAGCATGGGACATAAAAGCTGTGATGGAGAACAGTCAGGCGAGAGAGGAAATCTAGGGAGGAGGGAGGAGGTGGCATTTGAACTGGGCATTGAAGGATGAGTAGGAGCTCATTTGATTGGAGGGTTGGAGGAGATACTAGTGCTCCTTCTCTGGTGGATGACATGCTTTCTTTGAGCTTCCTCTGCCTATGTCCCTGTTTCAGTATTAGCTTCCAAGAGGAGCTGCCAAGTGTAATCACTGCAGCTTATGTACATCTCCAGTGTGACGTGACCCATTTGGGGGTCATTCACACTCACTTACACTCATCCCCGAAGCCAAGTCGAACGCGCTCTGCAAAGCTGGACAACAGTGGTTTCACAGACGGATCCTCCTGTGGGCATTGTCTGCAGGAGTCTGTTTACTTATTTATTTGCTGTTGAAAATGAAGCAGGAGAATTCAAAGGCTTGGAGGGATTTGTTATATAAGATGTACCTTCCTACATGGGTATGAGATCTCTTCCTGACCCTGATTCTGGCCCACACGTGGGCCAGACGGCAGGGGCTGAGCAGAGGTCCTGGGAACCCAGAGAGGAGGTGGTGCCCATGCCTGGAGCAGGGCCCAGGGGCTCCTTTGAGGGTGTCCATCCGGAGGCACCACTGACCACAGTGCGACAGCGGGAAGACCTGCCTGAGTCCCCCTGCACGCCTGCTGTTACCCAACTAGCATGAGAGCTCGTTCACTGCGGGCCTTGCGAACAGCCATGGAAATTTCAACCCGGGGCCATTAGAGACCGTCACCAAGACATCTGTCGGGCTGCTGTTGCCAAGGTCATCCCAGCAGTGTGAGGCTCCCGGGGAGAAGCTGGCAGTGCCCAGCCATGACCGGCCAGCTCAGGTGGCCCACTGCCTGGGTGCCAGGTTGCCCACCTGCCTGGGTGCCACATTGCCCATGCCTTTCGGCCAGGTTTCAAGATACAAGAAGGGTCAGGGGGAGATGCGAAAGACAGCAATTAGAGTGGAATTAAGCTACTTTGGTATGGAACAGACACATTTTTAAATGAGATTTTCAAAATGCCACACAGTTTGTACTGCATCTGGTCCCCCTGATGGTTGAGACAAGGCTGCTATTGAACAGCCTGCAGTGTGAACAGGTGTGGGGGAGACAGTTTCAGACTTTTTTGCACAGTGGCAATTTTCACAGATTTGATTATCAACCTTGAATATCTACCTGGACTCACCCAATAGAATTTCCCAGCGGGAAGGTATTCATACCAGGGGACACCTAATTCAGGGAGTGTGACGGGTGTACAGAGTGGAGAGGTGGACTTACACGTGGGCCCACGCTAGGCCCATCCTTCAAACCATTGCCTGTGTGATCTCGGGCAAGTGATCCGGTCTCTCCGAACCCCCCTTTTCCTTATCTATGAAGTAAGAATTAGTTATTTCCTAGGACTGTTGGGAGGGTTAATTAAGATGGTACAAGTGACCGTGCAGGGCTCCCGAGGGCTCTCAATGCATGTCTTTTGGTCCTGCCTTAGAAAGCATTCTCCAGTGGCTCAAACGATAAAGAGTCAGCTTGCAGTGCGGGAGACCCGGGTTCCATCCCTGGGTTGGGAAGATCCCCTGAAGAAGGGAATAGCAACCAGTTCCCTTTAAAAAAAAATATTTATTTAGGGCTGCACTGGGACTTCGGTGCTGCTCTCAGGCTTTCTCTAGTTGCAGCAAGCAGGAGTCACTGTCTTGCTGCAGAGCACGGGCTCAGTAGCTGTGGCGTAGGGGCTGAGTTGCTCCAGAGCACATAGGATCTTCCTGGACCAGGGATCAAATCCCCGTCTCCTGCACCGGCAGACGATTCTTACCCACTGGACCACCAGGCAAATCCCTCTCCATTCATTTTATTTGGACTTTTCTCCACCCTACTTGCAGAGAGGAAGCTCAGGTTTACAGAGGTAAAGCTGACATCACGTGATTATCTGTGGTCCAAGCAAAGCCCCCCTCTGCCCTCCTCCTTCCTTTGCCTCATGCTCCTCCCTGCCTCTCTTCCTCCCTCCCTGCTCCTCCCTCCCAGTTCAGAATCTAGCCTCCTTTCCCTTCCACCACCAGCAAATGTTATATCACGTCCGCTGGGTAGTGTATTTTTGCAAAACACGTATCTTTGTATGAATGCATTTGTTAAAAGGTTTGTGGATATATGCGCATGTGTTTTGTGTGCATTATTTATGTGAATGTATTTATACATATGTGTGTGCGTGTGTCAGTATGCATTTCTGCTTCTTGGTTTTCGCCCTGAGCCCTGTGTGTGTAATCCATCCGTGCTGCTCTGTGTGCACATGGCCTTGCTGCTCGTCACTGCTCAGTGTTGGCTGGCTTGTGTCCAGGGCATTCGACACGGCCCTCCGCGGGGATGGGCACTCAGGTCGCCTCCAAACCCCTTCGCTGCCTCCACTACCACCTCTTTCTCCTTGTGCTTCCTAAGAGAAAGAAAGTGAAAGTGTCCAGTCGCTCAGTCATGTCCGATTTTTTGTGACCCCACAGACTGTAGCCCGCCAGGCTCCTCTGTCCATGGAATTCTCCAGGCCGGAATACTGGAGCGGGTTGCATTTCCTTCTCCAGCGGATCTTCCCACCCAGGGATGGAACCCGGGTCTCCGGCACTGCAGGCTGGCTCTTTACCGTCGGAGCCACCAGGGAGTGCTTCCTAAGGCAGGACCAGAAGACATGCATTTGCTACAAGTTTGCATCTCCCATTAGGCTCTGAGGCTCTGAGAGCAGATTTCCTGACTTACATGGAAAGCACTTAGCACACAGTAACATATCTGTAAACACGGGTCTGGAGGCTCCTCCAACAGCTAGACACACTGGCTCAGGCCAGGCATCCTGTGGCCTCATCTCCAGGGAGAGTGGGTAGCATTACCTTACCTTGTAAAGGTTTATGATCAGTGCAGGAACATCTTTTAGGGAAAGATGAAAATCACTCAAATGAAACTTGTCATTGAATTTCTTTGAATACACCATATTCATTTGTCCAAACAAGCAGTATCAAACACTTACTCTAGGTGATGGAGGTATGGATTTTGCAAACCATTTGAATGCTTTCGGTATTCCCAGATCCACGGGAGATTCCTGCTTCCAGAACAATGAACTCCATTCCATGGGTCTGCTGTGGCCTTTGGAGAGGACGCTGTCAGAATGTACACAAGCGAGGGTGAGTGGCAGGTCACAGATCAAGTCTCAGTCTCCCTATGAGAAATGAGACACTCTGACAGCAGTGCTAGAGGGGAACTGTGGGGAAACATTTGTCTTCTTGTGAAGACAGGAGGCTGATGGCAAAAAACTGTTAGGATTTTTTTTCCCATGGTCTTTCCTTTTAGGGAATCAGCAGAATGGTCTACTTGGATGCAGCTTTTTTTTCTATTGATTTTGTGATTCTGAGTGAGGGCACATAAGTATAATTGACAAGTAACAGGGTCACTCTAGACCTGGGGTCTGCAAACTTTTTCTGCAAAGCATCAGATAATAATGTTATACCTTACAGGTCACATGGCCTTTGTCACAAGTTCAACTCTGCCACTATCTTACAAAAGCATTCATTAGACAATGTGTGAGTGAATGGGCTCAGCTGTGTTCCAGTAAAACTTTATTTATGAAATAAGAAGTGGATCAGGTTTGACTCAGGGGGACCTGACTTAGAAGCTCACTTATTTCCTACATCTGGAAATCAGCATACATTTATCAGGCCTCTCAAGATGGATCAGAGACTTCCCTGGCAGCCCAGGGGTTAAGACTCCATGCTTCCACTTCAGAGGATGTGGGTTTGCTCCCTGGTCAGGAATCCTGCAAGCCACACACATGGCCAGATAAATAGGTAAGATCAGCTCCTGTTTCTTCCTAATTGGCTGCAATTTTAGGGGGATGCTCCTAGCAAAGCTGCTGAGAGTAATAAAAAGAGAAGACAGAGAGGAATTGGTCCGTGTTCCTTTGAGCTCATCTTGGTTGTGCATGGCAGAAAACCCAGGTCTTGGTGGCTTATGTAAGAGAGAAGTCTCCTTCTGTCTTCTGTATAAAACATTTGGAGGAAACAAGCTCAGGAATCTGATGGCTTTTCTGTTTTCTCCCATGAAGGGTCTGGATTTCATGATTCAAAATTGTAACAAATATTTCAGGTAGAAAGATGGGAAAAGTGGAGAGGAGAAGAACAGTAGTAGTAAATTAAGAATATTCACCTCACCGAACACTTTACCAGTCACCTCTGTTTATTGCCTCTCATGGTTGATTTTGTGTCAGTGCAGCTGGCCCATGGTACCAGCGTTTGGTCTCCTAGATGTTGCTGGGTAGGACTGGTGCTTTTTAATGTGATTAACATTTAAGTCAGTAGACTTCTGAATAAAGCATATTACCCTCCTTAGTGTGGGTGGGCTTTGTCTAATCAGTTGAAGGCTTTAAGAGAAAAGAGACCAACCTCCCCAATAGGAAGACAGAATGCTACCTCCAGATGGCATTTTCCCTCTGTTTCCAGCCTGCTGGCCTGCACAATCCTACCCTGCAGACTTCAGATTAGCAAGCCTCCACAAGCAAATGAGCCAACTTCCCAAATTCCTAAAACTAACCGATCTCGGGACTTCTCATATTGTCCAGTAGTTAATCTGTCTTCCAATGCAAGGGACATGGGTTCAATCCCTGGTCAGAGAACTAAGATCCCGCATGTCATGGGGGCAATTAAGCCTGCATGCGAAAACTAAGACCCAAAACAGCCAAAAAAAAACCAGTAACCAATCTCTCTCTCCATATGTGTACATGTATAGTATACGTATATGTATACACGTTTGGATTCTGTCTCTGGTGGCTCAGATGGTAAAGCATCTGCCTACAATGCAGGGGACCCGGGTTTGATCCCTGGGTCCAGAAGATCCTCTGGAGAAGCAAATGACAACCCACTCCAGAACTCTTGCCTGGAAAATCCCATGGACGGAGGAGCATGGTAGGCTACAGTCCTGGGGTCACAAAGAGTCGGACATGATTGAGCGACTTTAGTTTCTTCTTTCTTTATGTACACACACACACACACACACACACACACAATCTCCTATTGGTTCTGTTTCTCTGGAGAAATCCAGTCTTCAGGAAACTTACCCACATGTCCTCCCTAGTGGTAATTTTCTATGTATCTCTACAAGCTCTTTTTCTAAACGTACTTCTTTGGATCCTGACGGGACTCTCCAGGGAATCTTACCTTGCTGCCCATATTTACTTTTATTTTCAGGGAACTGTAAGTTAGAATTGGTTTCTCTTACTGATGGTTAATGCTAAAAATAAAAAAAAAAATCAAGATCTTCAGGGATCCTACTCTAAGGCCATTTTGATCCCTTATAGCAGCGAGGCAGCTAAGGTGCCTGCTTCCTGTCGGTGGTGTTGCCATCGGCGCATACTAGGTGCTTGGTAGAGACAGGCTGATGGAGCCGGTCGTGAGGCAAAGCTGTTTCAGCCGATTGCTGCTGGGGCAAAGTGAGCGGAGATCAGCGGAGCGAGGAGGGCCTGGGGCGGCCGCAGGACCCAGGGCCGCGCATGCGCACGCGGCCTAATCCGCGGAGCCCGTGCCAGCCGCCCGTCCGGGACCCCCTGGACGGGAGAGGAGGCCGCGGGCTGCGTGGCGCCCGCGTGACCAAGCCTCCAGCCCCGTGCACCTGCTCGCGGCGGTGGGGCTTCGGGTCCTCGCAGGGAGACTGCCTGCGGGATCGCAGAGGTTTCTGGTAGTGCCAGGCGATGGGCCCAGGGGGAAAGGAGGTGGGTCACACGGCAGGGCGAGCAGCTGCGGCCTCCGTGGCCAGCGGGCTGCCGGCTCCGCCAGCTCGGCTGCCTGTGTCCCGCGAGGGCAGGGAAGAGCCGGCGGGGCGAGGAGCGGCATCGCTGTGGCCCCTGCTGTGTGCTGCGGGAGGACGCTCTGCTCACACCGGCTTCTCTGCCCTCCCCGGGCACAGGGAGCACTCACCTGGGAAGGGCTAGTCTGTACTGTGCTGGATCCTCCCGGGACCCCCAGCAGGGACTTGCCCAGAGTGGGCCATTAGGGCAGACCCTTGAGCTGCCTGCCGCCTCGCAGATACTGGGAGGCTGGTCAGGCGCCTTACTCTTGTTTGGAGTAACTCTGCTGCTTATTACTGACTGTGTGGGTTTTAGAAACACTGCGGAATCATTTCAAGCCTCAGTTTCCTCATCAGTTAAATGGGCTCACAATGAACATTAGGGGCTGAACTGTGTACCTCCTTATTTACACGTTGAAGTTGCAACCCCAGGACCTCAGAATGGGACTGTGTCTGAAGACATGGTCTTTAAAAGGCTGATTAACATAAAGTGAGGTCACTGGGCAGACCCGTAATCCCCCATGACTGGTGTCCTGTATGAAGAGCAGGTCAGGCACACACAGAGGGACCACCAAAGACAGGGGCCTCAGAAGGCGCCAGCACTGTGATCCTGGGCTTCTCGTGATGCTCTGCTGTGGCTGCCCTAGTGAGCAATGCCAGGTGTATCTAAGAGGTTTTTAAGGATCAGTTAAGGGAAGGGTATCCAGTGCTCACTGTACTTCCTGGCACAGACTACTTACGTATCTTCCATCTTCTGCCCTGCAGGCATTTCAAGGCAGTGCAGTACGGTAGCCCTGGCCCTGGCCTGCCCAGGTTTAGGTTGGGCACCTACTTGCTGGCTAACGATGAGAGTAATATTTAAATTCTCAAAATGTCAATTTCCTTTCATAAATGGGGCAATTTCAGGGCCTGCCTCACAGCCACGCTGGGCTTGGGTACCCAGCACAGGGGCCCAGGTGGCCATTGTCACTGCAGGTATTGTGAGGCAAGTAAGCCTTGACTTTGTCCCTTTGCTAAGGATGGAAGCTAGAAACTTAATGCTCATTGAGGCAGGCACCAAGGCTCCGAAAGAAGTGTGCAGGACACACTTTAGCTTGAAGCGTAAACTTGGGCATGGTGCTTTTGCTCTAGAGGGATACTGATTAATTTTAAAACATGGATAAAACGCAGCCCTTTCTCTCCTTAAAGAGATCTACTGTTTGAACAGACATTTTTTAGATATATTTTTGTTATTTTTTTACCTGGAATATAGTTGATTTTTTTTAAATTAGAGGATAATTGCAATATTGTGATGGTTTCTGCCATAACTTCTTTTTGTAATGATTAGAGGATAATTATTTATAATATTGCAATATTGTGTGGTTTCTGCCATAACCTCTTTTTGTAATAATTAGAGGATAATTATTTACAATATTGCAATACTGTGATGGTTTTTGCCATAACTTCTTTTTGTAATAATTAGAGGATAATTATTTACAATATTGCAATATTGTGGTGGTTTTTGCCATAACTTCTTTTTTGTAATAATTAGAGGATAACTATTTACAATGTTGCAATATTGTGGTGGTTTTTGCCATAACTTCTTTTTAATAATTAGAGGATAACTATTTACAATATTGCGATATTGTGGTTTTGGGTAGTATAGTTGATTTTTGTTGTTGTTTAGTCACTAAGTCACATCTGACTCTCTGTGACCCCACGGACTACAGCCTGCCAGACTCCTCCGTCCATGAAATTTCCCAGGCAAGAATACTGGAGTGGGTAGCCCTTTCCTTCTCCGGGGGATCTTCCCAACCCAGGGTTCAAACCCGCATCTGCTGATTGGCAGGAGGATTCTTTGCCGCTGCGCCATCAGGGAACCCGCGGCTGATTTTCCGTGTGCTGGTTTCAGGCGTGCGGCAGTGTTCCAGCCATACAGGCGTCTGTATCTGTTCTTCAGTCCTTTTCGTTATCACTTCAGTTCAGTTCAGCCGTGTCTGACTCTTTGCGACCCCATGGACTGCAGCACGCCAGGCCTCCCTGTCCATCACCAGCTCCCAGAGCCGGCTCACCCTCATGTCCATCGAGTCGGTGATGCCGTCTTTTCCCTTACAGATTATGTTAAGTAGAGTTCCCTGTGCTGTCCCGTTGGTTCTTGTTGGTTATCTACTGTGGATATAGTCCTGTGTGTCTGTTAATCCCAGCAGAGTTATTTCCCCGAGGTCAGTAGCGTGGGCTTACGACACGGCACGTTTCGTGTGACAACATGTTTGGACTCTGGGCCCCTGCAGAGTGCTCACCTCCGGAAAGTCTCCGTCCGTCCGCTCGACCCTCCTGAATCCAGCTCCCCTGCCCCTTCCCGCCTGGCAACCGCTTCTCTGTTCTTGGCCACCACCTGGTTTTGTGTTGATTATTTTTGTTTGTTTGCTGTCCTCCACGTGTGGCTAAAATCACACGGCACTTGTTTTCTCTGATGTATTTCAGGTGACAGATCTGTCGGTACGCGACGCGTGGTTGTTAACCAGGAGCAGGTGTTCACGGCAGCTCTAGAACCTTCTCATCTGGCAGAATAGAAGTTTTGTAAACACTGTGCGGCCACCCTCTGCTTCTGCCGCCCCCCACTCCCCACCCCAGGCAGGACCATCCCACTGTCTGCTTCTATCCATCTATTTTAGATTCCCCTATACCGTGGAGCCAGGCAGTATTTGTCCTTCCGTGACTGGCTTACTTCACTCAGTGAAACGTCCTCCGGGTTCATCCGTGCTGTCTGGCTCGGCTGGAAGTCCTGCCCTTTCTCTTTTAAAAGCGGTCCAAGTCAAGGATGCAGAAAAGCTGGGCTCTGGGCACCTGGTGTCAGAAAAGCCCACAGAAAGGTTCCGAGCGGCACCACCTGGCCCGTCCATCCAGCAGCCATTTGCGAGCTTTTCCTCCCAGTCAGTGGCTCCTGAGGACACAGGAGCTGCAGGAGGGGTGTGTGTGTGTGTCGGGCGGCGGGGGGGGGGGGGGGCG
>SJXQ01010900.1:3509-34589 GCA_006408695.1 Aepyceros melampus | reverse complement strand
CACCTGCCGCTGAGCCGGCGTGCACCCCGAAGCAGGGGACCATGACCACAGCCAAGGAGCCCAACGCCTCGGGGAAATCCGTGCAGCAGCAGGAGCAGGTGAGGCTGGGCTCGAGGTGCATGTGCCCGCGAGGCAGAGAGAGGTGGTGGCGGCGGGGTGCTCTGTCTCTTGAATGATTGTGTGTTTGCACGACTGTAGCCACCTGAGCCCCCGGGCTGGCCGTGAGATAAGAGTCCCGACGGTGCCGGCAGGGACTGCCTTTGTCCTGCCCACCCCGCTTCTATTTTTGAAGGATCCCTAGTCCATCCATAATGCATGGGCTCAGGGAGCATCTGGAGGTAAACTTGATGTGTGGGGACCGCTGACAAAGGCCTCTCTCAGAGCTGCCAAATGTAGCCTGTCAGTTGCAAAGGCTGCCGGCTACTTTGTAATCTGGGGAGGTGGGGTGGAGGGGGGCTGCAGGAAGTGGCTAGCACAGCCCTCTCCCCAAATTCAGCTGCTCTTGACTCTCCAACAAGACTTTGCTTTGGTTCTAACCCGAGAAGGCATGCCAGGTCTGCTTAAAGGATTTTTCCAGATACCTGTGTCCCCTTTTCCTGCTCTCCCCCTCCCTAGTATTTTGGAAGGTATTAGCAGATCAGTGCTATTCATCCTGGCATTTCGAGCGTGCAGACTCTCCCAGCTGGAAAAGTCAGAGGATGCTCCTGTTAAGACAGAGGGGCCCCGGCTAAGAAGTGGCAGTTGTTAAAGGGCTGACAGGGAAGGCCGGGACTGCATTGGTGTCCCCAGGTGGCGGGGGACAGCCGCTCACCCTGCCCCGAGGAGGCCCAGTGTCTGCAGAAGCTCAAGGAATAAAGGAGAGCCCGCAAGCTCTTAGGGAGTAATTCTCTCCTCAGAAGATCTTGAGGGCTCTTACCTTTTAATCAGTGCTTAGTTCTTGTCGGGCAGATCGTTAAAGTAGACCCTGGGAGACACCCGTAGCTTGGCAGAGCAGCTCGCTCAGCCTTGGTAAATCCACAGCATGAGCCTCCCTGTGTGTGTTAGGGGTGTTGTTTGCTGTCACTTGCTAGGGTTGGGGCAAAGAAAGGGGACCCCTCTAGAGTTCAGAAAGACAAAGAGCCTCTCTGGGGGCCACCATGTGCCAGTCCCATCGTCAGCTCTTCAGAGACCTTCCGCAGACAACTTTGGATCTGTTCATGTGTGGTGCAAACTGCGTGTTGCCAGCCATCTCCTCAAATCCCAGTTTTCCATTAAACGCGAGACCGCCGTATTGGTTGTATCATCGTCATCCACAGAACTTAAGTGCAGTTTCATTTCTTCTGGGAAGAAGATTTTGTCATTATGGAAATCTCGGAAACCTTCTATGCAGTCGGCGAGCTTGTGTGAGGGTTAATGCTCAGTGTAGCGTGGACGCAGGTTCACACGAGGCAAACGAAGCCTTCCTCCGGGGTGTCTCTTCAATAAAGTAACATGTCCACCCTGAATCAACCTCCAGTGACTGATGGGGCTTCCTCTTATTACCGAGCTCCTGCTCACTATCTGTAAAGTAAACCTGCTTTTAGCAAGGGCTGGGGTAGCATCTCGGACCAGGGGCCAGTGCATCACTATTCATGGGTCTAAACCCAAGGGTGGGCCCTCAGAAGCCCAGGCTGTTACGTAAAGGAAGGTCCGTGGTTCCTGTTCAGTTTTGTTCTCACTCTGCTTGATACCTTCACATGCCAGAATCCTGGAAATGTCTCATTAGGGTGTGGGTTTGGGAGGACGGATAAGCCCTTGTTTGATATTATACTTTTTATCTTGGGAAAATCCCTTATAATTGAACATGCTGTAATTGTGGAAGACCTCAGCTGGCATGACCTGGCTTCTGGGAGCTGGTGGGACATCCAGAAGAGTCTGTCTCACCCCAGGCAGCTGGGAGGGCCCTTTCCACTCTTCTCAGAGTGGTGTTGCCTTGACCCTGAAGAATTCCCAGAGCCCACAGTCCAATAAATAAAAGGTCAGCAGAGTTAGGGGAGGAGAAGCAAAATGGGGATGGAGGATGGAGTTCTGCATCTAAAATAAATACACCACGAGCTTCCCTGGCAGACCAGTGGTTAAGACTTACGATGCCGGGAGCATGGGTTTGGTCCCTAGTCAGGGAACTAAGATCTCACATGCCTTATAGCCAAAAAACCAAAACATAAAACTGAAGCAATGTTGTAGGAAATTCAATAAAAGACTTCTAAAATGGCCCACAGTAAAAAATAAATAAATTAATTAATTAAGTGAAATGCAATAAATATACCTTTAGGAGACATTGGCTAAAATGTTAACTGCTAGTCCAGAAACAAAGAGGAAAATGAAATACTTAGTTCATGAAGACTGTTTCTTATTCCTCTGTTATCTGTCAGTTTTCAGAAGACATTTAAGCTGCTTCTGTGCTTTGCCTGCTGAGCTCTAACGATTCCTCCACTCCTTCATATCAGTTTCTTCTTTTTAACTCGCAATGCTTTGGGGATGGCCCCTTACCCAGGCTGGGAGAAATACAATCCAATTTATTTTAGGAGAGAGAAAGATAGATGCCGGTTTGTGGTTTGATTGCTGGGTTGGAGATCTTTTGTGTTGTATTGTACTAACTTCATGACTGCCTTCAAATCACCAAGCCTTGCTTCCTGGTTGAAACTCTTAGCATTACCAAGGATGTGGATTTAATGTGGCATGATGCTTACACATTTTTGGCTGTTGCAATAGACGACCACTTTGTTCTCAGCACGCTAACAGACGTGTTACAGTAGTTGGGAGCCAGGTAGTTGGGAGCCTTGGTAGTTGGGAGCCAGGCACAGGGGTCGCAGCTGGAATTAGCATTTTTATGTTGAGGATTACTGCAGATTAATGAAAAAAAATCCAGGAAATAGCATATAACCGATTGATTTTACCTGTTAATTAGAGATTGCTGTGTTTTACCAATTTGTTTTCTAAAATATGTACTATAAAATGATGAATATGTGGGAGGAGTTTTTTTTTTTTTTTTTCGGAAACCATATGATATATTTTAGGCCTCCCAGGTGGCTCAGCAGTAAAGTACCACCTGCCAAAGCAGGAGACGCAAGTTCGATCCCTGGGTCGGAAATATCCCCTGGAGGAAGAAATGGCAGCTTGCTCCAGTATTCCTGTCCGGGAAATCCCATGGATAGAGGAGCCTGGCGGGCCACAGTCTATGGGGTCGCCAAGAGCTGGACATGACTGAATGAGCACCCGCGATGCACCTATTGGAGTGAAATGGGAAACAGACTTCTAGAAAACTATTCTCTTTTCTCTCTGGAGATGCTGAAAGTTAGTTTTAAATGAAGTATACAAAAACCCAGAGATACTTGGAAACAATACATCTTTTAGGTTGAAGGAATTAGATCCACCCTTTGACTCTGAAGCCAGTCAGGTGTTATGGAGGCTTGTTGGTGAAACCAAAACCCACCCTGGCCAGCACCCTTGCTTCACATGTACGCAGAGGTTCGCCTCGTAAGTGAAGCAGAGGCTAATTTGATTTAGCGTATTCTCACAAACTAGATCCTACCTTAGAGAACTATATTAAGGCACTTTCTCTCCCTTTTTAAACTGTACTACCCTCGTCAAATGACTTAAAGTTGGAAAGGGCTCATCTCAGGTGCTGCTGAGAGAGAGGAGACTGCAGGCTCGGTCTTCATGATTCCAGGCAACTGGGACACCCTGTTTCTCACATAGTGAGCAGGGCTGCAGACTCTGTATGTGTGGATATGTACTCACACACACGTGCACACGCACACCTGCAGGCCTCATGCATCACAGAGTCCCAGGGCTGGAAGAGCGCATCCTGTGATCCCTTCCACCTTCTTTGGCTGAGGAATCTCACAGATGAAGGCAAATATCCCTTTTCTTTAAAGGTCTTCAGCAAAATCTCTTTTCATATGGAAATACTCTGTGTGCTGTGGACAAGCCTGAATCTTTTGCTCTTTGTTAAGTTCAGTCACCACCTCTCTAACTTCCCTTGATCTGAAAGCTGGTAGCTCTGATAGTCCTGCCAGAGATGAGTGGGTTGCCATTTCCTCCTCCAGGGGATCTTCCTGACCCAGGGACGAACCCGGGTCTTCTGTACTGCAGGTGGACTCTTTACCTTCTGAGCCCCCAGGGAAGCCGCTGACGGTTATTTTTGTTGCTTCTCAGTTTTTCTGAGCTGCACAAGTCCTAATATGTAGGCCCCATGTGTCTCTTCTCCTAGTGAATGATGGGCCCTGGGACCTGGTGTGGACTGATGGGTTAGATTAGATTGAGGATGTTACTAGGGGCTGCTGGGAATGGAGAATGACCGCTAATGTAACTGGAATTTTCTTTGGTGGTGATGACAGTCTTAGAAATAGAGGTGACGGTCGACAGCTTTGTGAGTGTACTAAATACCACCCAACTGTACTTGTCAAGATAGTTTGTTCCGTGTTAAGTGAATTTCAGCTCAATAAACAATTTTAAAAGACTAAAGCTAAAAAAAAAATTATCTAATTGTTTGTAATGATAATGGCACTATAGACGTGTTTTCTGAAGTGAAAAGAATTTTACAAACAACTCTAAAGTGAGCATTAACAGGCATGGCGGGACTTCCTGGGTGGTCCAGTGGCTGAGACTCCACACTCCCAGTGAAGGGGGTCCGGGTGTGACCCCTGGTCAGGGAGCTAGATGCTGCGTGCCTCAAACAAGACGGAAGAGCTCCTGCACTGCAGCTAGGACCCAGTACAGCCGAATCAACAGACTCCAAAGAACAAATGAGACACAGTGCGTGGAGCCCAGAATTTTGAGAGGCTGGGCCTTCCCAGGGACACGTAGGTGATGACTTGACCTGCCCTGGCTAGCCCTCTTTGTATGCGGTGTTCTGCCTCTGCCAGTGCTTGGATGAGATACTTAAACAGAGGATCTTGCTTTGACCATCATGGCAGCTAAATTTTTTGTGTAACTGTCTTAAAAGAAGAGGTGACTGCTGTGAAGGCAAATGTAGTATTAAAAAGAAAAGGAAGGAGAAGAAGAGAAAGAAGAGGAGGGGGAGGGGGAAGAGGGGGAAGAAGAACCAGAAAATCGAGGCTCGGTATTCGGAAGTGCAAACATGACTTACTTAGAGTTTCTTAGTAGGAGAGATGGTTTTTCATGACTCAGAAGGTGTCAGTGATGGCAGTAATTTTACTCAGTTCAGTTCAGTCGCTCAGTCATGTCCGACTCTTTGTGACCCCATGAATCACAGCACGCCAGGTCTCCCTGTCCATCACCAACTCCCGGAGTTCACTCAGACTCACGTCCATCGAGTCAGTGATGCCATCCAGCCATCTCATCCTCGGTCGTCCCCTTCTCCTCCTGCCCCCAATCCCTCCCAGCATCAGGGTCTTTTCCAATGAGTCAACTCTTTGCATGAGATGGCCAAAGTACTGGAGTTTCAGCTTTAGCATCATTCCTTCCAAAGAACACCCAGGACTGATCTCCTTTAGAATGGACTGGTTGGATCTCCTTGCAGTCCAAGGGACTCTCACGAGTCTTCTCCAACACCACAGTTCAAAAGCATCAATTCTTTGGTGCTCAGCCTTCTTCACAGTCCAACTCTCACATCCATACATGACCACAGGAAAAACCATAGCATTTAGAAGGAACTTTGTTGACAAAGTAATGTCTCTGCTTTTTAATATGCTGTCTACGTTGGTCATAACTTTCCTTCCAAGGAGTGTCTTTTAATTTCATGGCTGCAGTCACCATCTGCAGTGATTTTGGAGCCCCCAGAGTCAGTGATGCCATCCAGCCATCTCATCCTCGGTCGTCCCCTTCTCCTCCTGCCCCCAATCCCTCCCAGCATCAGGGTCTTTTCCAATGAGTCAACTCTTTGCATGAGATGGCCAAAGTACTGGAGTTTCAGCTTTAGCATCATTCCTTCCAAAGAACACCCAGGACTGATCTCCTTTAGAATGGACTGGTTGGATCTCCTTGCAGTCCAAGGGACTCTCACGAGTCTTCTCCAACACCACAGTTCAAAAGCATCAATTCTTTGGTGCTCAGCCTTCTTCACAGTCCAACTCTCACATCCATACATGACCACAGGAAAAACCATAGCATTTAGAAGGAACTTTGTTGACAAAGTAATGTCTCTGCTTTTTAATATGCTGTCTACGTTGGTCATAACTTTCCTTCCAAGGAGTGTCTTTTAATTTCATGGCTGCAGTCACCATCTGCAGTGATTTTGGAGCCCCCCAAAAAATAAAGTCTGACACTGTTTCCACTGTTTCCCTATCTATTTCCCATGAAGTGGTGGGACCAGATGCCATGATCTTAGTTATCTGAATGTTGAACTTTAAGCCAACTTTTTCATGCTCCTCTTGTACTAACTAGTATAAATCAGCTTCCGTTCTGCCCGTGTTGCTGCTGTTGTTTAGTCGCTGAGTTGTGTCCGACCCTTTGCAGCCATGTGGACTGCAGTATACCAGGCTCCTCTGTCCTTCACTGACTCCCAGAGTTGGCTCAAATTTATGTCCATTGAGTTGGTGATGCTATCTAGCCATTGCATCCTCTGCTGCCCTCTTCTCCTGCCCTCAGTCTTCCCTAGCATCAGGGTCTTTTCCAGTGAGTCAGCTCTTCACAACAGGCGGACAAAGGATTGGAGCTTCAGCTTTAGTCCTTTAGTCCTTCCAATGAATATTCAGGACTGATTTCCTTAAGGATGGACTGGTTGGATCTCCTTTCAGTCCAAGGGACTCTCAAGAGTCTTCTCCAACACCACAGTTCAAAAGCATCAATTCTCTGATGCTCAACTTTCTTTATGGTTCAACTCTCACATCCATACATGACTACTGGAAAAACCGTAGCTCTGACTAGAGGACCTTTGTCAACAAAGTGATGTCTCTGGTTTTAAATAAGCCATTCTGCCCATGGACTAACTTATCTAAGACTCTCTGGACAAAAAGGAAGCTTGAAGGAACTGGCGAAGGATAGGGATGCCAGGCTGTTAAGTTTATCTGGAAACACCTGTAGGATTTGTGAGCTTCCAGAGCAGCGAGAGAGAGAGAGAGAGAGAGAGAGAGAATCACTTTCACTGCAAAACAGGTTGGTGTGTGAAGGATTTGAGGGGGAGAATTCAAAAGTCATGGGTGTCCAAGCAAGAGCAGGTTCAGAAGAAGAGCTCAGGGCCTGGAGTTGCCAAGGTGGGTCCTGGAGCTGAGGGAGCAAAGGGACAGCAGTGTGACGTTTTTGAGGAAAGGAAGGGGCATTGAGTGATGCTCTTCTCCGAGGAAGGATATATAATCTCATTACTGGAGAGACCAACGTAGCAATGAAGTGAACACCCGTGCAAAGCTGTAATCTGTGTGTCCTGGTGTCCACGGGTAGTTCCCAGTCTTCTGGGATGTAAGTCGCATGCTGTATTAAAAGAAGTCCAAAGAGATCTTGCTGCGATGTGTGTCAGAGAGTGTTCTTACCTATGGTTTCCCCAAGGAGTTTCATGGTATCCAGTTTTACATTCAGGCCTTTCTTCCACTTTGAGTTTATTTTTGCATGTGATGTTAGAGAATGTTCTAATTTAATCCTTTTTCATGTAGGTGTCCAGTTTTTCCAGCACCACTTACTGAGGAGACTATCTTTTCTCCATTGTATGTTCTTGCCGCCTTTGTCATAGATTAATTAGCCTTAGGTGCATATGTTTATTTCTGAGCTTTTGCTGCTGTTTTTGTGCCGGTACCATACCATACTGTTTTGATCAATGTAGGTTTATAATATACTCTGAAGTCAGGGAGCCTGGTTCCTCTAGCTTCATTTTTCTTTTTCAAGATTGCTTTGACTATTCAGGGTCTTTTGTGTTTCCATTTATGTATAAATATAAAACTTTTTCTTGGTCCTAGTTCTTGAAAAGTACCACTGATGATTTATAGGGATTGCATTGAATCTGTAGATTGGCTTGGGTAATATATTCATCTTAACAATATTGATTCTTCCAAACCAAGAACATGGTATATCTTTATGTATCATCTTCAGTTTCTTTTATCAGTGTGTTACAGTTTTGAGAGTACAAGTCTTTTCTTTCAAAACTTTCCTTCCTACCTGAGGAAGGAAAAGGAATTCTGCCCTTCTTGATGCAATGATAAATGGGATTGTTTCCTTGATTTCTCTTTCTGAATTTTCATCGTTACGGTATAGAAATGCAATGATAAATGGGATTGTATTAATTTTGTATCCTGGGAACTTCGCCAGAACTGATGATGAGCTCTAGTAGTATTCTGCTCACTTAATCCACTACCTGAAAACCCACACTGCCCCACCCCCTGAGATCGGCTGTATCCACAGCCCAAATTCAAAACAGGTGGGACCAGCCGACTTTCCTTCCTGGAAAATACTCTCCCTGCATGGAACGCAGTCCGCTGTGTTAGACTTTATCAGCAAGTGTCCCATTAAACTTGGTCCTGTGCTTCCTCTTTAGTAGTGGAGTTGCCACGGAAAGCTTTGCCAGGAATTCCCAGTGTTCCACAGAGAAAAGCGGGAGGATGTAAAGGGCTGGAAAATGCTTTCCCTCCACCTTTACCGAAACGTCTCCAGCTCCAGTGTGCCTGCCGAAGATGCAAAGACGCTCACCACTTACAGTAATGAACAGTCACCATGTGTCCGGCTCATCGGGAATTGTAGCTTTATTATTTTTTATGGAAATGAGCTGTGCCTGTCTTTGGCATTAACTGATTTGGTTTTGTAATAGACATCTTTCACCCTCTCTCGTTGAGAAAGACAAGACTGGATGAGTCTGATGATTGAGTCTGAAAATTTGAGGACAAGAATTTAACTGGGTAAAGAAGCAATTCTCTAAAAGATTTTAGAGGTCAATGGTGGCTTGAAGTCCTTACTTTAAAAATATCAGGCAGGTTTGGGGTGTGTATTCTGTTTCAGGCATCCTTTGGAAACACGGAATGGACTGAAATGTCTTTTTCAAATTTGCATCTGGATGCCTTGTGGCCTTAAAGCCACAAGGAGGAGATAACCACGCGTTTGGGTGAGATTTCAGCCTGAATCTCACTTGCTGTAATTCTTCATGAGACTGACATTTCCTTCCTGACTTGGGCATCTTGTGTTCCTTAATGTGGGGAAATAGATGAAAGAGGAGGGTGGAAAGGATTTTTTAAATAGCCCAGGGAACGGGGTTATGTCCCGGAAGTTTCTTCTCCGTGCCCCTCTCCCCGTCTGCCGTTTACTCTCTGGAACTCTATGCCATGTCCCCGACAGGCCTCTGCTCACCCCCGGTGCCTGTACGGGACCGGTATTTGTTCAGAGTTGATTCTTCTTATCAAACCCATTTTTTATGTGCTGTATCCCACCTGGCTTTGCTAAAAGATGGAGACAAATCCAATCACTGAAAAGCGTGTAAAATCGGTGCAATGTGTCATCCTCCTCCAGAACATCCGTAACTCTAGCAATAGCAGTGCGTGTATTTAAAGCAGACGATCAAGCAGGACCTGCTGCATGGCGCAGAGAGCGCTGCTCAGTAGTCTGTGCTAACCTAAATGGGAAGAGAATCTGAGACAGAATGGATACGTGTGCGCGTGCGGCCGAGTCACTTTGCTGTACACTGGAAACCAGCACAGCGTTGCTCATTGGCGTGTCGCCTCATCGCTTCAGTCGTGTCCGACTCTGCAGCCCCGTGGACTGTGGCCCGCCAGGCTCCTCTGTCCATGGGATTCTCCAGGCAAGAACGCTGGAGTGGGTTGCCGTGCTCTCCTCCAGATCTTCCCAGCTCAGGAGCTGAACCTGTATCTCTTAGGTCTCCTGCGCTGGCAGGTGGGCTCTTCACTGTCTGCACCACCTGGGAAGCCATAATCAAGTATATGCCAACATAAAATAAAACAAAAGCCAAAGGCTTAACAATAACTGTTGGTGAACAGACCAAGTTGAATTATTAATGGTTGAATTCTGGTACAAAGTTATGGCAGAGTTGGTACAAGACAAAATATGGTCCCAGTTAGGCCCAGTTGTTCGTGGAAAAGCAGGGAGAGGTCACTGTGAGGCCTGTCTTGGCGCCCCTTCAACCACTGATGGATTCTGTCTGTGCTATCAGGTCTGTGAATTCTGTGTTTTCATTGGAGCAGATGCTGCTTCAGTCAAGGACCAAAGAGCAGGTACTGTTGCTGGGTTCTGCTTCCCTTTCCAGGTTGAGCTTATGGCAGTGGAGTCAAAATTTGCTGTGAACCCCTTCTTGAGGAAAACAGCCATAGGCATGGACATTGAGTCACTCTCCTGGCCAGCTTCCATGGTGGTGGCCAGCTACTTTTAGCGCCGGTGGCTCGGCTGCCGTAGGATCTGGAAGGCAGCCCTCCACCAGCAACTTGACAAAACACACCGGTGATAGAATGGTCTTGATAATAGAATTTTCCATGGCAGTGTACATTTTATTTCCTTACTAGTGGCGGTGGTGCTTTAGTCGCTAACTCATGTCCGACTGTTGCAACCCCATGGACTGTAGCCCGCTCCGCTGTCCATGGGATTCTCCAGGTGAGAATACTGGAGCGAGTTGCCATTTCCTTCTCCCAGGGATCTTTCCTACCCGGGAATCATATCTGATCAATTTTTAGAGGTGTGTAGCTTCCCTTACTAGCATCTGATTGATGTTTAGAGAGCTTTAGCTTCTACTAAATTTTGAGAAAAACTGATTTCTTCTCAGAAACTGCACAAGACACTGAGCATTTTCTCAAACTGCTAAGCTGTGAATTTGGAACAGGCTTTTCAAAAATTTGTGTCTGACGCCCCTGTGAAGGTGGAGATGGTGGACTAAAAAGCACCAGCACGGTCTGGTGATTAACATGGGAAACCAAGATGGGCAGGGAGCTCTTTCAGAACATTTTCCAAGGTCTGTCTTCTGACGCGCTCATGTGATTCCTCTTGACAGTAGTGGGTGTCCATGTCCGTGGAAGGCTAGGTTCCACCCCATAAGTATAGATTTGCCCAGAGAAAGATGGTCATCAAACCACAAAATCTGAAATGCATGCCCGTTTTTGTCTCTTGGAAATATTCAATAGAGGTGTCCTTGATTGGTGGTGACGTAGGTGTTAAAATGAATGAAAGAACTTTCCTTCTCTATTTTGAGGACAAGATTTGCCTTCTTCTTGTTAGAATGTTTGAGGTTGTTACAATGTTCCCACTGGAAATTATAAAATTATGATACTAACTATGTATCTTAAGTTGGATCCCTGGATAGGAGAGTCAGGTAAACATATTTTAAATTTTAATAGCTGCCTAATACCCCATCCACTTATTAGACAGCTGTTGGATTGGAGGAAGGTTTTTATTTGTTCTTAATTTTTTTTATTAAAGTATTGTTGCTTTACAACATTGTGTTAATTTCTGCTGTACAGCAAAGTGATTCAGTTATATACATTTTAAAAAGTAGTCTTTTCTGTTATGGTTTATCACAGGATACTGGTTATCGTTCCCTGTGCGATACAGTAGGACCTTGTTTATCCATTGTATATATACAGTTTGCGTCTGCTAATCGCAGCCCCCCAATCCATCATTCCCCTCGGGCACGATGTCCGTCCTCTTCGTCTGTGAGTCTCTTTCTGTTTCACAGGTAAGTTCATTTGTGTTGCATTTTAGATTCCGCATATAAGTGCCAGCATTGGGTATTTGCCTTTCTCTTTCTGACTTATTTCATTTATTATGATCGTCCCTACAGTCAGTCAAGAGGCAGAGTAGAGGAAAGCAGAGCTGGACATAGCAGCTGGAGGTCAGGAGAGGAGAGGAATTCCCAGCTGTGCGGTCTGCATTCCCAGGGGTGGGGCACGGGCGGGGCGGAGTGGGCCACCTGGGGAGGTGGAATGTTTTGTGGGCTTGGAGGCAATTTGGGCAAACAGGACCTGCTTACATGTTGTTGTTCAGCCGCTAAGTTGTGTCCAACTCTTTGTGACCCCGTAGACTGAGGCATGCCAGGCTTCCCTGTCCATCACCAACTCCCACTTGCTCAAACTCATGTCCATTGAGTGGGTGATGCCATCCAACCATCTCATCCTCTGTCGCCCCTTCTCCTCCTGCCTTCAGTCTTTCCCAATATCAGGGGCTTTTCCAATGAGTCTCTTCTTCGCGTCAGGTGACCAAAGTATTGGAGCTTCAGCTTCAGCATCAGTCCTTCCCATGAATATTCAGGACTGATTTCCTTTAGGATGGACTGGTCTGATCTCCTTGCTGTTCAAGGGACTCTCAAGAGTCTTTTCCTGCACCATGGTTCAAAAGCATCAATTCTTCGGTGCCCACATGAGAGGGTTACAGTGCTGTGGTGGCCTGGGAAGGATGGGAAGCAGCAGAGGGTTAGTCATATTCTCAAAGAAAGAGAAGAAAACTGAACTTCACGTGACAAAATCCTGCATAAAAGAACAGGATTTGAGGGGAATACATGAAACTGGAAGAGCCACTTGGACATAAAGTTACACTTTGTGGGGGAGTTATGTCATCTGGGTGTGACTTTGAGGGACTGGAAAGGGCACTGTAGGATTCTAGTTTTCAGAGAGCTGAAAAGGAGCGTGTGATGTCCCAAATAAAACTCAAGTTCACAAGCAACAGGGTGTTTTAAGGCCATATGATGTATACACACACACGAGTAGGTAGATAGGAATGTAGATATATACACGTCCTATTTCTTGAAATAATCTGAAAAACATTTAAGACTTGGGATGGTTAGAATTTCTGGCTCTGATTTTGAAAAAACAAATAAACCCTCCACTCTCCCAGTACCAAGTCATATGATATGCAGTCAGAGAATGCGATTACCAGTGAGAGAGTTTTGACAGATAAAAGCTGTTGTGCCATTTCAAATCAGTTCAGTTCAGTCACTTGGTCGTGTCCAACTCTTTGTGACCCCACAGACTGAAGCACACCAGGCTTCCCTGTCCATCGCCAACTCCTGGAGCTTGCTCAAACTCATGTCCATTGAGTCAGTGGTGCCATCAACCATCTCATCTTCTGTTGTCCCTTCTGACGTCCCCTTTCCTCCCACCTTCAATCTTTCCCAGCATCAGGGTCTTTTCAAATGAGTCAGTTCTTCGCATCAGGTGGCCAAAGGATCAGAGTTTTAGCTTCAGCATCAGTCCTTCCAATGAATTTTCAGGGTTGGTTTCCTTTAGGATGAACTGGCTGAATCTCCTTGCAGTCCAAGGGACTCTCAAGCGTCTTCTCCAACACCACAGTTCAAAAGCATCACTTCTTCGGCCATTACAAATCATAAAGCCTTAATACTTCAAAGCTCACACCTCAAAGCTCCGATGGGGGCCCAAGGGTGGCTGTGTCACTTTGACAGTGTGAATAGTCATTGCCAATAGCCCTCTTTGCTGGCAGTTGGGAGAACACATGGATGCTTCTGACTTCACATCCCAGCCCTTCCCCCTCGTAGCTGAGCGATCTTGGGCAAATCTGGTTCAATTCCACATTTGGAGATAATGCCAGTCACACCATGGCTATGAGGAAAACGTTTTTTAAGCACAGAACACTATTCTTAGAGTGAAGATTTCAGTCTGCCGTTGAATGAGCCCTTACTGTGCCTGTTGGCATTAACGATGATATTTGAGTGGCTCTTCTGATTTTCAGCATTTGGTGAGGGTTTGTGTCCATTCCAAGAGGTGCTGTTCTAGGAAATCATAGAATTTTGACTTTTGGGCACTTTATAAAGCATCTTACCCCGTGTGATTTTTGGATCCCGTTTTAGTAACAGAAACCTATTCCATAAAGAAAAGACAAATCCAACATGTAAAAGAGACGAAAGCACTGCCCTCGTGACCCAGGGACAGGCCTTCAGAGCCCAGAGCAACCGTCCAGACGCCTGATTCAGTGGAAGGATTTTGTGCAGGAGGAAATAGGGCTCGGAGAAGTTACATCAGTTACCAAAATCACACAGCCAGCACTTTGCAGATTCAGGACAGTGTCTTAGTTTTTGCTTCAAACCAAGCACTCCTGGGTGAGACCCAATAAAAATAATATATTAAGACGATAAACCCCTAAACTGACATGGACTGGAACTGAAACGGAAATAAAAGAATTAGTGTTATAGATGCAGTAAAAACCCTTGTCTGCAGACCAGCTGAGAAAGGGTATGTGCTGAGGGCAGCCGGGGTTTCCTGCAGTTCCTTGTCTTCCTGTCTGTGGAGAGACAGAGATGTTTCTTCTTTTTACAGCACCATCCCTGGAGGCAGTAGGGTTTTCAGAGCAACTTTTATTTAATGAGTTGCTTAATGAGTTGCTTTTCAAACAAGGGGGGGAAATATGAGGATATAACAAATGTTTTTCTCCCCAAATTTCAAAAATAAGCAACAATTAAAAATTCTGCCTGCTTTGGAAGTAGGCAGTCGGTAATTTTCAATTTCCTCTTACACTTGAATAGCTTCAAAGGTAGTAGTTATACGACAGGTGTAGAAGATCAGAGTCAAAGACACAGGATTCCCAGACAAACACCTGGACACACTGGGTGCTTGGCCCAGCAGGAAGGCCGATGTCGAAACACTGGAAGTGTTATCCGTTCATAAGCTTAAACTGAACCGATGATGTGTTGATCACTGCCCTGGGACTATGGATCACCTTTGAGGGTCCGATAAAAGCCGTGGATCTGCCAACCAGAAAAGTGTCTCCTATCTTGAAAATTTTGCACCTTTGTTTTATGTCCCTGGATATGTTCCAGGGTCTCCTGGTTTGTGGTCTATGGGAACTTGAATAGAATTTGTATCCTGATGTAGCCAGAAAAATTGTCATAAATCTCAATTATACTGAACTGGTTCATAGTGCCTTTCAGATCTACTCTATCCTTCCACTTTTCTATCTGTTCATTCTATTAATTTTGGGGAGTTTGGTATTGAAATGCCAACTAAAAATCTTAATCTACCTAAAAACATAATTGTAATATATAGCGGAGCTATATGTAACTGTGTTCTGTATTTTTCAAGTCTCCTGTGAATGTATTATCATACTTTCATAATTAAAAAAAAAAAACACTTTTAAACTGTAAAAACAAACAACAAAAAAGAAAAAGTCTCATAACCTCCTGACAGGTGAGGTTCACAGAAGCTCTCATGTCCATTCTTGGACTCCAAGTTGAGTATCTCTCTGTTCCCTTCGTGTGGTTTGTGTCCTGAATTTGTCAGCTGTGTGACTTGGCTAACTTACATCACCTCTAGGGCTTCCTCAGATTAGCTCAGCTGGTGAAGAATCCGCCTGCAATGCAGGAGACCCCCGTTCGATTCCTGGATCGGGAAGATCCGCTGGAGAAGGGATAGGCTCTCCTCTCCAGTCTTCTTGGGCTTCGCTGTGGCTCAGCTGGTGAAGAATCCGCCTGCAATGCGGGAGACCCGGGCTCAGTCCCTGGGTTGGGAAGATCTACAGCTATAAATAGTAGTAGAAGTGTAGGATTTTGACCTTTCGGTTTCCTGGGTGACTCTGCAAGACAAGACTAGAGATCTGTGGATTGAGGGGGTCCATGGATCCCCGGATGCAGCTTTAGCTGAGGGCCAGCATGTGCTCTGTGGGTCACAGCTGACTGGCTGGCCGTCTTCTCGTCACCAGGACAACAGGATGCCCATCGGCCTCCAATAGGGGCAAGTGTGGCAAAGGACTTCTTCTACTTAAAGCTCTCTGATGTGGAATGTGTTTTCCCTTTGCTGACACACAGCTGTGAGCCTCTGGTAGACACAGGCAGGCCCCATTCCTTCTGTATCTCCAGCAGCGCGCACCGTGCCTGCCCATGAGTCTATGTGCAGAAGAAATCAGTGAAAGGGTGAAGCACATCGTCGTCTCTAAAACCCGTCCAGTGTCTCACAGAGCTCGGGGCTCCGAGGTTCGATTCATTCAGCAAATGGATTAAATTTTTGGAGGAAAACAAAATCCAGCCTCTCGAACGCTGGGCTTAGCTTGCTGTCTCTGATGCTTGACGTGTCACTGCCACTTTCCCTTTCCCCAAATCTCACCCCCGCCTGACTTGCCTGAAGCCTTTTCCCACCACGAAAGCATCAACTCTTTGCCCCAGCTACAAGCCAGGCAGGCCATCCAGTGTTGCGATGACTCATGTCTGTAAGTAAGTGAACGTTCTCTCATTGACCAACTCGCAAACAAGAAAGCCAGTTGATGAGAAAAGGTGGGAAAACGGACAGTGTGTGTTCCCAAAGCCCCTTTCTGTGGTTGCTGAGGCAGAAGCACCAAGTCTTTCTCCTCCACGAAAGTGATGCCCTGAAATGAAAAGATGGTAAGATCCAGATGGCACCACCTTCCCCTACGTGTGGAGAGAGCTGACTTGGAGGACCAGTGTGAGCTGGTCCCCCGAGACTCAGGTGGGAGGAGTGCTTCCAGAGAAAAAAGCAAGTGGATCAAGATGGCAAGGCTGAGTTGGTCTGGAACATTCATCCTGCTTGCCCTCTGCTAGGTGGGATGGCCACCTTTCTTAGGCTTTGTCACAAGGCAGCGTGGGTGATTAACAGCATACTGTGCTTTCTTAAGAAGAAAGAAATGAAGCAGTCAGTGAGTGAGTGTTGTGTGCTCAGCTGTGTCTGACTGTTTGTGACCCCATGGACTGTAGCCCGCCAGGCTCCTCTGTCCATGGGCTTCTCCAGGCAAGAATACTGGAGTGGGCTGCTGTTTCCTTCTCCAGGGGATCTTCCCGACCCAGGGATCGAACCCACATCTCCTGCATTGGCACACAGATTCTTTAACACCGAGCCACCTGGGAAGCCCGAAACAGTGAAGCTGCGGTTTATAGAGCCAAGTGGTGGTGAGGCAGGGGGTTGTGTAGGAGAAGGAGTACCAGCTTTGGGTTCCAACAGGCCGGAGTGTAAATTCCAGTCCTGTCACTTACCAGTTCGGCAGCGCTGGACTCTGGATGACCTCAGTTTCTACACTGAGCTCAGTAGATAATAGCTATAAATATCATCAGTGCAGTGGTTATGATATCTTGTAAATGAAAGAGCTAATGGTCAGGTTGAAGAATTGAAGAAAGTGGGCAACACCACTAGACCATTCAGGTATGACCTAAATCAAATCCCTTATGATTATACAGTGGAAGTGAGGAATAGATTTAAAGGTCTAGATCTGATAGATAGAGTGCTGATGAACTATGGAATGAGGTTCGTGACATTGTACAGGAGATAGGGATCAAGACCATCCCCATGGAAAAGAAATGCAAAAAGGCAAAATGGCTGTCTGGGGAGGCCTTACAAATAGCTGTGAAAAGAAGAGAAGCAAAAAGCAAAGGAGAAAAGGAAAGATATAAGCATCTGAATGCAGAGTTCCAAAGAATAGCAAGAAGAGATAAGAAAGCCTTCTTCAGCAATCAATGTAAAGAAATAGAGGAAAAGAACAGAATGGGAAAGACTAGAGATCTCTTCAAGAAAATTAGAGATACCAAGAGAACATTTCATGCAAGGATGGGCTCGATAAAGGACAGAAATGGTCTGGACCTAACAGAAGCAGAAGATATTAAGAAGAGGTGGCAAGAATACACGGAAGAACTGTACAAAAAAGATCTTCATGACCCAGATAATCATGATGATGTGTTGACTAATCTAGAGCCAGACATCTTGGAATGTGAAGTCAAGTGGGCCTTAGAAAGCATCACGACGAACAAAGCTAGTGGAGGTGATGGAATTCCCGTTGAGCTGTTTCAAATCCTGAAAGATGATGCTGTGAAAGTGCTGCACTCAATTTGCCAGCAAATCTGGAAAACTCAGCAGTGGCCACAGGACTGGAAAAGGTCAGTTTTCATCCCAATTCCAAAGAAAGGCAATGCCAAAGAATGCTCCAACTACCGCACAATTGCACTCATCTCACATGCTAGTAAAGTAATGCTCAAAATTCTCCAAGCCAGACTTCAGCAATATGTGAACCGTGAACTCCCTGATGTTCAAGCTGGTTTTAGAAAAGGCAGAGGAACCAGAGATCAAATTGCCAACATCCGCTGGATCATGGAAAAAGCAAGAGAGTTCCAGAAAAACATCTATTTCTGCTTTATTGATTATGCCAAAGCCTTTGACTGTGTGGATCACAGTAAACTGTGGAAAATTCTGAAAGAGATGGGAATACCAGACCACTTGACCTGCCTCTTGAGAAATCTGTATGCAGGTCAGGAACAACAGTTAGAACTGGACATGGAACAACAGACTGGTTCCAAATAGGAAAAGGAGTACGTCAAGGCTGTATATTGTCACCCTGCTTATTTAACTTATATGCAGAGTACATCATGAGAAATGCTGGACTGGAAGAAACACAAGCTGGAATCAAGATTGCTGGGAGAAATATCAATAATCTCAGATATGCAGATGACACCACCCTTATGGCAGAAAGTGAGGAGGAGCTAAAAAGCCTCTTGTTGAAAGTGAAAGAGGAGAGTGGAAAAGTTGGCTTGAAGCTCAACATTCAGAAAACGAAGATCATGGCATCTGGCCCCATCACTTCATGGGAAATAGATGGGGAAACAGTAGAAACAGTGTCAGACTTTGTTTTTTTGGGCTCCAAAATCACTGCAGATGGTGACTGCAGCCATGAAATTAAAAGGCGCTTACTCCTTGGAAGAAAAGTTATGACCAACCTAGATAGTATATTCAAAAGCAGAGACATTACTTTGCCGACTAAGGTCCGTCTAGTCAAGGCTATGGTTTTTCCTGTGGTCATGTATGGATGTGAGAGTTGGACTGTGAAGAAGGCTGAGCGCCGAAGAATTGATGCTTTTGAACTGTGGTGTTGGAGAAGACTCTTGAGAGTCCCTTGGACTGCAAGGAGATCCAACCAGTCCATTCTGAAGGAGATCAACCCTGGGATTTCTTTGGAAGGAATGATGCTAAAACTGAAGCTCCAGTACTTTGGGCACCTCATGCGAAGAGTTGACTCATTGGAAAAGACCCTGATGCTGGGAGGGATTGGGGGCAGGAGGAGAAGGGGACGACCGAGGATGAGATGGCTGGATGGCATCACAGACTCAATGGACGTGAGTCTGAGTGAACTCCGGGAGTTGGTGATGGACAGGGAGGCCTGGCGTGCTGCAATTCATGGGGTCGCAAAGAGTCGGACACGACTGCGCGACTGAACTGAACTGAACTGAATGGTCAGGTAGGCCTTGGTAGGGAGGCCAGGGTCCCTGTGACATTCATAAAGGGTAGAGACATAATGACCTGATGTGAGTTGGGGCCAAGTGTTTACTGTCTGTGTCACAAGGCCCCAAACAGTCTGGCTGTAGGACAAAGTCGCCAAGTGGGTGCACGCTTGTTGCGTTGATTTGAAGTCGTTTACTTTCCCTTAACTGCTGCTATGCTCAAAATTGCAGAGATAATACACTGCACTTGGAGCAATTAGTCTGCAGTTTTTGACTCAATTAAATTCACTTAGGCTTGTGTCTTGAATAATTATATTAGGGTACTTGAAGCTTAGTTGTAGTTTATTAGTTATCAGAAATGTATTTGCAGCTTAGTTGCTTATCCAACTTAGTTCAGTAGTGATATTGCCATGAACGTGGAGATGTTAGCAGCTCCGGTATGCAGCTCTGCATGCAAAATAGACTCTGTATTTTAAAGTTACTAAGTTTTTACAAGATTACCAAGCTTGGTTTCCTGAAGAATTATGGTCTTTGTAATGCACAGATGTACGATTAGAATTTTCTATTAGTTTTTGTCTATGCTGTAATATCCCTGTTGAAAATTTTAGATTTAGGTAATTGTGTTGTCATTGCTTGAATGAGGAAACTGTAGTTACAGTAACAAGACAGTAATTGAATTCAAGCAAAACGCTAAAGAATATGAAGATCACTGTCACCAGAACGCTGGCTTGTGCCTTTTGTGAAGCTTGCAGAAAATGTTCTCCTCAAATGAATACAAAAGAAAGGAAATGCTAAATTATGTGTGTTTTTTCACTCAGATCTTGATTTTGTGAAAGACACTTAGAATACCTTTTAATTCTGTAGGAGCTTCTGAGCTGATCCAATGTCTGGAATTTCATGAGCACACAGAGAAAAATTTTACGACTTTGCTTTTGCTGGAGGATCCTGTTTTGGCTTCAAATCACATATTTGTTGGATTTTAAAATATTCGCAGAGGTGTGTTACATCGTTTTATTTTGAAACGCGTGAGGGGGTTTTTTAATGATGCAGAACTCAATATTTACCCTTCTTTTGCATACTCTTTCGTGTTTGGAAATGTCCATTGTCATCTTATATGATCCTGTAAAGAAGTATAGTGAATTTAAGGATAATGAGAAAGATTTGGGGGGAATTATTAAGCCCTGAATCAGTTACATACATATCATATCAATCACACGCTCTCCTGGATTTTTTACACCCCTGCCAGCACACATAGCTCTGTCTCCTGGACCAAAAAGCTAGGGATCAACTCACTGACGGCCCTCGTATGCTGATAAAACCTACTGGAAAGATAAATCACTTGGTTGGTTTTTGTTGAGCAGGTGGAGGTGGCCCCAGCTGAAGCCCATTGCAGCAAAAGCAGAAACCACTGGCAGAGAAGTAATAGCTGCACCTGAGGATGGAGACGTGTGTCTGTCTCTTTGTTCATCAGGAGATATTACTTTGCTTCGTCTTGGACTGGTTAAGTAACAATCCAGCATCAATTGTTTCCAGCCACAGGAAGGGCATATACGTTAGAGAAAAAAACTGGTGGCTTGAGTGCCATCGATCATTCCAGAGAGGTGTTCTCTCCTCTCTGTTGGCAGTTATGGCCCCTGATGTGGGAGCTGAGGGTATCAGCATGTACGTCTGTCCTGTCATCCGCCCATCGTTCCCTTCTACCTGGTTGAAGTAGACTTCAAATGCTAGGATGTTATGATGCTGTGTCTATGGAGCGAAAAGCATTGGAGATGCAGAGAATGCAACGGTTGGTTTTCCCCTCAGCGCTGCTGCTTCTTTGGGCAGAAGCAGCACAATCGGATAACATTTTGTGTTTCTAACCCGTGGCCTCAGCATTTCCGGCACTATAATGATAAACTGTAGGAACAGAAAGGTCATGGTCTTCACTTGTTCTCAAGCGTCATACCTGCAACCTGCTGTGTCCTGAAGAGTATCGTGCTATTCATTCATTTCTCAGCTGCACTGGGCAACATGGAAAACTGCAAACAATGTGAACCCTAACCTTCACCTTCCGATTTCTGTGGCAGGAGAATTCAAGTAGATTCAGTAAACCATAGTGTATAGGGGAAACAGAAGACTTCTTAGACTCTAACAGACTTCCAGATTCCAAGTGTGCTCAGGAAGACAGCAGCGTTTATTGAGTATCTATTATGAAATATTCGGTATCACATACTGAGAGGGATCTTCTTGGGCAATAAACATTACGGCCTTTGTAATATTTCCATAACAGTTATAAAATTTCCTTTTTAGCTGCTACCTATAAATGAGTAGTATTTGGATCTGAGCTGGTTAAGGTTTGAAACAGATAAGGCGAACTTGAGTTTGTTATAGCAAAAGTTTGATGAGTTCGCCATTAGTGAAGGCTACGGAGAAGATGTTTGAAACATACAACGTGCTCACATTAGCGAAATATGCTTGCTTCAGATGCATGCATTTATGTCACATTTCTGTGAAGTTATTAACCTGCTGTCAAATGCCGTGCAAAAATCAAACCAGATAATGTGTGTAAGAGTTCACACCATACAAACTGCAATGGTATTACTGTGATCGTACTTTCTGGTTTGCAGTTCTGTGTGGAAGCCAGCCTGCTTGCAGAAAAGAATGGGCACATTGGCCCTGTTTGGGGAAAATAAATGGAATAATGAAGAAAATTCAAAGTCGAATAAAACGCCACTCCATACACATCCTGAAGAAGGGTATAAAGTAGTTTAAGCGTGGAGGGTTATTGTAAGCATGACAATAAACTCGAAGGATATTGCTTCCTTTCCAGGATTCCACTTTTCCAAGATGGCTCGAACATTAAAGACCTCTCTTGGAGTTTATGTACAGTTCTTTCAATTGGCACTGTTAGCCTCGAGCAAAATGTCTAGAGTTTGTCTTTGAAAGGAAAGAAAGGAAGGAGGCGCTTCTGCACGAAACCTGTAGAAATGAGGGCTCCACGCCCTTTCCCACAGTGCTCTGGCTGTGAAGAAGCGGCTCCTGGGGACTGGGGGCATTTTGTGTTGGTTGGAGCTGGAGTAACAAGGTGGCGGCGTCGGCGGAGTGACAGGGGTCCCTCCGGGCGGGAGCCGGGGCAGTGGTGGCAGCGGCTCGCCGCCCTAGCTTCACCGCTCTCCTTTTCCAGCCCGCGACGTCGCCGGGAAAGCGAGGCAGCGGCAGCCGCCAGAAAAAGTGGCTCAGCCTGGTAACCGCGAGAGCTCCTTCAACAGTCTGCAGCGGTGATCAGGCTCCCCCCGGCCGATTCTGGGCCCTGTAACGCTGAAAAAGAGCCATCACTTTCTGCTGCCTGCCGCTCTCCACAGCCTTTCCGTGGTGGAGCCCTAGAGGCCTCCATCCTCCCCGTAGAGGCGTTGGGGCTCAGCCCCAGCCTCCGTCTTCGTCTCTCAGGATGGCGAGCAGCAGCGGCTCCAAGGCCGAATTCATTGTCGGAGGGAAATATAAACTGGTACGGAAGATCGGCTCTGGCTCCTTCGGGGACATTTATTTGGCGATCAACATCACCAACGGCGAGGAGGTGGCAGTGAAGCTAGAATCCCAGAAGGCCAGGCATCCCCAGTTGCTGTACGAGAGCAAACTCTGTAAGATTCTTCAGGGTGGGGTTGGCATCCCCCACATACGGTGGTATGGTCAGGAAAAAGACTATAACGTGCTAGTTATGGATCTTCTTGGACCCAGCCTTGAAGACCTCTTCAATTTCTGTTCAAGAAGGTTCACAATGAAAACTGTACTTATGTTAGCTGACCAGATGATCAGTAGAATCGAATATGTGCATACAAAGAATTTTATACACAGAGACATTAAACCAGATAACTTCCTAATGGGTATTGGGCGTCACTGTAATAAGTTATTCCTTATTGATTTTGGTTTGGCCAAAAAGTACAGAGACAACAGGACAAGGCAACACATACCATACAGAGAAGATAAAAATCTCACTGGCACTGCCCGGTATGCTAGCATCAATGCGCATCTTGGTATTGAACAAAGTCGCCGAGATGACATGGAATCATTAGGATATGTTTTGATGTATTTTAATAGAACCAGCCTGCCATGGCAAGGACTAAAGGCTGCAACAAAAAAGCAAAAATATGAAAAAATTAGCGAAAAGAAGATGTCCACACCCGTTGAAGTTTTATGTAAGGGATTTCCTGCAGAATTTGCCATGTACTTAAACTATTGTCGTGGGCTGCGCTTTGAGGAAGCCCCGGATTACATGTACCTGAGGCAGCTATTCCGCATTCTTTTCAGGACCCTGAATCACCAATATGACTACACATTTGATTGGACAATGTTAAAGCAGAAAGCAGCACAGCAGGCAGCCTCTTCAAGTGGGCAGGGTCAGCAGGCCCAAACCCCCACAGGCAAGCAAACTGACAAAACCAAGAGTAACATGAAAGGTTTCTAAGCATGAATCAGGAACAGAAGAAGCAGAGCAGATGATCGGAGCATTTGTTTCTCCCCAAATCTAGAAATTTTAGTTCATATGTACACTAGCCAGTGGTTGTGGACAACCATTTATTTGGTGTAAAGAACTTAATTTCAGTATAAACTGGCTCTGGGCAGCATTGGTGATGGATGCTGTGTCCTGAGTTGTAGCCGCTGTAATTGTGAATATTAACTGAGATAGTGAAACATGGTGTCAGTTTTCTATTGCATTTTTTCAAGTGGAAAAGTTCACTAAATGGTTGACACACACAAATTGGTGGAGAAATTGTGCATATGCCAATTTTTTGTTAAAATCTTTTACTTTGAACTATACTGCTTTGAGATCTCATTTCAGAAGAATGGCATGAACAGTCTTCAGCCACAGTTGTGATGGTTGTAAATGCTCACAATTGTGCATTCTTAGGGTTTATCCATCCCTGGGGTTTGCAAGTTGTTCACTTAAAACATTCTTAAAATGGTTGGCTTCTTGTTTGCAAGCCAGCTGATATGGTAGCAACCAAAGATTCCAGTGTTTGAGCATATGAGAGACTCTGCCTGCTTACCTGTGCTAGAAATAGCAGCATCTAAAGTGAAGACTTTAAGAAAAACTTAGTGCCTACTAGATTATCCTTAGGACTCTGCATTAACTCTGTGATGTTCTTGGTATTTAAAAAAAAAAAGCGCATATTTGTCACAGACATTTAGTTAACATCTTACAAGTGAACATGTATGTATGTTGCTTAGATAAATGTAATCACTGTAAACATCTATATGATCTGGGATTTTGTTTTTATTTTGAAATGGGATCTTTTTTGTTTACAAATTCATTAAAAACTATAAACTGTTAAAAAAAAAAAAAAGAAATGAGGGCTCCACGAGGACAGGGCTTGGTGGGACGACTGCACGTGTGTGGGGCCCAGCTGGCATTTGGCATTTGGCCCGTGTCTGGGACAAGCGCTGATCTTGGTGAAGGATGGTTTTGTCAAGCTCTGCAACAGAAGGCCCACGTCCATTTTCATCAGCGACTGACTTGTCTCTGGCACTTGCTGCCTTTGGTCCCCCAACCGTGAAATTTTATTGACCCATTTGCCGTGTCTCGTGTAAGTGGATGGAATCATCTTTCTTGACGGGAACTCTCCAAGAGCGACCCTGTGCCCTCATCCCCGAGCGTCTGAGCCTGCCGTTCTTCCAAGTCTCAGCGCTCGCCTCCGCCTCCTGTGTCTGTGGACCTCACCACGCCGCGTGTGAGGCATGCTGTCTTCAGTTTTGGTAGTGTTTCCATAATCGTTCTAGAATTTCCTTTTTTAGCTGCCTCCTATGAATGAGTAGTATTTGGGTCTGAGCCAGTTAAGGTTTGAAATAGATTAAACCAACTTGAGTTCGTTATAGCAAAAGTTTGATGAGTTTGCCATCCGTGAAGGCTACGGAGAAGTACCAGTGAGATAATTAACCACAGGTGAAAAGTTTACAAAAACCCTAATATAACACGTGCACATTGCATATAACATGTTCTCATATTTTCCATTTACAGTTAAGAGGAGGATGGGGACAGGAGGGAAAGCTAAGCACCATGTGCCATTTCTTCATTCAGGACAGAGTCTTGAATGCAGGGTTAAGCGGGCGGGGTTCCATGAGAAAAAGGGACATATTCTTAAGCTAGGCTTACTCTAATAACTCCTGCTGATTTCCCAGTCACAGTTACCTTCCACTTCCCCATGTGACTTGGGAAACTATTCCCAGCCTAAACATCTCAGTCCTTATCTGGTCTAATTATGTTTAAATAGTTTGCTCCTGTGTGTGTGTCTACCTCTGTGTATACGTCCGCGTTGCTGCGAATGGCATTCTTCCATTCTTTTATGGCTGAGTAACATTCCACCGCGTATGGGTTTCACACCTTCTTTATCCATTCATCTGCTGATGGACACAGGTTGCGCCCCATTTCTTGCCTACTGTGAATAGCGCTGCCATGAACGTAGGGGTGCATGTAGCTTTTCAAATTGGTGTTTTTGTCTTCTGCAGACTGATGCCTAAGAGTAGAATAGCTGGATCATACCGTGGTTCTGTTTTTAGTTTTTGCAGAGCCTCTCCACAGTTTTCCAGAGTGGCTGTATCCAGTTACATTCCCACTGACAGCGTATGAGAGCTCTCCCTTCTCCACACCCTCTCCATGTTATTTGTGGTCTTTTTGATGAGAGTGACAGGTGTGAAGTGGCATCTCATTTTGGTTTTGATTTGCCTTTCTCTGATGACTAGCTGTGTTGACATCTCTTCATGTGTCTGTTGACCATGTGTATGTCTTCTCTGGAAAAAAATGTCAGTTTAGGTTTTATGCCCATTTTCAATAGGGCTGTTTGTTTTTTGATATTGACTTGTGTGAGCTGTTTGTATATTTTGAATATTAACCCCTGTCACAGTCATATCATTTGCAAACATTTTCCCCCATTCAGTAGGTTATCTTTTCATTTTGTTTATGGTTTCCTTTGCTGTGCAAAAGCTTTCAAGTTTAATTAGGTTCAATTTGTTTGTTTTTGCTTTTCTTTCCTTTGCCTTAGGAAAAAATTATTGCTGCAATTTATATCAAAGAGTGTTCTGCCTATGTTTTTTTCCTAAGAGTTTTGTGGGTTTTGGTCTTACATTTAGGTCTTTAATCCATTTTGAGTTAATTTTTGTATATAGTGTGATAAAATATTCTATTTTCATGGAATACTACTGAGACATAAAAATAGTATTTTACCATTTGCAGGAACATGAATGGACCTGGTGGCTGTTATGCCTTGTGAAATGTCAGACAGACAGACAGATACCATGTGTTACCAGTAATATGGTGAATCTAAAAATAAATAAATAAAACATTTGAATCAATACAGCAAAGCAGAAACAGACTCACAGATACAGAGAACAGCCTAGTAGTTCCCAGTGGGGAAAAAGGAGGGGAGGGGCTACCTGGGGTAGAGAATTCAGGCTACAAACTACTGTGTATAAAATAAATAAGCTGTGGGGATATATTGGATGGAATAGGTAATACAGTCAACATTTTATAATAACTTTAAATGGAGTATAACCTAAAATTTTTGAATGACTGTTACACACCTGAAAATACTGTAACATTGTAAATGAGCTGTATTTCAATTTAAAAAAAAACTGTGTTTGCTAATGAATTGTTCTCTCATTTTTGCCCACTCAGCTCAGTACTGGCTGTATTTCCATTTGTCTTTTCCCTTTCGTTTTTTCAGGCGTTTTATGCTGTTTATTTATCTGCTTTTTGGCTGTGCTGGGTGTCCGCTCTGTGCGGGCTCTTCTCTTGTTTGGAGCACAGGCTCTGGGGGCGTGGACTTAGTCATTCCGGCCTGTGGGCTGAGCTGCCCTGCTGCACGTGGAACCCTCCTGGGTTGAACCCATGTCCCCTGCCTTGGCCGGTGGCTTCTTAACCACCGGAACGCCAGGGAAGCGCCTCCTGCGCTGTTTTGCTGGTCCCTGTCAGAAGGAAGCTGACTTTGTCTTTTCCCGACCACAGCCATCCCGGAGTGTGGTCTTCCCTCCCAGGTTCTACCCGGAGAGCTTGTGTGCCCCTCTTCTTCCCAGCTTGGCCATCCCCACGCCGTGATCGCTGCCCAGCCCCTCCTTCACATCAGCTCTGTGGATCTTTTCTGGTCCAGGAGCGCTTTGTTCCCCGGGGGTGGGCGGTGGCAGGGTCTTTTGTGACTGTCCCGAGTGTTAACAGATGCAGACACTGCTGCTAGGCGACAGCGCGGGGTCTGGACAGGCTTCTCCCCGCTCACGGGCAGCTGTTGGGTGGGTCCTCCCAAGCTCTCGGGATGGGACCTACCTTCCGCACTTGCCACACGAGGAGACGAAGCTCAGTGGAAACGTGCCTGGGGCCACGTGGCTGGCGCTCGGGGAGGCGGCGCTCAGACTGGGCCCCTGGTTCCGTGTCCCGCCCACTTAGGAGGGACTGACGGGCTGTCCAGCAAATAGCCTTTCCCGACTTCTTCCCAAGGACAACAAAAAAATTCGTACCTGACTTGGATTGCCTTGAGCCTCCACAGCCCCACCTAAGCATCTAGGACTGCTTTCCAGCTCCATTTCAGATGCACACTAGGTTCTCCTGATTCTCCGTTGCAGCTGATCTCTGCTCATTGCCCTCAGAATCACTTTTAACATTGACGTAAGTTCAGCGTGAGTCTCTCTTCCATGATGGGAACTCCATTCCCAAAGAAACAGAGCAATATTTCTTAGTTAGATATCTGCTCTAATGATTCAGAAAGAGACTCAGCTGGTCCCGTTTGCTTTATTTTCATTAAAGATTGGATGATGTTTCCATGATGTATTCAGAACTGTAGAGAGAGATTGGCAGAATTCAATAAATATTATTAATAATCAGAAGAAAGACACATATTTTCTGTCATACACACACCTCTAAATGTTTTGGCCAAGGGCACGTTTTTAATGGCTTCAAATAACAAATATAAATTGTGCCTCTGTTACCTGAATATCTTACCTGTTTGGAGGTTTTATTGTCAAGAACTGCCAAATTACATGCATGCATCATTTTAATTGAACCTTAGGTCTGACATTTTTATTGAAAAAAGTGGATTTCAAGTTGTTTTTCATGCATAAAGGCTGCTAAATCTATGCTTTATTGGTGAAATCTCTCTCAAATATGGATAACCTTACCTCCATGTTCCAAGGAAAAAATAAAACCTCGCTGTCTCATATCCTTGAGGTTTGGCAAAAATTGATCAATTAACTCTGCAGAAATCTATCATGAAAGGGCTGTAGGGAATGAAAGAAGCTGATTTGTGTCCAGTTCGGCTCATCAAAATATCATCTCTGGACCAGCGATAATGTGGGCATCAAAGACTTGAGTTCTTTCTGTTCAGAGTGAGGCTGGATGGCATCACGGACTCAATGGACATGAGTCTGAGTGAACTCCGGGAGTTGGTGATGGACAGGGAGGCCTGGCGTGCTGCGATTCATGGGGTCGCAAAGAGTCGGACACAACTGCGCGACTGAACGGAACGGAACTGAACCCTTGTGTGGCTCTGGTCCCTGTTCAGAAACATGACGTGGTTGTATCTCTGGTGGTTTGTAATTCATGGGAGGGGGCTTCCCAGGTGGCTCAGTGGTAAAGCATCTGCCTGCCAGTGCAGAAGTTGCCGGAGATGCAGGTTGGACCCCTGGGTGGGGAAGACCTCTTGGAGAACGAAATGGCACCCACTCCAGTACTCTTGCCTGGGAAGTCCCATGGGTATGGGGTCGCAAAGAGTCGGACACAACTGCGCGACTGAACGGAACGGAACTGAACCCTTGTGTGGCTCTGGTCCCTGTTCAGAAACATGACGTGGTTGTATCTCTGGTGGTTTGTAATTCATGGGAGGGGGCTTCCCAGGTGGCTCAGTGGTAAAGCATCTGCCTGCCAGTGCAGAAGTTGCCGGAGATGCAGGTTGGACCCCTGGGTGGGGAAGACCTCTTGGAGAACGAAATGGCACCCACTCCAGTACTCTTGCCTGGGAAGTCCCATGGGCAGAGCAGCCAGGTGGGCTACAGTTCACGGGGTTGCAAAAGAGTTGGACACAGCTTGGCGACTACACGGCAACCACAGATGACACGTGGGAGGCTGTGTGTGTGTGTGTGTGTGCGTGCGCGCATGTGCGCTCATGCCGTTGCGTCCAACTCTGTTATCCCTGGAGGAAAATTATTGGGCTCATAATCTGTATTTTGATGAAACAAGAATGCACATATAATTGCTATAAACACTGAACCTCTGACCCCAGAAGCAGAATGTAAAAGCCTGAAAACCCCACCTGATACCCGTGGACACCAGTGGCATCTCTTGCCACCCTCGCAGACTTTGTCCGGATCTAGAGTGGCTCCTGCTGCTCAGTGTGGCTTGCTTATGAAGAATGCATAATTCTGGCATTATATTCTACGGTCAATTTTAGCCTCTAAGTATAGAAATACTCTACAGCATTTGCTATAATCAGCACCGTATAATTTGTGTAGTTGCTGCATAGAAATAATATCACTTTGTTTTCCTATCTTGTTTTTCTCTGGAGAGCTAGTGGTTTAGCACTGACTTATATCTTTTCCTGGGGTAGGCGGTAAATAAAATAATCTGATCTCCCATGAAGAAGGAGTGAAGAAAGGGAGGTGACTGGTCCTTGGTCTGCAGATGTTATCCAGTGAGTCCTGGAGGGGCATGTAAAGCACATGTGCCAGAGCTCCTGTTCTCAAGGAGGTCACAGTGTTTTTAGAGAAATAATAAGCTCCTGGATCCAGGTCTCTGTTTCAGTCTTAATATTTTGCTTGAGGTCTGGTTACCACCTGTCATCACTGGACTNACCATATTTCAGGCCTTTGTCCTTGGCTTGTCCATCTCCCTGCGTCAGTTCACACCATCATTTTTCTGTGTGTCTCTTCATGTCTTTATGGACTTAATTGTATTCTCCCAACCATCAGTTCATATGTTGAAGTTCTAACTCACGTTGTGACTATATTTGGAGAAAGGCCCTAAAGGTAAGTAAGGATAAGAAGTTAGATAATATCATAGGGGTGAGAATCTGATAGGACGGAAAAGATAAGGAATAGAGAAATATCTGTTTTTCTCTGCATGAACACAGAAGAAAAGCCACAGGAGGACATAGTGAGTAATTGCTGTCTCCAAGCCTGCAAAGGAGGTCTCACCAGATACCTATTCTGATGGCCTCTTGGTCTTGAACTTCTAGATTACAGAATTGTGAGGAAGAAATTTCTGTAGTTTAAACCACTCAGTCTCTAGTATTTTCTTTCAGCAGTCCAAGAAGACTAGTAGACTGCCCAGATTTTTATAAGGAAATTGGTTATATTGGATTAGATAGGGTTCACTCCAATGACCTCATTTGAACTGTAAAGACCTTGTCACCAAATAATGGTGCTATCTCAAGTAATGAGAGTTAGGCTTCTAACGTATCTCTTTGGAGGGTGGGGTGGGGTTACAATTCAACTCATAATAGACACAGACTCTGAAGCATGCCTCTCACTCATGAAGGAATCCTCAAATTGAGAGTCTAACTTTTTAAATTGCTATGTAAGACTACTAAAAAGATACAATAATTGACCTTGATTATATTAAAAGACACCAGCAAAATCCTAATGAGTAGAATTATTTGAAAAATTGTATTAGTGGTACTAGGAACTCACTCCAGTGTTCTTGCCTGGAGAATCCCAGGGACAGGGGAGCCTGGTGGGCTGCTGTCTATGGGGTCGCACAGAGTCGGACATGACTGAAGTGACTTAACAGCAGCAGCAGCAGCAGTACATGACACACTTTTGATTTTATGGATGCTTTCCACAGCCAGGTGATAAACACCACCTTAACATCCAACATAGAAGCTGATGAGTGAGCATTAGTGGAATGAGTGAGTGAATCTCACGGGTAGAAGGAAAGTCCCACTCCATGGACAGGAGATGAATTCAAAGCTGACCTCATGCTGACAATGTGGTACATGGTAGTTTCTGCCAAAAGAAACTTGGGGTTTCCTCCTCCATATAAATCCAAAACGAAGGACAGTGGCTCTCATCTTTTCCAT
>SJXQ01010899.1:94167-328334 GCA_006408695.1 Aepyceros melampus | reverse complement strand
TTATGCCAAAGCCTTTGACTGTGTGGATCACAATAAACTGTGGAAAATTTTGAAAGAGATGGGAATACCAGACCACCTGACCTGCCTCTTGAGAAACCTATATGCAGATCAGGAAGCAACAGTTAGAACTGGACATGGAAAAATAGACTGGTTGCAAATAGGAAAAGCAGTACATCAAGGCTGTATATTGTCACCCTACTTATTTAATTTCTATGCAGAGTACATCATGAGAAACACTGGGCTGGAAGCACAAGCTGGAATCAAGATTGCTGGGAGAAATATCAATAACCTCAGATATGCAGATGACACCACCCTTATGGCAGAAAGTGAAGAGGAGCTAAAAAGCCTCTTGATGAAAGTGAAAGAGGAGAGTGAAAATGTTGGCTTAATGCTCAACTTTCAGAAAACGAAGATCATGGCATCTGGTCCCATCACTTCATGGGAAATAGATGGGGAAACAGTGGAAACAGTGTCAGCCTTTATTTTTTTGGGCTCCAAAATCACTGCAGATGGTGATTGCAGCCATGAAATTAAAAGGCGCTTACTCCTTGGAAGGAAAGTTATGATCAACCTAGACAGCATATTAAAAAGCAGAGACATTACTTTGTCAACAAAGGTCCATGTGGTCAAGGCTATGGTTTTTCCAGTAGTCGTATATGGATGTGAGAGTTGGACTGTGAAGAAAGCTGAGGGCCAAAGAATTGATGCTTTTGAACTGTGGTGTTGGAGAAGACTCTTGAGAGTCCCATGGACTGCAACGATATCCAACCAGTCCACCCTAAAGGAGATCAGCCCTGGGTGTTCATCAGAAGGACTGATGCTCAAGCTGAAACTCCAATACTTTGGCCACCTCATGCCAAAGAGTTGACTTATTGGAAAAGGCCCTGATGCTGGGAGGGACTGGGTGCGGCAGGAGAAGGGGATGACAGAGGATGAGATGGCTGGATGGCATCACTGACTTGATGGACATGATTTTGGATAAACTCCGGAAGCTATTAATGGACAGGGAGGCCTGGTGTGCTGTGATTCATGGGGTTGCAAAGAGTCGGACACGACTGAGCGACTTCACTTTGACTTTTCACTTTCATGCATTGGAGAAGGAAATGGCACCCCACTCCAGTGTTCTTGCCTGGAGAATCCCAGGGACGGGGGAGCCTGGTGGGCTACCGTCTATGAGGTCGCACAGAGTTGGACACGACTGAAGCGACTTAGCAGTAGCAGCAGCATAGTAGTTTATGGGATATATGAATCAAAATGTACATAGCTAATGATATACTGCTGGGCATTTAAGATATTTCTTATTTTTTACTATTACAAACAACATTTCAGTCAACCTAGTTTTAAGTACTTCTTTTTAACACATGACAGAGATCTCTTAGGATTCATTCTCAGTGGTGGAAATGATTTGTCACAAACAATTTTTTTGTGTAGTCAGGGATAATATATATATATTTTATAGAGGAATTGCTAATTAGTATTTTGTTTAGTATTTTGTTTTTCTGAGGTTAAACTGTTCCATCTGCAACTTAGGTCCTAGAGAAAAAGGCACTGTCAGAAAACTCCACACCCCTCTCAGAAGAGTGTGTGGTGAAACTGATTTGTTTGTTTTTTTCATAAAAGAACTGAATTCCTTTTGTGGGGGATTGCTTTTACATTATGTAAAACAATGCTTCCGGAAGGCCCAAAACAGAGCTGAAATGATCAGACCAAGGATTACCAGCTAAATGAGAATATGAATAGTTGAGAGACAGACAGGTGAGCCCTGTTGAAACAGAAAAGGGAAGTGCAAAGGGTCTGGTGAAGGAAGCAGCAGACAGATGGTGAGAGTGGTGAGAGAGAAAGAAAAGCTGAGGCAAGAGTGAGGGCTCTTTGCAAAGACGCCTTGAGGCCTGATCGAAGCGGAGGCAGTGTGATGAGTGCTGGAGAGCAGTGCGAGTCAACAGCACAGGCGGTTTGGAAGCGACTTGGTCAGAACACCAAAGCACAATGGGCCAATGAGAAAAAGTGAATGAACACTGCACTAACCAACTCCCGTCCAACCCCCAAAAACCCCCTAAAACAACAACAACCACCAAGAAGATCGAATTTGGTGTCTGGAGAAATGCTTGTTTGTGGGGGAAATTGTAAATATAAAGTGGGAGCACTGGTAAATATGAACAAAGACCACATGTTCAAACAACGAGCAGCCGTTTTCCTAATTAAAAAATAAACAAATACAAAATTAAAAAACCTCAATGTCAATTTAAAAGGTAATTATTACATACGAAAAAAAGATACAAGAAAATAAAAAATCGGTCTTAATTCTATCCCTTTAATCTCACAAACTCTTCATAGTTTTTATATATACTACATACCTGAAATCCTATAGTAGGTTATTTATTACATAATGAACACATTTCTATGCCACCAAATGTTCTTTTTTTTTCCAAATAATTTATAATTCACTGTCTCTATGTATCATACTTAATTTAGCCAATTCCTTTCTGTTGGACATGGAGCCTGTTTCAAATTTTTCATATTATGAAAATCACTGCCCTGAACTTCCTTGATATCCCAGGCGGCTCAGTGACCAATGCAGGAGACTCAGGAGAAGCCAGTTTGATCCCTGGGTTAGTAAGATCCCCTGAAAGTAGGAAATAGCAACCCACTCCAGTCTTCTTGCCTGGAAAATGCCATGGACAGAGGACCCCGGCAGGCTGCAGTCCATGGGGTGCAAAGAGTCAAACACAACTGAAGCACAGCACAGCAGAGCTTCCTTAGGTTTAAATCTTTACACATACTAATGATCATTTCCTTAGCATAACTTCAGGCATGGAAGTTGTTAAAGTGTAAGAACATTTTAAAACCTTTTAATATGCATTGCCAAATTGCCCTCCAGAAAGAGTGTACCCATTGACACTGTCACAACCATGTATATGAGAGCTTTGGCAAGGTCATATTTTCTAAAGGATGGAAGAAAGTGCCCAGAAACTAAATTTTGACTACGAGGTTTTTGAATCTAGCCTGTTCTACTTGCTGGCCATGAGACCTCATGCAAGTCACTTAACCTCCTAAACCTTAGTTTCCCCACTGTATTGTGATAAAACCTAACTAAAGTTTTTGACAGGCTTAAACAAAACAATACATTCAATATAAAAATGCTTAGTACCACGACCAATAACATTGTAAACCCTGAGGAAATAGTAAAAGGCAGTCCTCAGAATGACTTTTAACCTGGGGTTTCACTTGGAAATCTTCCAAAAATATGGAATGAAGCTCCAAGGTGAAGGAACGGAGGTCCCAAGAGACACTGAAGGAGGCTGTCAGGATCACCCCAGAGCTGGCTCATAACCAGGGTCACAAAAAGCCTTCTGAATGAGAAATGTAACTGAATCTAAAATCATGGACTAATGCAGGTGTCAGTTTAGCCGTGCAGCTCCATGAGGCAGACACACCCAGCACTTTCATACTAATGGACAGGGAGGAAATGAAAGCATCACAGAAATCTCACCCTTCGCTACGGGGCCCAGCTGCTTGGCAGACCCTTTACAAATTTGGGGGAAATTACAAAAGGACCATTACAAGCCCTGAGACGTGTAAGCCATCAGAGTCACTTTATAATGCTACCCATACAATATCAGGAATAGTGACCTCAGAAGAAACAGGGAGGGAGAAAGGAAAGGAAGGAAAGAGAAAGAAGAGAAGGGGGAAGGGAGTGGAGGGCAAAAAAGAACAAAAGTATACAGACCAGATGATGTGTCCCACTGTACTGGCCCCAGGAGGTCTTGTTAAGGGGGAAGTGGCCCCAAAGATGTACAAGTTATGAGTGGGCAGGTGACACCTTTTGACAGATACTTGAAATGAAGACAAGGATGCACAGCGAAATTGGGAAGTAAAACAAAGGACGTGAGATTGGAAGAAATATGAAAGGAGAGGAAGATGTCTAGAAACCCCGAGAAGATCCAAGGGTTATAGGGCACTGCAGCTACTTGGCTGCCCAGTGCAGAGCCCCAGGGAAAAGTGCCTTCTCATGACACTGTGGACATGAGCAAACCACCCACAGCTGCACTGCAAGAAAGGGCATTCAGAAGGGTTCAACCTCACCTATTTAACACCTTCTCACTGATGTGGCTTGATTTTACCAAATTAGGCAGGGACACACAGAAGGAATTCTTGCCTGGAGTGTTTTTGCCTGGAGAATCCCAGGGACAGAGGAGCCTGGTGGGCTGCCGTCTATGGGATCGCACAGAGTCGAACACAACTGAAGCGACTTAGCAGCAGCAGCAGCAGCAGCAGCAGCAGCAGCAGCAGCAGCAGGCAGGGACAGGAGGAAACTGGGAGGATAGGAAAGAAGAGCAGGAAGTGGGGGTAAGGCAGGCAATCAGTCCCCATCACAGCTGTTCCAAGGGGGACCCAGAGATGTAAGAGACGGGCCCTTCCTTTAAGGAGTTCCAAGTCCAGTTAGACAAAAATCCCTTGGTATGAAAATGCAAACATATAAGCTAAATGGCCAGACAAGAGTCAAAGATGTAGAGGGGTGTGAGCTGTGGCGGGACAAAGCTAGGAAAGCTTCCTGGTGTAGAAGGCCTGGATGGGATCTGAATGGGTGATGAGAAGAGGGGCGTTCTATGCTGGGGAACTAAGCAGCTGGGGCAGGACTGAGAAAGCATGTCACGGGAGACTCGGTGACGTGTACCACTGTATGAAAGAGGTAGGACAGTAAAATGGAAAGTAACTTGTTCCTCTCACTCACTGGGAGTCCTAGCACCTCAGTCTTTCACCTCTAAAGACAAGATAACAATGTTCTCCTTTCAGGGTTGTTGCAGGATGTAAAAATAATATGAATAGAGTACTAATACCATTACTGGCACCTGAAAAGCGTTTAGAAAGTGATAGATTAGTTTATTATATTACTACTCCTGGACATAACAACACAGCATAGAAATAAAGGGACAGGAGAATGAAAATCTAAAAAGCAAGCTGAAGATACCCAGAAATGAAAATGTTCACATTAAAAAGATGCAGCATAAGGGGTGTTAAAAATTAAGGCATGGATTACAGCAGGAGGAGCCTGGTTGGCTACCGTCTGTGGGGTCGCACAGAGTCGGACATGACTGAAGCGACTTAGCAGCACTTAATGTGTGGTCCATGGATCAGCATCACCAGCTTCACTTTGGGAGCTGTAAAGGTGGACATTTGTCTTCTCCCCAGACTTACTAATTCAGAACTTCTGGGGTGGAGCTCAATAATCTGCATGTTAATAACGTTGTTTTTGCTGTTCAGTCGCCCAGTCGTGTCCAACTCTTTGTGATCCCATAGACTGAAGCATGCCAGCCCTTCCTATCCTTCACCATCTCTCGAAGTTTGTCCAAGTTCATGTCCATTGCATCATGGACTTATTAATTTATAAAAAGGGTTATCAATTTATAAAAAGAATCCTAGAGATTCTATAAGGAAAGTAACAGTATAGAAAAGAATTAATACTCAATCTTAATTACAGTAGTAGAGAATAGCCATCCAGGCATCTGATCAACTGACGCCCTCTTCCACTTCTGTCCTCAATCCTTCCCAGCATCAGGGACTTTTCCAACGAGTCGGCTGTTCCAATCAGATGACCAAAATACTGGAGCTTCAGCTTCAGCTTCAGCCCTTCAAACGGGTATTCAGGGTTGATTTCTCTTAAGATTGACTGGTTTGATCTCCTTTCTGTCAAAGGGACTTTCAGGAGTCTTCTCAGCACCACAGTTCGAGGTATCAATTCTTTGTTGCTCTGCCTTCTTTACTGTCCAGCTTTCACAAATAATATATTATTTCCAAAGAAACTTTGGAAAGAAGAGGTTAGCTCAAAGTAGATATGCCTTTCATTAGTTTTGAGGACAAAACTAATCTTTTCACTTGTGCATGAGGGTTATTAATTTATAAAAAGAATCCTAGAGATTCTATAAGGAAAGTAACAGTATAGAAAAGAATTAATACTCAATATTAATTATAGTAGTAGAAAATAGCCACAGTAAGTGGAATAAAGTTATGGTAGTTTATGTTATTTAATCATGATAATTAAATTCTAAAAAACTTTTATGTTTTTAGAGTTTTGAAGATTTGAGAATTGTAAACATATAATGATTCATTCAAGTCACAAAACAACACTTTTGTGATAGGTACTCTTGTCATTCCCAGTGTATAGAGGAGCAAAGTGAGACATGGAGAGGTATCTAAGCCTAAAGGGCTAATAACTGGCAGAGTCAGGATTTGAACCTAGGTCGTGAGACTCTGAAGCCACGCTTCTAGCTGCTCGTCTGTGTTGCTTCACCCCCACCATAATTTACTTAACCTCTACATTATTACTGGACACACAAGTTTTTTCTAGTGTTTCACTTTCGTTAATAAACACTGCGAAGAACACCTCTGGGTATAAATTTTTAACCATATTTCCAATCATTTCTTTAGGATAGAAATTCAGAAACGGAAATCCTTGGTCAACCGTGATCAACAATTTAAAGGCAGTTATTTTACAGACAATATGTTATAAGAATAGCCATTTCCTCACTCCACCAGCATTATCTTTACAGTCTTAGTGTTTTTTTTTTTTTTTTATGGCTGTATCATGCAGTATGTGGGATATTAGTTCCCTAACAAGGGATGGAACCTGCGCCTCTTGCACTGGAAGCACAGAGTCTTAACCACTGGACCACCAGGGGAGTCCTCAGTCTTGGTATTCTTGATCAACAAATTGGTATATCACTTTAAAATAATTCTTACTTCTTTTATTAAGTAAAGTTAAAATATTTATATATGTTCACCTACTATGTGCTTTTCCTCATTGAAAACTTACTATCCTTTGCCCACTTTTTTGAATCCATGGTTTTAAATTCTATGAGCTCTTTCAATATTGAAACTTTTAACCATCTGGCATACTTGCTGCAATAGTTTTTAGTTTCTTTTCCTTTTAATTATGACTTTCTATATATAAGTGTTTTAAATGTTTATGTAATAAAATCTAACAAAATTTTCCTTTATGATTCTCTGTTACTTTTTCACTTTGAAAGAACTTCCTAATTCTTGTAAAATATCCTCTGCTTTCCTCCCCACCTCCCCAAATAGAAACTTTCCAAACCTCAACTTGAGGTTACTCTTTTGAGTATATTTACAGTAAGAAGAGGCGGCAGAGGGTTAGATGGTTAGATAACATCACTATCTCAATGGACATGAATTTGAGCAAACTCCAGGAGATGGTGGAGGACAGAGGAACCTGGAGTGCTGCAGTTCACAGGGGTCATTTCAAAGGGTTGGACATGACTTAGCAACTGAAACTCAGTAACAGTAGTAAGAAGTTCATTTTTTTTCAGAAAGCTAAACAAGCCATGTGTGTTCATTTTTTGCTTTTTTTTTCAGTTGGACCTCCTTTGAGTTCCACTAAACATGCATAGGACTAAGAGACAACCAAAAAATGGGAAGAGGAGAGGGCTAGAAATAGAGTCAGGAGAATTTGTCGTTTATAGCTGTGCTTCCTGTGGCAAGTCACTCTACCTTTCAGCGCATTAGTTGTCTCATTTGTAAATGGAGATGATGACACCTGTCCTGCCCATCTCCCTTATTTATCTAGTGAGATATTCTGAGGATCAAATGAGTTAATGATGGAAGGGTGCTTTGTCAGTCACTGACTACTACACCAGCTTATATATTGGACTTGTTCACTCAGTAATCTTCTCCAGTGTACCAGGTAATGTGCTGGATTCTGGGGTTTCAATGTTAAATAAGACATGCTGTCTGTGCTTGACGACCTTGAACAATGTGTATTGGCTCAGTTAAGTCCTTTGGTAATCAATGAGGTAGATAATATTAAAACCCTAGTTTATAGATAAGGAAACTGGGACATAAAGAGGTTGAACAACTTGTCTAAAGTCACACAACCAGTAAGGTGTCGAACTGGGAGATAATCGAGGCAATCTAACGATAGAGCTCAGACTTTTAACCAATGTACTGCACTGCCTCTCCAAAGACAAGGCTGAAAATTGGCTGGCAATTGCACAGAGCCAAACTTTAGTTGAGATATTTTCATTTTTAAGCATGTAGAAAGAGAAGGACATCTGGCTTCCTCACTAGCTGCTTCTCCTGGTCTCTCAACTGAGAAACACTTAGGACAGAAGGGTCCCTGTGGGCAGTGGCTGTGGGTATAGGGATGAGCAGACTGGCATCCTGAGCCTGAAGGTGCTCATGATCTGACAGACTTGTGGTCTGAAGCTGTGCTGCAGAACTTCGGCTTGTGTGTTCCCCTCTCACCAGCTCTCTCAGATCAGCTGGCACCCCCTCCTCTCCCTGGGCACCGTCTTCCACAAAGGCTACCAGACGGGAGATCTGGGTAACACATCCGGCCTCTCTGAGTGAATGGTGCCAACTCAATGTCTGACACGCAACTGGAGCTCAACTGAAGCTTGTTGAACTAAACTATGTCAAATTATAGAATATTCAGAAAGACTGAAGAAATGATCATTCTTTCAACCATCAATCTCTATTATGAGCAGAAAAACAAAACTTTTTTTCCCTCTCAGTATAAGCAGTTCACCATTATTAGCGGGAACAATTAGAGTCTCTTTGAGCTTGCTTCCTTTTTTCTACATGAAAAACAATTTAAATAAGAAACATGCATGTCAGGAACTCCAGCAACAAAAACATGGATAAAAGAAGTCAAGTGACTCCATTTTGCTGTTTGATAGTAATTTTGCTTGTGTGTATTGAAAGATTTGTTGAAAGAGGAATATCTAAAATTAGCTTCCTCTCAGCAGGTATCATATTACCTTTGCCCTCATCACTGATAAGCATCCATGAAGGTGAAGGAAAACAGGTTTCCAACCAGTTCCTGGAGAGAGGTGTGGTGTGTGTGTGAATCAGTCATAGATAAGAAATACATAAAAATCAATTAATTCAGGTTACTTAAACTAAGAAATCCTCATTCGTCTTACTTTTTCCATGTAAGCCCCAGAGATGAGCTGTGGCAAAGGATACAGGCCAGGTAAGCAGCTACCAAATGCCAAGCACTGTATTAAGCACTTTCCATATCTAGTTCATAAGGAAATATTACCTCAGTTTTACAGATATTAAAGGGATTTGTTGTTGTTACTAATATTTAGTTGCTAAGTTGTAGCCAACACTTTCGCGACCCCATGGACTCTAGTCCACCTGGTTCTTTTGTCCATGGAATTTTCCAGGCAAGAATACTGGAATGGGTTGTCATTTCCTATTCCAGGCAATCTCCCCAGCTCAGGGATCAAACCTGCATCTCTTGTGTCTCCTGCATTGGCAGGCAGATTCTTTACCACTATGCCACCTGGGATAGCCACCAGTAAAAGCTGAGGCTCACAGAGCTTGGATATATTGCCTAAGGTCACAGAGATGGGAAGTCCACTTTTAACCAAACTCTAGACCATCCATGGCAGAGGCAGACCTTTTTTCCCCTTCATTTGACATTTTGCCACCTTACTCCTTGAAAGTGAAAGTCATTCGGCCTTGTCTGACTATTTGTGACCCCATGGGATAGTCCATGGAATTCTCCAGGCCAGAATACCCGAGTGGGTATTCTGTTCCCTCCTCCAGGGGATCTTCCTAACCCAGGAATCAAACTGGGGTCTCCTGCATTGCAGGCAGATTCTTTACCAGCTGAGCTATCAGGGAAGCACCTTATTCCTTCAGTTCAGTTCAGTTCAGTCGCTCAGTCGTGTCCAACTCTTTGTGACCCCATGAATCACAGCACACCAGGCCTCCCTGTCCATCACTAACTCCCGGAGTTCACCCAAACTCATGTGCATCAAGTAGGTGATGCCATCCAGCCATCTCATCCTCAGTTGTCCCCTTCTCCTCCTGCCCCCAATCCCTCCCAGCATCAGGGTCTTTACAATGAGTCAACTCTTCGCATGAGGTGGCCAAAGTACTGGAGTTTCAGCTTCAGCCTGAGTCCTTCCAATGAACACTCAGAACTGCTCTCCTTTAGGATGGAGTGATTGGATCTCCTTGCAGTCCAAGGGACTTTCAAGAGTCTTCTCCAACACCACAGTTCAAAAGCATCAGTTCTTCGGCACTCAGCTTTCTTCACAGTCCAACTCTCACATCCATACATGACCACAGGAAAAACCATAGCCTTGACTAGATAGACCTTTGTTGGCAAAGTAATATCTCTGCTTTTGAATTTGCTATCTAGGTTGGTCATAACTTTCCTTCCAAGGAGTAAGCGTCTTTTAATTTCATGGCTGCAATCACCATCTGCAGTGATTTTGGAGCCCCCCAAAATAAAGTCTGACACTGTTTCCACTGTTTCCCCATTTATTTCCCATGAAGTGATGGGACCAGATGCCATGATCTTCATTTTCTGAATGTTGAGCTTTACGCCAACTTTTTCTGTCCATCACTAACTCCCGGAGTTCACCCAAACTCATGTGCATCAAGTAGGTGATGCCATCCAGCCATCTCATCCTCAGTTGTCCCCTTCTCCTCCTGCCCCCAATCCCTCCCAGCATCAGGGTCTTTTACAATGAGTCAACTCTTCGCATGAGGTGGCCAAAGTACTGGAGTTTCAGCTTCAGCCTGAGTCCTTCCAATGAACACTCAGAACTGCTCTCCTTTAGGATGGAGTGATTGGATCTCCTTGCAGTCCAAGGGACTTTCAAGAGTCTTCTCCAACACCACAGTTCAAAAGCATCAGTTCTTCGGCACTCAGCTTTCTTCACAGTCCAACTCTCACATCCATACATGACCACAGGAAAAACCATAGCCTTGACTAGATAGACCTTTGTTGGCAAAGTAATATCTCTGCTTTTGAATTTGCTATCTAGGTTGGTCATAACTTTCCTTCCAAGGAGTAAGCGTCTTTTAATTTCATGGCTGCAATCACCATCTGCAGTGATTTTGGAGCCCCCCAAAATAAAGTCTGACACTGTTTCCACTGTTTCCCCATTTATTTCCCATGAAGTGATGGGACCAGATGCCATGATCTTCGTTTTCTGAATGTTGAGCTTTAAGCCAACTTTTTCCTCTCCTCTTTCACTTTCATCAAGAGGCTTTTTAGTTCCTCTTCACTTTCTAATCTTATTCCTTGGCCCTGCCTAATTTAAAGTCGGTTCATCTCTCTGTCTTCAAGTAATCAGACAGTTGTTCAAGCAGCTGAATCCAAAAGAAAAGAATTCAATCAGCATCCCCCAGGATCCACATTTGGAGGGAACAGGCATAAAGCTCCTAGCAACTTTTCAGTAAACACTATCATACACATCTGGATTATTTTCAGTCTTATGAATGGATGATGTGGCTACCCAAACTACACTGTATTATAAAGTGTGTGTGTGTGTGTTTCTGTGTGTGTGTTAGTCACTCAGACTCTTTGCAACCCCATGGGCTATAGCCCATCCAGCTCCTCTGTCCATAGAACCTCCAGGCAAGAATAAAGAATACTGGAGTGGGTTGCCATTCCCTTCTCCAGGGGATCTTCCCAATTCAGGGATCGAATCTGGGTCCCCTGCATTGCAGGTGGATTCTTTACAGTCTGAGCCAATAGGGACCACTTCAATCCTCTAATTCTCACTGGATTTAATAAGCATGCCTCAGCCAGGGGTTATTGGATTGTGGTTGGACACTTGAGAAAAGAGAAGGAAAAACTCCGTCATGCTCGTGTCAGGCAAGAGTTGCACCTAAAGTACCAAACATAAGCAACTTTATATGTGCCACTTGATGACAGTGGCAAATGAATGAGTCTAATGTTCATCTACCTGGAACTAACAGCCTCCCAGAAATGAGAGAAAGAGAGAGAAAGAAAAGGAAAGAGACAGGGAGAATGAATAAGTGACATTCATTATGGATGAAGTAGTTTCCATGTCCAGTTCTAACTGTTGCTTCCTGACCTGCATACAGGTTTCTCAAGAGGCAGATCAGGTGGTCTGGTATTCCCATCTCTTTCAAAATTTTCCATAGTTTATTGTGATCCACACAGTCAAAGGCTTTGGCATAGCCAATAAAGCAGAAATAGATGTTTTTCTGGAACTCTCTTGCTTTTTCCATGACCCAGTGGATGTTCGCAATTTGATCTCTGGCTCCTCTGCCTTTTCTAAAACCAGCTTGAACATCTGGAAGTTCACAGTTCACGTATTGCTGAAGCCTGGCTTCGAGAATGTTGAGCGTGTGAGATAGATGAATGCAATTGTGCGGTAGTTTGAGCATTCTTTCGGATTGGAATGAAAACTGACCTTTTCCAGTCCTGTGGCCACTGTTGAGTTTTCCAAATTTGCTGGCATATTGAGTGCAGCACTTTCACAGCATCATCTTTCAGGATTTAAAATAGATCAACTGGTATGCCATCACCTCCACTAGCTTTGTTCATAGTAAGGCTTTCTAAGGCCCACTTGACTTCACATTCCAGGATGTCTGGCTCTAGGTGAGTGATCACACCATTGTGAATATCTGGGTCAAGAAGCTCTCTTTTGTACTGTTCTTCTGTGTATTCTTGCCACCTCTTCTTAATATCTTCTGCTTCTTTTAGGTCCATACCATTTCTGTCCTTTATCAAGCCCATCTTTGCATGAAATTTTCCCTTGGTAAAATAGGATGGGGGGTAAAAATAGTATCTACCTCTACTGTTGTAAGAATTATTCTCTGGAAAAGGTTAGAATAATATCTGCACATAGTGCTGCTGCTGCTGCTGCTAAGTCGCTTCAGTCGTGTCCAACTCTGTGCGACCCCATAGACGGCAGCCCACCAGGCTCCCCTGTCCCTGGGATTCTCCAGGCAAGAACATTGGAGTGGGTTGCCACCTCCTTCTCCAATGCATGAAAGTGAAAAGTGAAAGGGGAAGTGCAATAGTGGTAAATATGGCACTTATCATTATGGCTTTGTGTTGGGAGTCTGTGTGTGCATTGTGCCTCACCTGTTCCCGGTGCCTGCCTGCTTCTGGGTGTGGAGGGGAACTCCATCTGTGTGTGTGTGTCATCTGCTGGTTTCTTTGTGCATTTCCATGTGTGCTTGTTCTGTGTGTCACTTCTGTGGAGATGGAGGCTCAGAAAGTGTGATCTGAGTGAAGAGTGTGTGTACAGGTGGTGTCTGTGTAGTTGGGCACAGTCTCAGAACTGGGAGGCGGTATGTGGTAAGTACCCTTCTGTAGTGAATGAAAAAGGTTCTCTTGGTTGCTTCTCCTCCCTCCCCAATGGCTCTGGGCCTGGCCAGACTTTCAGCACCCAACTAGGAGCAAGCAAATCAACTAACTCAATGGCTCAGGCAGCCAGGAGGGGGCGGCTCTGGGCTGGAATCCTAGGTGTAGACTGTTAATCTCTTGGGCCAAGAGAAATTCCTCCTACAACCAGAAAAACTAATTGTTTGAAACCTTATTAGGGAAGGGGGTGTTTGGGGGGCCGTGGACAGGGGTGGGAAGGAAGGGAGGTGTTGAGGGGGCAGTAGGGTTAGTAGTTGCTCTCTCCTGGGATGTCAGGTAGCCGGGTCATAAACCAGTATTTCTTTCAGTCTCCATCATGTGCTGCTGCTGCTGATGCTGCTGCTACTGAAGTCGCTTCAGTGGTGTCTGACTCTGTGCGATCCCAAGGGCTGCAGCCTACCAGGCTCCTCCGTCCTTGGGATTTTCCAGGCAAGAGTACTGGAGTAGGGTGCCATTGCCTTCTCCGCCACCATGTGCCAAGGCCCTGTTATTAGCTATTAGGTCTTTGCAGCAATGTGATGAGGTGGGTGGGCCTCCCAGGGGGCTCTCGTGGTAAAGAACCCGCCTGCCAATGCAGGATGACACAGGAGAAGTGGGTTCAATCCCTGGGTCAGGAAAATCTCCTGGAGGAGGGCATGGCAACCTACTCCAGTATTCTTGCCTGGAGAATCCCATGGACAGAGGAGCCTGGTGGGCTACAGTCCATAGGGTCACAAAGAATCAGACATGACCGAAGTGACTTAGCACACACACACGTGATGAGGTGGGTAGTGTTAGATTCCCTCAATCCCCGAGGAAACTGAAACTTAAGGAGATGACATGATTGCTTCTGGTCACAGGATAAATCAGAACTGGCATTCACAGCAGGTCTGCCTGGCTCCATAGGCTTTGCTGCTTCCACTGTGGTTGAAGACCCACATGAGTGTGGTTCCATCTGTCACCAGCTTTACTTCTCTGGAGCTAGAAAATCAAGGACTGTTTTCAAGACCCCTCCACCTGGGTCTCCTGGGTCACAGCCATCCTTGAGAGACAGCACAAGAGTGAGAGAAGCAAAAATCCTTCTCCCCCGCCACAGCCACAAGGTGCCATTGATCTGACCCTGCCTTGGGTATCTGCTTTCCAGATACTCCCACGGTCCCCTCCTCCATGTCCCAGACTACAGGACACAGGAGATCTGGGGGCCCTCCATTTCTGGGCTTTGGAGCACTCTCTACCCTTACAGGGAGTAGCAGCTTGAGCTCCAGAGCTTTATATATTCCATAAAACTAACCCTGGCTATGACCCTCCTCCTGGGAAGATTCTGGAAGCACAGAGAAGTCTCTCTGGATTCCTTTTCCCTAGACCTCCCCCACCCCACCACTGCTGCCTTAAACTCTACTTGAGAAAGCACAGAACAGGTGCTCACTCACAATACAGGGATAGCCGCTCCTACCCTGAAAACAAAACCTGAAAGAAAGAGCAGGAAGGAATCTGGGGCCTGGGAGCAGATCACAAAGCAGGCTTTATCTTACACTTTGCTTAGTCGAACCTCCCTTCTTTCCTTCTAGAACTCTCGAACCAAAAAGCTGTAAGACCCTTTGGAGACTTTCTCTTTCAGGCCTTTGTCTGATAGAGGAAAAGCTGCAGGCCAGAGAGGTGGTCACCCTTGCCTGGCTTCCTCCTCAAGCACAGATCTCACAGACAGCTCCTACAGGCCTGCACGTGCACACACACTCCGCTTCCTTCCCCACTACCTGCCTTCCTGTTCCTACCCACTCAGGAGACATTTACCTGCCGCGCGATGTTTTGTCTCCTATTCATCATCATGGAACCACATATATGGGGAAGAATGTGGGGCTTAACCTTCATGTTCAGAATCATCCTCATCATAGCTAACATACAGGACTCTAACTTGGACCCACCTTCACACACAGGACTGCCAATGTGTCACAATTCTAGGAAGGAATTACTATTGTTAAAATTATCCCTGTGTCTGGGACTTCCCTGGTGGTCCAATGATTAAGAATCCACCTTGCAATGCAGGGGATGTGGATTTGATCCCTGGTTAGGAACTTAAGATTCCACATGCCACAGAGCAACTAAATCTACACACTGCAGCTACTGAGCCCTCGTGCCACAGCTGGAGAGTCTGTGCACTGCAACGGAAGATCCTGCAGGACGCAGCGAAAATCTTGCATGCTGCAACTAAGATCCAATGCAGCTAAGTAGATGAAAGTTATCCCTTTTTCACAGATGAAGACCTTGAGGCTTGGAGATACTAGGTAATTTGTTCCAGGTTTCATAGCCAGTGGAGCCAGGGTTTGAACCAGACTCTCTGCCCCCTGACTTGCTGGTAGTATCATTACACTATATGGCCTCCAAATCACTCACAAAGAGCATGTCACAGACACACTGTCCACCCAACACAAAGGAAGCTGTTGCTAGTGATGGGAGCGTTAATCCCCCTGTGAGTATCAGAGAGGAAACTGAAAGCCAATGGCCTGTCTTCCGGCATGTAAGTGAGAAATGGAGCTGGAAGCCAGGCCCCTTGACTCAGGCAGGGCTTTTCTTGCTGGGGTTCTTTGGGATGGGATTTCTCTTTGCCCGCCTGAGGACCGGGGTTCTCCCCTGGCTCCTGCCTCCATCCCCTTCCCAGCCCACACCCTTGTCTCCAAAGGCAGCTGGAGACGTTGCACAGAGGAGGCCAGAAGGGGTCTCACCACCACACCATCACCACCACAGGCTTCTGAGAGCTCAGCTTTGGGGGGAGTTGGGCACCATGTTTCAGACGGCAGCTCAGGCCTGGGAAGAGCAAGAAACTTGGCAAATCAGAGTCAGATTCCAGGCCTCCTGATATCCAGACCCATCCTCTCTCCCCAGGCTCTCTTCCCTGATCCCCACCAGCTTCCTCCGAGCAAACAGGCACCCAGTGACACAGGGCAGGCCCATCCCTTCCTAACATTCACTGAACACTTGCTTCTGGCCAGGCCATGGACTAAGCCATCTTAAGAGGTCTCATTTAAAATTCCCAACAACCCCCAGGACAGGCTGGATTACATAATATGTGGATACCAGTGCAAAATGAAATGTGGTGTCCCTTGCTCAAAAATTAGAAAGAATTTCAAAATGGCAGTGTCAAAACGTGAAACCAAGGATGGGGCCCCGCAGGGTGCATCTCATGAAGCGGACTCTACATCTGACGTGTTGAGGCAGGTGTTTTTACCATCTGTCAGCAGCTCAGAAACAAATAAATTAATAATCTAAATGAGTTAATACATCTAGTAAGAGGTGAGACTGAGATTTAAACCCACTAGTCCATGAAACTAGTTATCCGCTTTCGCTATGTGAGTCTGTCCAGATGGGATGAACTTACTTGTTGGTTACTTTGTTTATAGTGGACATGCGACAAAGGTCATTCTGTGTGAAGAAACTCAGTCTATAGCACCCTTGTCCTTGGGGGATCAATATGACCATTATAGAAGGATGAGAAAAAGTAGCCCTTTAAAAACAAAACCACCTGGGAGCCTTTGTTTCTTTCCAAATCACACCCTCATAGCTGCAGGGGATAACCTGCCAAGCTTCATCCCAGGAGGGGAAGTGAAGTGAAGTGAAGTCACTCAGTCGTGTCCGACTCTTTGCGACCCCATGGACTATAGCCTATCAGGCTCCTCCGTCCATGGGGTTTTCCAGGCAAGAGTACTGGAGTGGGGTGCCTTTTCCTTCTCCAGGGAATCTTCCCAACCGAGGGATCCAACCCGGGTCTCCCGCATTGTGGGCAGACACTATATCCTCTAAGCCACCAGGAGGGGAGGAGATCATAAAAAAGACCCATGCTGATGGCTTTAGGGACAGTTGTGTTTTTCCTTTCTTTCCAGAAGGGAATCCCCAGCTGGCTCAGGTGGCCTGGATGTGATTCTGAGCAGTCTAGCCCCAGGCACTGGCATTCCTGGCTGACTTCTGTCCGCCAGCAGCCTCACAGGGTCTACCTTCTAGAGTGTGGTTTCATCCTATCACTATCCCTCCCTTTGCCAAGATCAAGATACTGAGCAAAGTGAGAAAGAAAGGGAGAGAAGGAAAGAGGGAAAGACTGAGCTCCGAAAGGAACAGAATCACCAAACCAAGATGGGGTGGTTTTGCAGAAAGGCTGGCCTCTTACCAAGTGGTCCAGGCTAAGGCCAGGGCCCCTGGTTGGACAGGGCGCCTTCACTGAAACAAGGCTAAGGAGGAGAGGATGATGAAGGGAGGCGATACACAGTCTCTCCTTGACCAAACTTTAGCCAGTCTTCTCTGAGCCCTTTCTCAACTAGACCTCAGTCTTAGCCTGTAGATTTGAGCAAAACACTAACATAGTCTCTCACTTCTCAAGTCCACATTCCCAGGATTATCCCAGCCCCGCTTAAAGTGTCTACCTGAAAATACTCAAGACTGCTGAAAGAATTTACTTTTTGTTCCAACCAACAACTGAAGACAGGGCCAGCCTCCTATCTTCCAGCCTTTTGCAATTTTTCACCTCGCTGACCCTTATGAGCCCTCCTTACTCCCTCACTCTCCCTGTAAGATGTCTGGTCACCTCTGTACACACTGCAGTTGAGTTCAGTTCATAGACTCTTCTCCCTGATATAAAAGATATTATTAGTTAAAATCTGTCCTCGCCACTTTACCTCATGTCCAACTTTGTTCACTTTTGACTTATGATCAGCACTGGGAAGAGAGCTACCAAACCTGGAACAGTAACACCAGGGAGGAGCACAGAATGGGATGGCTGGAGAGACTTCTTGGAGCCTGTGGCATCTTATCTGAGCCCTGTAGGATGAGTGCTAAGAAGAAAAGGATCAGGAAAGTCTGCTTGGAAGAGGAAATGGCCTCAAAGATAGAGAGAGGAGATGAATGACACAAATGCATTTGGGGGAAAGGTGAGCAGCTGGGAGAGGGAGAATGAACCAGGACAGTGAACAAGCAAAGCCCTAGAGACAGGAGACAGGAAAACCCTGTAGCCACCTAAGGCAGGCCCATATGGCTGGACTTTTGTGGAGAAGTCAGCATGAGTGAAAGACTGAAAGGGAAGCTCCTGTCAGACTGCGTAGCCTTGAACTTCCACTGAGGAGTCTCAGGGATTCTCTTGGCCAGAGGGAACCTCCATGATCCTGTTGCCTGACCAGAGTGATTCAGATGGAAAATAGCAAGAGCGTAGTGTGCTACGGAAAGAGTGGGTGCGTCAAGCAAGGCAAGAGAAAACAAGGATGTGAGTCAGGGTAGGGTAAGGGGCCAGGAGATGAAGGAAGAGATCCTATGGATGGACAGCTCCTCTCTCCACCTAGAAACCTAGAAAGAGCAGGTTGGCAGCAGGCTAGTTTGGGGAGAGTTGGCTGGTGATCAGCTCCTTGGCAACCATTTCCATGGGATAAAAGGAAGCATTTCTATTCACAGTCCCAAAGAATGAGGAAAAGAATACCACTCATTTGTAACTTACTTGTTAAAGATATTGAAAAATACATCTGGTTTGAGATACAGACACCAGTACTCTGGGCAACAGTCCTATTATGTGGTTTGTATCCTTCCTGGGGTTGGCTTTCTCTGCTGTGCTCCCGCACCAGAGGTCTGAGAATGTGGGCACTGGAATTGGTTCCCTGACTCGTTTGGTCCTAGCATTTCCCTTGAGCAGTATTTCTAGATGCGAATAAGAGGAACATCAACTATCAGAGTTGAGTTTGACGTGCCAGCAGGAAATGGAATATTGTAAAAAGTCCTCCATCCTGCACAGACGTGTGGATGTGTGTGTGTGGGAGGTGGTTTTCAGACTTTGGGGGCCAGTTACAGCCCCTTTACCAACCATAGATGCTTACCTTTATGATACTAAAACAAGCAGAAAAGAAAATATCATATATCCTCAAATATGGGGATGTCTCTTCAGAAAGTTGTTGTCCTGATCTTTTAAAGGTTTTGAAGGATGTCTTTAATTTTTTTCAGCATAGGTTTGTAAAAAGCTAAATGTGTGTGTGTTTCTCGTAACAAAGACTACGGACTTGGGGATTTTGTTGTCTGTTTATCACCTGGAAACAAAATAGAAGACATCAATGACACCAAGTGCTTGGCTCTATTCAAAGCCCATGAACTGTCAGTTTTTCAAAAGAATCTACAGAGGATCCTCTTTCATCAGAAAACATCTTCTGGAGGCTAGAGTTACTAGCAAATTCCAAAAATAGATAATGAATGAGATGATAGAATCTGGGTTGTCACCTCTTGTCCAATGGGATTATCCAGGGTCTAATCTCGGACAGATTGTGATTAATGTGATTTCGGATGGAGCATTAATCCGATTCAGGAGGGAATCCAGGCAGATTTTCATCTGCACCTAGTTTGTAATGGCTTTGGAGGCAGCAGAAAAGTAGCTTGTACCAGATTTTGCCGCATCACTGTGATGAGGTCTATTTTGATCGACTTGAGTTATGGACAATATAAATTATTTATAGCCACTTTAGACATGCCTTACACTTGTAGAGACCTTCAGAACAAAGTAATAACACCCCTCTTGCTGTTGTAGGAATCTCATTCAGCTGAATCCTGGTGCCTACAAATTGTAAAAAGCAAGGGAGAGAGGAAATTTAAAGGCTGGTAACTTCAGCATCAAGTACTCACTGAACATTATAGGGGCAAGAAGTTGCAAGAGGCAGACCAGTGCAGGAGGCTGAGGTACACTGGGTAGTCCAGGCCCTGGAGGGATTCACTCTAGATGGGGAATGGGGAGATGGACCCAGACTCAGGAAGGCAAAGGCAGCCACAGAGGCAGTGAGGCTCAGACAGGCCGAGCATGAAGGAGAATTCCCCATGAGCCAAACAGCATTTGTGAAGGAGGTAGAATTTGAGCAGGGTCTTTAAGGCCGAGACAGCTCCGAATGTGAGTGAGGAGGGAGAAAGTGTGGGAGCAAAGGCTGGATGCAGGTCTGCACTGGACACGGAAGTAAGGCCTGGTGGGGCTAGGGGTCAGGGATGGTGGCGGGTGGCGCTATCATGTACTGAGCAGCCACTCTGTGCTGGGAACTGCCCTTCATCTGTCTCACTCAGTCCTCACGTATCAGCAGGGTGCTTTGGGCTAAAAAAGGCCCAGGTGAAAGCGGCACAAACAGAAAATGAACTGGCTCAAAGAACAAGCACAGAGGCAGCGCAGATCTCGAGTTAGATGACCCAGGCGTTCAAAGATGTCATCATGGTCTTTCGGTGTCTCTGCCCTGCTATCCACAGACTCAGCTTCATTCTGAGGGTGCTTCTTATGGTCACACAACAGCTGCCAAAATACACACATCTCCTTGACTGTGACCATGGGAGAAGCCGGCTTCCTGGGGTTCTCATCAAAGAGCAAGAAAGCTTCTTATCACAATCCCCTGGAAAACCTCTTTTTTGTTTCACTGGCCCAACTTATCTTAGCTTTGTCCATTCCTGAACCAATTACTGCAAGGAATTTGGGATTCTCTTGTTGGTTTAGACTAATCAGCATAGGTACATACATCCCACGAGGGGGTACTGATAAGTGTTTAAGAACTGATTCTCACAGAATGTTTTCATTGATTTTTGCCAGACTCTTACTGATTTATGGTTGCACAAGTAAGTTAAAAAAAACTTCTTATAATCTAGTAAATAAACAATTATCAAAATATACTAGTTAGGATATCTTAATGAAAATATTTAAAACCCTGTCATCAATCCGACAAGACACATGGAAGGTGTACATGACTAAACCTATCTTGACAAGGTCATTAAAAAGACACACAGTTCTATGTTCTGGTATGGAAATATGGGAAGTCAATTCTATAATCTATATGTGTATAAATCTATAAATGTATCTCAGTGTGCCACAGATACAATTAAATTGCCAATGGAATTTGACAAAACAATTCCAAAGGTAAAATGAAAGAAGAAATGTTTGAGAATCATGAGGAAAGTTTATGAAAAAAGAGAAATGAAGGGTGATTTTTTTCCTGCTAAACTCAAATGCATCATAGAGTTCTAACAATGAAAACAGTTTGATACTAAAGCAGAACAGGATAGACCTAATGTAACACATGGAAAAGGCCAAATTTAGACTTTTGATCTGATATAAATTCAGTTGAAAAGCAAATGATTATTCAGTAGATATCATTTGTACGTTTTTAAGCAGTGAAAGTTGGGCTTTTGTGCACCACCGTTTACCAAAAACCTCCTCAGATGGATTAAAGATTTAAATGTAATGATGAAACCACAAAAGTACTAGACAAAATGTATGTGATATGTGACTCATGCTGTCACTTTGGGATGAGGACAGACTTTCCAAGTGGCACCACAAAGGGAAAGACCAATGGATTTGACCGCATGAAAATGCAATGGCTGTTTATTATTTATGACAGACAAAGGGGTTGTTGATATCTTTAAAACAAAAACTATTAAGAACCCAAATAAGAAAATGATGAATGTAGAAACATGAGCTGGAAAGAAGGAAAAACCATGGTTAATAACACATGAAAAATTTGTAGTCTTGTTAGTTGTATTAGCATACAACTCAGTGGCTTAAGACAACACCCATTTATTATGTAAGAGCTTCTGTAATTCAGAAGTCTGGGCATGGCTTACCTGGGTCCTCTGCTCAGGGCCTTACAAGGCTGAAATCTAGATGATGGCCAGACTACATTCTCATATAGAGGTGTGGCAGGGAAGGATGAATTCTGAACTCCCATATTTGTGATGGAATTCAATTACTTGAATTCAGCAGCTTCATTTCATGATGATTTACTTCTTAAAAGTCAGTAACAGTTTCTACTGCTCTGAGTCTCTCTAACTTCAGCAAGCCCTTTTAAAGGGCTCACCTAATTAGGTAAGGCCCACCGAGGATAATCTCCATTTCGATTAACTGAAAATCAATTGATTAGCGACTTTAATTACACCTGCAAGATCCTTTTACTTTTGCCATATTCTGTTCATTAGAAACAAGTCACAGGTATTCATGGGGACTGAATTATACAAGGGTTTGGATCACTGTGGATTACTACTATACTAGTAACTAAAGCATCATATAGCAAAAGTATTTTTTAAAATTTATTTATTTTTGGCTGCACTGGCTCTTCGCTACTTAGCTTGTTGGATGGAGTGTCAAGGATACAACATTCTGAAAAGACAGAACAATCTGAGATGCAGGTTGGTGAATTTTGTCAAAGCCTTAAAACTGTAATCTCCTTGATCAAGCAAATCCTCTACCAGAAATTATTCTGCAGAAATACTTATGGATAATGTACACAAAGACTTAATCGTGAGGTTGTGCATGGCAGCTTTATTTATAATACCAGAAACTTGGAGGAAAAAAGGAAAATGAGCAAAAGTAAAAGAATGGTTAGATAAACCGTGGTAGTTCCATATGATGGAAGTGCATTGGATCAGACTATTTTGGAGTCTGGGCTCCAGAGCCAGCCTCCCCTGGTCAGTTAGACTCCACTACTTAGCAGCTCTGTAAAATGGGTGTATATCTTAAACTTTCTGAGCCTCAGTTACAAAGAGGAAATAATAATAGTACCCACTTTACAAGGTTGTTTGCGGATTAAGTGTCTCGTACATGTAAATGCTTACCCCAGGAGCTAGACAAAGTCAGCACCTAATTGTATAGGAAGAGGAGGATAAGATATTATGAAATTACCATACAACTTATACAAAATGTTAAAAAGTTAAATGATAAACTCAGAAAGCAGAGTAGAGGGCATCTCTTAGGCAATATTTATTTTCACTTGAGAAGTGAGACTATAAAGGATTACTATTTTCTTCTTTGTGAGTTTTTACATTTACCAATTGTCCTGCACCTATATACTTATGACTTCACAGGGAAAGTATCCTAACTGATATTTTTTAAAAGAAAGGAAAAGTGGGAGCCTTAAATGACAGGGAAGGCCCCAAGGGTGAGGTGGGGATTGAACTGTTCTTGTATAACAGTAGTTCTCAAACATTTGGAATTTAAGAACCAAGGAAAAACCAGTAGGGACATCCCACAGGACTGCCACTATTCCATGATGCCAGGTGACACTAAAAAAAATTCCACTGTCTTGGGCACTTCTTTCTCAGCCTCTTGTCCGCAGAGGGAGCAGTACGTCCGCCGAAGTCCCCCAGGCAGCCTCTGCAGAGGAGCAGAAGAAAATGAAAGATAAAGTGATTAGTCCAGAGAAAGCTGAAGATGCTAAAGTTAGAAGCAAGGTATCTTCATCTGGGACAAAATCCTGGAGGTTCAAATTTTTTAAGTAAACGATTGCATAAAGGGTAAAAATATTTTGATTCTGGGAAATAGATGGGGAAACAGTGGAAACAGTGTCAGACGTTATTTTTTTGGGCTCCAAAATCACTGCAGATGGTGATTGCAGCCATGAAATTAAAAGACGCTTACTCCTTGGAAGGAAAGTTATGACCAACCTAGATAGCCTATTCAAAACCAGAGACATTACTTTGCCAACAAAGGTCTGTCTAGTCAAGGCTATGGTTTTTCCAGTAATCATCTATGAATGTGAGAGTTGGACTGTGAAGAAAGCTGAGCGCTGAAGAATTGATGCTTTCGAACTGTGGTGCTGGAGAAGACTCTTGAGAGTCCCATGGACTGCAAGGAGATCCAACCAGTCCATTCTAGAGGAAATCAGTCCTGGGTGTTCTTTGGAAGGAATGATGCTAAAGCTGAAACACCGGTACTTTGGCCACCTCATGCAAAGAGCTGACTCATTGGAAAAGACTCTGATACGGGAGGGATTGGAGGCAGGAGGAGAAGGGGACGACAGAGGATGAGATGGCTGGATGGCATCACCGACGCAATGGATGTGAGTTTGAGTGAACTCCGGGAGTTGGTGATGGACAGGGAGGTCTGGCATGCTGCGATTCACGGGGTCGCAAAGAGTCAGACACAACTGAGCGACTGAACTGAACTGAAAGCAAAAATGTAGAACAAGCAACTTCCTACTGCAACCCCAGATAAGACAGAGGTCACTGGTGACTACATCCCACTCCACAGGACCTTCCTCAATGGAAACCATCTCTTGTTGCTAGCAAGCTGGCTGGCTGATTAAAAAGAGCTGAATTGCATGAATCTTCTAATTCTCATTATTTCTCCTTAATATGTTATTCCTCTGCTTTTTATTTCCTTTTACTCATTAAGTCATTTGAGAGTGATGGGTTTGCAGGTAGCAGTAGTGTGTGTTGCTGCTGTAAGGGAATATACATGTGTAGAGTTTTTGACCAGTTTAACAGTGCACTGATGAAAAGACCATGTTAGAGTGACATAAAGTAATCTACTTGAAAATAATTGTATATATTACCTAACTCCTAGTGTAGGGCTGGATCCAACAAGTAACAAGTTTTGCAGTTTTAATGTTGATTTTCTTTAATATATTTTAATTATAGCTTCGTATATTACTCTTAAGATCCCCTGGAGAAGGAAATGGCAGCCCATTCCAGTATTCTTGCCTAGGAAATCCTATGGACAGAGGAGCTTGGCAGGCTACAGTCCATGGGGTCACAAAGAGTCAGACACGACTAAGAGACTACCACACACACACACACACACACACACACACATTACTCTTATTTCATATAACCTCTACTGTTAATTTCTTCTGGATTTTCCTTTTGGGTTTTGTAAAACAGAAGTTTAAGATCACAAGTTAGAAGAAAGGTCATATGTTTCAAACACAAATAGATGGGGCTCCAAAAGATTTGTATCCTGTGGCTTTGAACTTGAATGGCCTTAAATCTGTTTCAGCTTTAACATAGAATTTTACTTGGGCAATATTTGCCCATTCTGGTGTAACTTACCTGTCTCTGTTGCTTACTAACAGCTGTTGCTGAAGCTAGTGTTCTTATTCAGTTCGATAGTGTTCAGAATACCTTTTGTCGCTGAAGATGTGAATGAAGCGTGCATGTGCACCGACTGTTTAATTCACTTCTGTGCCGTTTTTGTAAATAAAATAGTTTTGCACAAACTCTCACAATTCTCTGTATTACTTTCACATATTAAAGAGTAGATAATGTGCCAACCAGAAGCACAAGTGTTCCTACAAAAGACTCTGTATGTCATTAGAGCTCTCGTATAGCAAGAGTAGTTTATAGTCTTGGGGTTATAGAATACCACACTGAAATCTTTGCTCAGTCTGCCATAGACTTACGCTTTTTCATTTGTTACTAGTACCCATGATATTCAGTGGCCTTGTGCAAATATGATATGTTGCTTAGGCGTATCTCTTGTCCTATGCAGAACATTTCATTTTGACTTTTATGAAAATTACTATTCATATAATTTATTTAAACATTTTTAGTATAGAAAATTTTTACTTTCACGGTCAATCTGGGGGACACTAGGATAAAATACAGAGCAAATTTCAAGAGTAAAGATATAGACACTTATGTTTCTAAACAGGCTGAATGGCACAGCTCAACACAATGTGAGTCAAAGAAGCAAGAAAAAAAGAAAAGAGGGGGCCACAAGAGACAAAATATTGTTGAGGATCTGTGAAATACTGAGTAAGTGCCCCAAATAAAATATTGTTGTCTTTTTATTTAAAAAAATTCCACTGTCTCCTACTGTAATTTTTTAAAAGAGGTAACATATTAACACCAATAAAGAAAAGCCTATTCTCAGAATAAATAGTCCTTCCCATTGAGCTTTGTGAAAAACTAATTACACTATTCTTACTTTTCTCTGCAAAAGGCCAAATACTTTTTCTTTGGCTGAAGACTGGGAACCACTGGAGTAGAGTCTTGGCAATGAGGAGGTGCACCATCAGACACATGGCACAATGTAGGGAGACAGGAATAAATTCAAAATGTGAGGACTTTGGAAGGTCTGGCCCCTGCTTGGCCCCAAAGTTCTCATTGCAGTTTCATGGTGTGTGTGGGTAAGTGCAGAGACTCCTGGGGGCCACAGGATGCTTTAGTTCTTATGGGCATGCTAGGGATTCCCTAATGGGGATTGCCTGAAACCCCCTTTATAAGCACTGAAAATACAGCTGTGAATAAGACAACTATAATCTCTGCCATTTCTCGTGGAGGAGGAGACTCTGGGACAAGTGTTTTTCATTAAATCTATGAGCTCAGAGATGGTATCAGTCTCCTCTCCTGCATCCTCCACAGGCCTGGCAGAGGACAGCAGGCTCAGCCAAGAGCTACTGAACCACAGAATTTTCGGTGACCTGAAAAGCCTGGTCAAGGGCATTAGAGGGAATGACAGCCATCCGATGGGACTTTAGTTGGTGTTTCTCAGACACCTGTGCTCTTCTGCATCAGCAAAAGTTCCAGTGTCCATTTCTTTCCATGGGTATATTGGAAAGATATGCATGTTTTATTAAACTTGGAATCAGACTTCAATATTTATGTATAAATTTCAAGCTTCACTTTAGCCTTGTGAAGCCTGGTGAGATGCAAGGCTAATTTGATAATGGAGGTAAATTCCTTTGCCATTAATCCTATGAATCATACATGTCTCCTCTAAGAGCCTGAAATATGAATATTTTAGCACAGGTAAAATATCAGGAGAGTCACAGCTCACTAATTATGATAAACTGGGAGGTCAGAGTGCCTTCTATTAATAGAAGATGTTACGCTCAAGGTCATTACAGTACATACAGTATCTATATATACATTAGATTAAACACCAACAAAATTGACAGTGGATGAATCATTGCCAAAGTGAGCTCACACCTTAGTTGCTTTTGCATAGAGATAAGGAGCCCAGAATTTTAGAACCTTACTTATTAGTTTGCCAAATAATTGTTTTGGAAAATAACCATGTTTGCTGGACTCTGGACACCATCAATTTTCTAGTACACCTTTTTCTCACAGATAGTTATAATGATTGTCTTTACTTCTGCTCAGATCCTTAATGGAAATTCTCAGGCTCTAAACCAAATTTGCGGAGTCCTTCAACTCATAATAGTTACATTTAGGGAGGATTTCTCTAGAGGGATAGTGGCTGTTACCTCTGACTATCAAGATCTCCTTTCATGACGTTTTTGTTTCTTTCTTTCTCTCGAGGGGAAAATATATTTCTCGAGCACTTACTATGAGCCTCTACAATGAGAGTCCTTCGAGCAAGGACAATGTCTATTTTATACCTCTTGGGCCTAGAAGGGCTCAGTGAATGGCTGTTGAATTGCTAGTGTCCAGGTGTGCCTGCGGGGTGCTCCATCCATAGGTGGTACCAGCCTCCATGATGGTCTGCAGTGAGGCCTGCCTCCTGTTCTTTTCACCCTGGTGCTGTCCTCCCCCACACTGTATCAGGGTAGGTTAGTGTGATCAGAATATGGCAGTCATGATGGTATGTCACCATCAAATTTAGGTTGTAAGAGTGCAGTGTATGTCTTGGCATACACTTTATCTGTCTCTATCTTATCCTCTGATCACTGACTTTGGGAGAACCCATGTGGATAGGTTCCCATTGTGATAAATGGAAGCCTCCTGCCAATAACCATATGAGTGAACTTGGAGGCAAATCCTCCAAACTCATGCAATCTACAGAGAATGCATCCTGGCCAATAATTTGAGTGCAATCTTGCGAGAGATTCTATACCAGAACCACCCAGCTAAACTGCTCCAGGATTTCTAATCCTCTGAAACTGGGTAAGATAATAAATTGTTTCAAGCTGCTAAGTTTGGCAGGGCATGGGGTGAGCAATAGATAACTAATATCTAATTCAAAATCTAATAATAGATAACATAAAATCCCACATATTTCTAACAAAAATCCTTTAAGGCATTAGCAGCATTCTACTAATGAGGACAGGCTTCCCAAGTGGCACAGTGGTAAAGAATCTGCCTGCCAATGCGGGAGATGAAAGAGGCCGGGTTCGATCCCTGAATCAGGAAGCTCCCCTGGAGCAGGAAATGTCAACCCACTCCAGTATTCTTACCTGGGAAATCCCATGCACAGAGGAACCTGGTAAGCTACAGTCCATGGAGTTGCAAAAAGTCAGACACGACTGAGCGCACACACACACACACACACAGATACACACTAATGAAGACACAAAGGATCAGTGATATTAAAGAATTTGTCTAAGACATCTCAGCCAAATGAGAGGGAAAGTGGATAAAAATTCAAGCAAGACACCTGCTCTCTCTCAGAAAACAAAAACATCACGTCTCTTGACCAAATAATCTTACCGTTAAAGTCTGTCACTCTGCTATCACTTGGGATTTCAACATCTGGTAATAATAAGAGTGGTAATTATTAAAAATATACCGATGGAAGCTGTTTGCATAACCCGTAAATGTTCGAGGTTTCATGGTCATGATTTTCAAATAGAAAAATGACCACTCATGGGAAGGAACAGATAAACTGAACGGAGAATCTGAAAGTGGCACAGTTAAAATCATCTGCATGTATTTTTAGCACCAGGAAAGAAGTCTTGTTGGCAGACGCTGCTAAAAAGGGGAGGTCCACTTCCATGTGCTATATTTAGAAAGGCAGAATATCATTGTAGAATAATTGCTTGTTGGAACCACAAGTGAGCCTTGAAACTATGAAGCAAGGTTTAAGACTACAGGCCCATTTCTATGTGGTCCCTATTGAAGCAGAGGAGGGGACCATCCAAAAGCAGTACTCTCGGTGTACCAATCTTATTAGCCTCTAAATTTTAAGTGAATAAGTGGGTCTGCTGTGCATATGCAGTTTCAAGAAAAATCCCTGGGGTTGTTCCTTCTAAACCAGACTGCTGCCCCTAAAACACTCCTGGAGAGAAATTCTGGAGCAGCCCTGGAAAGCAGTGAATTAAAGCCATCTAGATGAAGAGCAGAGAGAACTGAAGGGTGTTAAGCATAATAAATCAAGGTGTAAAGCAGCAGTTCTCGTTCGTGGAGTCTTGAACACTGGTCAGTCCAGGTTGGTGTGTGCAAGGTGCTGCAAGACCTTGTAATCATTAGTGGTTGAATTACTGGCTTTTGTCAGAGGTTTGTTTTTTAATTTTAATTTTCCTTATATGGGCCATTTTTAAAGTCTTTTGAATTTGTTATAATATTGCTCCTATTTTATGTTTTGGGTGTTTTTTTTTTTTTGGCCCCGAGACAAGAGGGATCTTAACTCTCCAACCAGGGATGGAACCTACACCCCCAGCATTGGAAGGTGAAGTCTTAATCTCTGGACCACCAGGAAAGTTCCTAAATGTTTTAAAAAAAAAAAAAAAACAGAAAATAAATGAGAGGACTTACCATAATGTCCCTCGTCCTTATATCCTAATGATGCGTGTGTGCATCTATATACTTTACAATTTACATATTTAAAGTGTACAGTGTGATGTTTCTAGTACATTCATAGAGCTGCACGATCATCACTTCCCTCTCGTGTAGACACTTTCATTCCCCTCTCCCTAAACTCCATACCCATCAGCAGTCACCTCCCTCAGTTGCCCTCAGCCATAGGCAACCACTAATCCACTTTCTATCTCTAGAGATTTCCCTATTCAGGACATTTTATATACATCGAACCATATGATACATGGTCTTTCGTGACTGGCTTCTTTCACTCAGCATAATATTTTCAGGGTTCATATATGCTGTACTGTGTCTGTATTTTATTCCTTTTTACTACTGAATCATAGTCTATGGTATGGATAGATCACGTTTTATTTATCCATTCATCAGTTGGTGGACATTTGGGTTGCTTTCAGTTTGGGGCTCTTATGAATTATGTTGCTATGAGCATTTATGTACAAGATTTGTGTGAATATGTTTTTATTTCTCTTGGGCATATACCTAGGAATGAGATATCTAGGTCATATGGCAATATAATAAACATTTCAAAGAATTGCCAAATTGTTAACCAAACCAGCTACATCATTTATGAGGGTTCCTTCTGTCAATGTGTGAGGTTGCCAATTTCCCCATAACCCATCAGCACTTGTTCTTATCTGTCTTTTTTATTATAGTCAATCTAGTGTGGTTGAAGTGGAATCTCATTGTTGTTTGGATTTGCATTTCCTTGATGACCAATATTGAGTGTTTTTTCGTGTGCTTATTGGCACTTGAAGACATTTGTATACATTCTTTGAGAAAAAGTTTATTCAGATCCTTTGCCTGTTTTAAAAATTGGGTTGCCTTTTTGAGTGGGAAGAGTTCTTTATATATTCTGGGTACAAATACTGTATCAGATATATGACTTGCAAATATTTCTCCCATTCTCTGGGAGGTCTTTTCAGTTCCTTGGTGGTGTCCTTTGAAGCACAAAACTTTTAAGTTTTGATGAAGTCCAATTTATCAATGTTTTCTTTTGTTGCTTATGCTTTTGATGTCATATCTAAGAAGGCTTTGCCTAACCCAAGATCATGAAGATTTATTTTTTCCCAAGAGTTTCATTGTTTTAACTATTGCATTTAGGTCAATGGTCCATTTCTTTAAAATTTTGAGCCAAATGAAATGATGAGATTTAAAAAAAGTTTTATTGGAGTATAGTTGTTCTACAATGTTGTATTAGTTTCTGCTGTATGGATATAACAGGTTTTAATTTAATATAATACACCATCATCTGCTGTTTTAAAAACCTCTTATCATATTGGGATAAGCAGTTGACCGAAAATAAAATTGCACATTATCTAGAAAAATACCAATATTAAAAACATATAAGAACCACTGGCAGACAGCCAAAGCACAAAGTTTACATTAGAATATTAATTCTATTGTAATTTATTAACAAATAAAGTATTGATTTTAAACGTTTTTAAATTAAGCCTGTTATTCACAAAATTAGAAAAATACCAGAGCAATTCCAAGAAAAGAAGAGAAGGATTCATGTGGAAAAATGAAATATTAATTCTTAGGAAATACAAAAATGTTAGAGCTATTTTAATTTTCAAAGAATTTATACGTTTCATGAGTGGAATTAAAGACATAAAAGAGAGTTTGCTGAAATCCAAGATATAAAGTAGAAAAAAGGATGAAATGTTTATCTTTCAAGGATAATATAATTTAACAAAATAGGCTTTATAAGAGCTGACAATTAAGAATTGAAAATAATAATGAAAGCCCCTTAAAATGCCTGACATTAATATGATGTCAGAGACTAATCCTCCAAAATGTTTGAGGAACTGATAAGTCAGGTACCATTTAAGTATTCCATGTATGGAGAAGAGAAGAAATGCTTGCATCTTGCCTCCAGTCCAGAATAAAAATAAGATCTGAGATTCAACTAAATCTTTCCAAAATGGCTTACGAGATGGCTTTTGTACTCCTGACTCATATACTTAGAGGTGAGTATCTTGCTATGCTGTTCATAAGTTGGTGCTCCTTTGATTTATTTGTCATTGTTGTTGTTCAGTTGCTAAGTCTTGTCTGAGTCTTTGCAACCCCATGGACTGCAGCACACCAGGATTCCCTCTCTGTCACCACCTCCCAAAGCCTGCTCAAACTCATGTCCATCGAGTCGGTGATGTTGTCCAACCATCTCATCCTCTCAGTTCAGTTCAGTTCAGTCGCTCAGTCGTGTCCGACTCTTTACGACCCCATGAATCGCAGCACACCAGGACTCCCTGTCCATCACCAACTCCCGGAGTTCACCCAGACCCACGCCCATGGAGACAGTGATGCCATCCAGCCATCTCATCCTCGGTCATCCCCTTCTCCTCCTGCCCCCCAATCCCTCCCAGCATCAGAGTCTTTTCCAATGAGTCAACCCTTCGCATGAGGTGGCCAAAGTACGAGAGCTTCAGCTTCAGCATCATTTCTTCCAAAGAAATCCCAGGGCCGATCTCCTTCAGAATGGACTGGTTGGATCTCCTTGCAGTCCAAGGGACTGTCAAGAGTCTTCTCCAACGCCACAGTTCAAAAGCATCAGTTCTTCGGCACTCAGCCTTCTTTACAGTCCAACTCTCACATCCATACATGACTACTGGAAAAACCATAGCCTTGACTAGGCGGACCTTAGTCGGCAAAGTAATATCCTGCTTTTGAATATGCTATCTAGGTTGGTCATAACTTTTCTTCCAAGGAGTAAGAGTCTTTTAATTTCATGGCTGCAGTCACCATCTGCAGTGATTTTGGAGCCCAGAAAAATAAAGTCTGACACTGTTTCCCTGCTGCCCCCTTTTCCTCCTGTCCTCAATCTCTCCCAACATCAGCTTCTTTTCCGATAAGTCAGCTCTTTGCATCAGATGGCCAAAACTATTAGCGTTTCAGCTTCAGCATCAGTCATTCCAAAGAATATTCAGGGTTGATTTCCTTTAGGATTGACGGTTTGATTTTTCTTCCCATCCAAGGGACTCTTGAGAGCTTTTAAAGCCTTTGATTTATAAGGGCTAACAAAAAAAAGATGACACTGCACTCAATATGCCAGCAAATTTGGAAAACTCAGCAGTGGCCACAGGACTGGAAAAGGTCAGTTTTCATTCCAATCCCAAAGAAAGACAATGCCAAAGAATGCTCAAACTACCACACAGTTGCACTCATCACACACGCTAGTAAAGTAATGATCAAAATTCTCTAAGCCAGGCTTCAGCAATACGTGAACCGTGAACTTCCAGATGTTCAAGCTGGTTTTAGAAAAGGCAGAGGAAGCAGAGATCAAATTGCCAACATCTGCTGGATCATGGAAAAAGCAAGAGAGTTCCAGGAAAACATCTATTTCTGCTTTATTGACTATGCCAAAGGCTTTGACTGTGTGGATCACAATAAACTCTGGAAAATTCTGAACGAGAGCCAGACCACCTGACCTGCCTCTTGAGAAGCTTGTATGCAGGTCAGGAAGCAACAATTAGAACTGGACATGGAACAACAGACTAGTTCCAAATAGGAAAAGGAGTATGTCAAGGCTGTATGTTGTCACCTTGCTTATTTAACTTATATACAGAGTACATGATGAGAAACACTGGGCTGGAGGAAGCACAANTGAGATTTAAAAAAAGTTTTATTGGAGTATAGTTGTTCTACAATGTTGTATTAGTTTCTGCTGTATGGATATAACAGGTTTTAATTTAATATAATACACCATCATCTGCTGTTTTAAAAACCTCTTATCATATTGGGATAAGCAGTTGACCGAAAATAAAATTGCACATTATCTAGAAAAATACCAATATTAAAAACATATAAGAACCACTGGCAGACAGCCAAAGCACAAAGTTTACATTAGAATATTAATTCTATTGTAATTTATTAACAAATAAAGTATTGATTTTAAACGTTTTTAAATTAAGCCTGTTATTCACAAAATTAGAAAAATACCAGAGCAATTCCAAGAAAAGAAGAGAAGGATTCATGTGGAAAAATGAAATATTAATTCTTAGGAAATACAAAAATGTTAGAGCTATTTTAATTTTCAAAGAATTTATACGTTTCATGAGTGGAATTAAAGACATAAAAGAGAGTTTGCTGAAATCCAAGAATATAAAGTAGAAAAAAGGATGAAATGTTTATCTTTCAAGGATAATATAATTTAACAAAATAGGCTTTATAAGAGCTGACAATTAAGAATTGAAAATAATAATGAAAGCCCCTTAAAATGCCTGACATTAATATGATGTCAGAGACTAATCCTCCAAAATGTTTGAGGAACTGATAAGTCAGGTACCATTTAAGTATTCCATGTATGGAGAAGAGAAGAAATGCTTGCATCTTGCCTCCAGTCCAGAATAAAAATAAGATCTGAGATTCAACTAAATCTTTCCAAAATGGCTTACGAGATGGCTTTTGTACTCCTGACTCATATACTTAGAGGTGAGTATCTTGCTATGCTGTTCATAAGTTGGTGCTCCTTTGATTTATTTGTCATTGTTGTTGTTCAGTTGCTAAGTCTTGTCTGAGTCTTTGCAACCCCATGGACTGCAGCACACCAGGATTCCCTCTCTGTCACCACCTCCCAAAGCCTGCTCAAACTCATGTCCATCGAGTCGGTGATGTTGTCCAACCATCTCATCCTCTCAGTTCAGTTCAGTTCAGTCGCTCAGTCGTGTCCGACTCTTTACGACCCCATGAATCGCAGCACACCAGGACTCCCTGTCCATCACCAACTCCCGGAGTTCACCCAGACCCACGCCCATGGAGACAGTGATGCCATCCAGCCATCTCATCCTCGGTCATCCCCTTCTCCTCCTGCCCCCCAATCCCTCCCAGCATCAGAGTCTTTTCCAATGAGTCAACCCTTCGCATGAGGTGGCCAAAGTACGAGAGCTTCAGCTTCAGCATCATTTCTTCCAAAGAAATCCCAGGGCCGATCTCCTTCAGAATGGACTGGTTGGATCTCCTTGCAGTCCAAGGGACTGTCAAGAGTCTTCTCCAACGCCACAGTTCAAAAGCATCAGTTCTTCGGCACTCAGCCTTCTTTACAGTCCAACTCTCACATCCATACATGACTACTGGAAAAACCATACCTTGACTAGGCGGACCTTAGTCGGCAAAGTAATATCTCTGCTTTTGAATATGCTATCTAGGTTGGTCATAACTTTTCTTCCAAGGAGTAAGAGTCTTTTAATTTCATGGCTGCAGTCACCATCTGCAGTGATTTTGGAGCCCAGAAAAATAAAGTCTGACACTGTTTCCCTGCTGCCCCCTTTTCCTCCTGTCCTCAATCTCTCCCAACATCAGCTTCTTTTCCGATAAGTCAGCTCTTTGCATCAGATGGCCAAAACTATTAGCGTTTCAGCTTCAGCATCAGTCATTCCAAAGAATATTCAGGGTTGATTTCCTTTAGGATTGACGGTTTGATTTTTCTTCCCATCCAAGGGACTCTTGAGAGCTTTTAAAGCCTTTGATTTATAAGGGCTAACAAAAAAAAGATGACACTGCACTCAATATGCCAGCAAATTTGGAAAACTCAGCAGTGGCCACAGGACTGGAAAAGGTCAGTTTTCATTCCAATCCCAAAGAAAGACAATGCCAAAGAATGCTCAAACTACCACACAGTTGCACTCATCACACACGCTAGTAAAGTAATGATCAAAATTCTCTAAGCCAGGCTTCAGCAATACGTGAACCGTGAACTTCCAGATGTTCAAGCTGGTTTTAGAAAAGGCAGAGGAAGCAGAGATCAAATTGCCAACATCTGCTGGATCATGGAAAAAGCAAGAGAGTTCCAGGAAAACATCTATTTCTGCTTTATTGACTATGCCAAAGGCTTTGACTGTGTGGATCACAATAAACTCTGGAAAATTCTGAACGAGAGCCAGACCACCTGACCTGCCTCTTGAGAAGCTTGTATGCAGGTCAGGAAGCAACAATTAGAACTGGACATGGAACAACAGACTAGTTCCAAATAGGAAAAGGAGTATGTCAAGGCTGTATGTTGTCACCTTGCTTATTTAACTTATATACAGAGTACATGATGAGAAACACTGGGCTGGAGGAAGCACAAGATGGAATCAAGATTGCCAGGAGAAATATCAGTAACCTCAGTATGCAGATGACACCACTCTTATGGCAGAAAGTGAAAATGAACTAAAGAGCCTCTTGATGAAAGTGAAAGAGGAGAGTGAAAAAGTTGGCTTAAAGCTCAACACTCAGAAAACGAAGATCATGGCATCTGGTCCCATCACTTCATGGGAAATAGATGGGGATACAGTGGAAACAGTGGCTGACTTTATTTTGGGGGGCTCCAAAATCACTGCAGATAATGATTGCAGCCATGAAATTAAAAGACGCTTACTCTTTGGAAGAAAAGTTATGACCAACCTAGATAGCATATTAAAAAGCAGAGACATTACTTTGCCAACAAAGGTCCATCTAATCAAGGCTATGGTTTTTCCTGTGGTCATGTATGGATGTGAGAGTTGAACTGTGAAGAAGGTTGAGCGCAGAAGAATTGATGCTTTTGAACTGTGGTGTTGGAGAAGACTATTGAGAGTCCCTTGGACTGCAAGGAAATCCAGCCAGTCTATCCTAAAGGAGATCAGTCCTGGGTGTTCATTGGAATGACTGATGCTGAAGCTGAAACTCCCACACTTTGGCCACCTCATGTGAAGAGTTGACTCATTGGAAAAGACCCTGATGCTGAGAGGGATTGGGGGCAGGAGGAGAAGCGGACGACAGAGGATGAGATGGCTGGATGGCATCACTGACTCGATGCACATGAGTCTGAGTGAACTCCGGGAGTTGGTGATGGACAGGGAGACCTGGCGTGCTGTGATTCATGGGGTCGCAAAGAGTCGGACACGACTGAGTGACTGAATTGGACTGAACAAAAACATTCTGTCCAGTTGACAACTATATCATCTCGCTAAACACCACACCACCTCAGTCACAGTTCTCTACAAACTGCTCTAGGTGGACTGGCCACCACTTGACTCTTCAGTTACAGGGCCTAGTCAGGGTCTTCCAGAACCCCTAGGACTTTATTCACACCATCTCTCGATGGCCCATTTTGAGTTAATATTTGCATAATGTGTGAGGAAGGGCTCTAACTTCATTCTTTTGCATGTGAAACCTCACAACAAGAAAGTTGCTTTTTCAAGGAGAAGCAAAAGAATGAACTTTTTGATGCCTGACCTTTCAGTATAACATTTAAAATTCAAATGATTTGGTTCTAACTTTCCCTATCACCCCAAACTCCTTCCTTCCTTTTATCTCCTTGACTTACTCTTTTCCTTTCCTTCTTCTTTCTCTCTATTTCTTTTTTTTTCTCCTTTCATGATTGCTGCCAACTTCTTGTTATTTCTTCAGACAATCAATGTATATTTAATGAGCACCTGTTGCATGCCTAGCATTTCACCATATAAATATGACAAGACATGGAATCTACCCTAAAGGAGTATACAATTCATTTGGGGTGGTGAGTGTCTCATATATTAAGTACTAAACAATCACATAAGGTCAATAACAACCTATGGCTCAAATTGGACCCAGAAGCATGGTGCAATGTTTGTATTGTTGCAACACAGAAAAGGCCATAAATAATGGAATGTAACAGAGATGTGCAAATCAGAGTGCAATAACACAGGACTGGTGGGAACATAAAATGAGGTAGTCACCATGGAAAATAGCCTGGCAGTTTCTTAAATGGATAAACAAAGTTACAAATTCTAATCCTAAGTATATACCAAGTCACAAAAGGCAGCAGATTTTCTGATTCCATTTATACAAAGTGTCCATAATAGGCAAGTTCAATTCGGTTTACTCGCTCAGTTCGGTTTACTCGCTCAGTCATGTCTGACTCTTTGCGACCCCATGAACCACAGCACGCCAGGCCTCCCTGTCCATCAGCAACTCCCGGAGTTCACTCAGACTCATGTCCATTGAGTCAGGAATGCCATCCAACCATCTCCGTCCACTTCTCCTCCTGCCCTCAATCTTTTCCAGCATCAGGGTGTTTTCAAATGAGTCAGCTCTTTGCATCAGGTGGCCAAAGTTTTGGAGTTTCAGCTTCAGCATCAGTCCTTCCAATGAATACCCAGGACTGATCTTTAGGATGGACTGGTTGGATTTCCTTGCAGTTCAAGGGACTTCAATAGTCTTTTCCAACACCACAGTTCAAAAGCATCAATTCTTCGGTGCTCAGCTTTCTTTATAGTCCAACTCTCACATCCATACATGACCGCTGGAAAAACTGTACCCTTGACTAGATGGACCTTTGTTGGCAAAGGAATGTCTCTGCTTTTTAATATGCTATCTAGGTTGGTCATAACTGTCCCTTCTAAGGAGTAAGCGTCTTTTAATTTCATGGCTGCAATCACCATCTGCAGTGATTTTGGAGCCCCCCAAAATAAAGTCAGCCAGTATTTCCACTGTATCCCCATCTATTTCCCATGAAGTGATGGGACCGGATGCCATGATCTTCGTTTTCTGAGTGTTGAGCTTTAAGCCAACTTTTTCACTCTCCTCTTTCACTTTCATCAACAGGCTCTTTAGTTCCTCTTCACTTTCTGCCAAAAGGGTGGTGTCATCTGCATATCTGAGGTTATTGATATTTCTCTTGGCAATCTTGATTCCAGCTTGTGCTTCTTCCAGCTCAGCGTTTCTCATGATATACTCTGCATAGAAGTTAAATAAGCAGGGTGACAATATACAGCCTTGACGTACTCCTTTTCCTATTTGGAACTAGTCTGTTGTTCCATGTCCAGTTCTAACTGTTGCTTCCTGACCTGCATACAGGTTTCTCAAGAGGCAGGCCAGGTTGTCTGGTATTCCCTTCTCTTTCAGAATTTTCTACAGTTTATTGTGATCCACATGGCCAAGGGCTTTGGCATAGTCAATAAAGCTGAAATAGACTTTTTCTGGAACTCTCTTGCTTTTTCAATGCAAGGCATTGAAATAATAGGCAAATTCATAGACAAAAAGTAGATCAGTCATTTCTCAGTGCTGGTGGTATGGAGTAATTAGGATTTGATAGCCTAAGAGTATGAGGTTTCTTTTGGAAGTGATGAAAATATTCTAAATTTAACTGTGGCTTGTACCACTCTGTGAATATGCTAAAAATTTTATATAGATGAAATGGTATATATCTCAAGAAAGCTGTTTTTAAAATCAAACAAACCAAAAGAGCAGCAATAAAGACCCAGCACAGCCAAAATAAATAATTAAAATTATTTAAAAAAATATCCAAATCAAGCATTGACAATCACTTGCACCAGCTTGGTTATGTTAATCACTTTGATGTTTGGCTTCCACGTAAGTTAAGCAAAAAAACCCTTCTTGATGATGTTTCTGCATGCAGTTCTGTACTTAACATAAAAAAACATTCTGTTTTTAAAAACAAATTGTGATGAGTGATGAAAAGTAGATACTGCAGGGTAATGTGGAGCAGAAGGGTCATGGGGCAAGTGAAATGAACCAGCATCAACTACACCAAAGGCCAGTCTTCAGCCAAAGAATGTGATGTTGTATATATGGTGGGACTGGAAGGGAATCCTCTGTTATGAGCTCCTTCTGGAAAACCAAAGGGTTACTTCCAACATGTACTGCACCCTATTAAATCAGCTGAAGGCATCACTTGACAAAAAGTGCCCGAAATTAGTCAGCAGAAAATGCCTAGTCTTCCATTAGGATAAACAAGACTGCATGTTTGAGGACCAGGGAAAAACCATTACAACTTGGCTGGGAAGTTCTGACTCATCAACCTTATTCACCAGACATTGCCCCTTCAGATGTCCATTTATTTCAGTCTTTAAAAAATTCTCTTAATGGAAAAAATTCCAATTCCCTGAAAGACTGTTAAAGGCACAGAACAGTTCTTTGCTCAAAAAGATAAAAAGCTTTGGGAAGACGGAATTATGAAGCTGCCTGAAAAATGACAGAAGGTAGTGGAAAAAAGGGCTTCCCAGATGGCACAGTGGTGAAGCATCTGCAGGAGACATAACAGATGGAGGTTTGATCCCTGGGTTGGAAAGATACCCTGGAGGAGGAAATAGCAACCCCACTCCAGTATTCTTGCCTGGAATACCATGGACAGTGGAGCCTGGTCATCTCTTTTGTCCATGGGGTCACAGAGAGCCAGACACAACTGAATGACCGAGCACACACACGCGGAATAAAACAAGATGGTGAATATGTGTTCAATAAAGTTCTTGATGACAATGAAAAACGTGTCTTTTGCTTGTACTAAAAAAAACAAAGGAACTTTTTGGCCAACCCAATAAATTGGAGAGTCAAGCAGAGTCCAGATCAAGGAGGGCTCTGCAGAGCTTTGGAGTGTTTCCCCAGCATGATGGAAGCAATTGAACAGGGGTGATGAAATGTCCTTTATGTTTTAAGAGGATCACTGTATTGAGAATTGCCTTTGAAGGCAAGGGCAGAGACCCAGAGACTAGTTAGGAGGCTGCTTCAATAACCCCAGGATGAGATGACAGTGGCTTAGACTAGAGTGGAAGCAGAAGGCTAAAGCCTAAGAATTTACTGATGGATTGAATGTAGGTTGTAAGTCAGATTACAAAAAGAAATGTTGCAATTTACGTTGGCATCAACATCCTGATTGTAAATTGTAAAGCAAGGTTCAATCTGGTGACCTGCCATAGGTGTGAATAGATGAATTTTAATCAGCTTTGTTGTTGTTCAGCTGCTGAGTCATGTCCACCTCTTTCCTATCCCATGGACTGCATGCAACACACCAGGCTTCCCTGTCCTCCACTATCCCCTGGCGTTTGCTCAGGTTCATGTGCACTGAGTCAGTGATGCCACCCAACCATCTCATCCTCTGCCACCCTATTCTCCTCCTGCCTTCAATCTTTCCCAGCATCAGGGTCTTTTCTAACAAGTTGGTTCTTCAGAGCAGGTGGCCAAGGTAATGGAACTTCAGCTTAAGCATCAGTCCTTTCAATGAATATTCAAGGTTGATCTCCTTTAGGATTGACTGGTTTGATCTCTTGCAGTACAAGAGACTCTCAAGAGTCTTCTCCAGCACCACAAATTGAAAGCATCAATTCTTTGGCATTCAACCTTCTTTATGGTCCAACTCGGAGAAGGCAATGGTAACCCGCTCCAGTACTCTTGCCTGGAAAATCCCATGGGTGGAGGAGCCTGGTAGGCTGCAGTCCATGGGGTCACGAAGAGTTGGACAGGACTGAGTGACTTCAATTCACTTTTCAGTTTCATGCATTGGAGAAGGAAATGGCAACCCACTCTAGTGTTCTTGCCTGGAGAATCCCAGGGACGGGGGAGCCTGATGGGCTGCTGTCTATGGGGTCACACAGAGTCAGGCACGACTGAAGCAACTTAGCAGCAGCAGCAGCATGGTCCAACTCTCACATCTATACATGACTACTGGAAGAACCATATATATGGACCTTTGTTAACAAAGCTATGTCTCTGCTTTTTAGTATGCTGTCTAGGTTTGTCATAATTTATCTTCCAAGAAGCAAGCATTTTCCAATTTCATGGCTGCTGTCACCATCCACAGTGATTTCGGAGCCCAAGACAATAAAATCTGTCACTGCTTCCGCTTTTTCTCCTATTTGCCATGAAGTGATGGGACTGGTTGCTATGATCATGGTTTTTTGAATGTTGAGTTTTAAGTCAAATTTTTTCACTGTCCTCATTCACTTTGAAGAAAGTAGGGAAAACCACTAAACCATTCAGGTATGACCTAAATCAAATCCCTTATGATTATACAGTAGAAGTGAGAAATAGATTTAAGGGACTAGATCTGATACACAGAGTGCCTGATGAACTATGGACAGAGGTTTGTGACATTGTACAGGAGACAGGGATCAAGACCATCCCCATGGAAAAGAAATGCAAAAAAGCAAAATGGCTGTCTGAGGAGGCCTTACAAATAGCTGTGAAAAGAAGAGAAGCAAAAAGCAAAGAAGAAAAGGAAAGATATTCCCATTTGAATGCAGAGTTCCAAAGAATAGCAAGGAGAGAGAAGAAAGCCTTCCTCAGCAATCAATGCAAAGAAATAGAGGAAAACAACAGAATGGGAAAGACTAGAGATCGCTTCAAGAAAATTAGAGATACCAAGGGAATATTTCATGCAAAGATGGGCTCAATAAAGGACAGAAATGGTATGGACCTAAAAGAAGCAGAAGATGTCAAGAAGAGGTGGCAAGAATACACAGAAGAATTGTACAAAAAAGAGCTTCGTGACCCAGATAATCACGATGGTGTGATCACTCACCTAGAGCCAGACATCCTGGAATGTGAAGTCAAGTGGGCCTTAGAAAGCATCACTACGAACAAAGTAGTGGAAGTGATAGAATTCCAGTTGAGTTAACTCAAATCCTGAAAGATGATGCTGTGAAAGTGCTGCACTCAATATGCCAGCAAATTTGGAAAACTCAGCAGTGGCCACAGGACTGGAAAAGGTCAGTTTTCATTCCAATCCCAAAGAAAGGCAATGCCAAAGAATGCTCATTTCCAGTTGAGTTAACTCAAATCCTGAAAGATGATGCTGTGAAAGTGCTGCACTCAATATGCCAGCAAATTTGGAAAACTCAGCAGTGGCCACAGGACTGGAAAAGGTCAGTTTTCATTCCAATCCCAAAGAAAGGCAATGCCAAAGAATGCTCAGACTACTGCACAGTTGTACTCATCACACATGCTAGTAAAGTAATGCTCAACATTCTCCAAGCCAGCCTTCAACAGTACATGAACTGTGAAATTCCAGATGTTCAAGCTGGTTTTAGAAAAGGCAGAGGAACCAGAGATCAAATTGCCAACATCCACCGGGTCATGGAAAAAGCAAGAGAGTTCCAGGAAAACATCTATTTCTGCTTTATTGACTATGCCAAACCCTTTGACTGTGTGGATCACAGTAAATGGTGGAAAATTCTGAAAGAGATGGGCATACCAGACCACCTGACCTGCCTTTTAAGAAACCTGTATGCAGGTCAGGAAGCAACCATTAAAACTGGACATGGAACAACAGACTAGTTCCAAATAGGAAAAGGAGTATATCAAGGCTGTATATTGTCACCCTGCTTATTTAACTTATATGCAGAGTACATCATGAGAAACGCTGGGCTGGAGGAAGCACAAGCTGGAATCAAGATTGCCGGGAGAAATATCAATAACCTCAGATATGCAGATGACACCACATTTATGGCAGAAAGTGAAGAGAACTAAAGCCTCTTGATGAAAGTGAAAGAGGAGAGTGAAAAAGTAGGTTTAAAGCTCAACATTCAGAAAATGAAGATCATGGCATCTGGTCCCATCACTTCATGAGAAATAGATGGGGAAACAGTGGAAACAGTGTCAGACTTTATTTTGGGGGGCTCAAAAGTCACTGCAGATGGTGATTGCAGCCATGAAATTAAAAGACGCTTACTCCTTGGAAGGAAAGTTATGACCAACCTAGATAGCATATTCAAAAGGAGAGACATTACTTTGCCAACAAAAGTCTGTCTAGTCAAGGCTACGGTTTTTCCAGCGGTCATGTATGGATGTGAAAGTTGGACTGTGAAGAAAGCTGAGCACCAAAGAATTGATGCTTTTGAACTGTGGTGTTGGAGAAGACTTTTGAGAGTCCCTTGGACTGCAAGGAGATCCAACCAGTCTATCCTAAAGGAGATGAGTCCTGGGTGTTCTTTGGAAGGACTGATGCTGAAGGTAAACTCCCATACTTTGGGCACCTTATGCGAAGAGTTGACTCATTGGAAAAGACCCTGATGCTGGGAGGGATTGGGTACAGGAGAAGAAGGGGACGACAGAGGATGAGATGGCTGGATGGCATCACTGACTCGATGCACATGAGTCTGAGTGAACTCCGGGAGTTGGTGTTGGACAGGCAGACCTGGCGTGCTGCAATTCGTGGGGTCGCAAAGTGTTGGACACAACTGAGCAACTGAACTGAACTGAACTGATGAGACCAGTTGCTATGATCTTGGTTTTTTGAATGTTGAGTTTTAAGTCAAATTTTTTCACTGTCCTCTTTCACTTTCATCATGAGACTCTTTAGTTCCTCTTTGCTTTCTGCCGTTGTTGTTGTTGTTCAGTAGCCCAGTCATTTCCAACTCTTTGCAAACTCATCGACTACAGCACACCAGGCCTCTCAGTCCCTCAGCAACTTCCGAAGTTTGCCCAAGTTCACGTCCATTGCATCATTGATGCCATCCAGAGATCTCATCCTCTGCCACCCTCTCTCCTTCTGCCCTCAGTCTTTCCCAGCATCAAGGAATTTTCCATTGAGTCAGCTATTCACATCAGATGACCAGAATACTGGAGTTTCAGCTTCAGCTTTAGTCCTGCCATTAGAGTGGTATCATCTGCATATCTGAGATTGTTGATATTTCTCCTGGCAAACTTGATTCCAGCTTGTGACAATATATACTGCCTTGTCATATTCCTTTCTCTATTTGGAACCAGTCAGTTGTTCCATGTCCAGTTCTACCAGTTGCTTCTTGACCTGAATACAGGTTTCTCAGGAGACTGGAAGGTGGTCTGGTATTCCCATCTTTTGAATAATTTTCAGTTTGTTGTGATCTACACAGGCACAGTCAAAGGATTTCTTATAGTCAGTGAAGCAGAAGTAGATGTTTTTCTAGAATTCCTTTGTTTTCTCTATGATCCAACAAATGTTGGCAATTTGATTGCTGGTTCCTCTGTCTTTTCTAAATCTAGCTTGTACATCTGAAAGTTCTTAGTTCATGTACTGCTGAAGCCTAGCGAAGGATTTTGAGCATAACCTTGCTAGCATGGGAAATGAGCACAAATGTCCAGTAGTTTGAGCATTCTTTTGCACTGCCCTTCTTTGGGATTGGAATGAAAACTGACCTTTTCCAGTCCTGTGGCCACTGCTGAGTTTTCCAGATTTGCTGACATGTTGAGTGCAACACTTTAACAGAATCATCTTTTTATGTGTTATCATTACCATCTTTCTAAATTCCGTATATATGTGTTAGTATACTGTATTGATGTTTTTCCTTCTGGCTTACTTCACTCTGTATAACAGTATTTTAAATAGCTCAGCTGGAATTCCATCACCTCTATCAGCTTTGTTAGCAATAATGCTTCCTAAGGTCCACTTGACTTCACACTCCAGGATGTCTGACTCTAAATGAGTGACCATACCACTGTGGTTATAAATTGTATGAGCAGAGGATTCAATCTGGTGATCTGCTGTATGTGTGTGTGGATCGGTTTTAATCAGCTTTATTGAGATGAATTCACATACAATGAAATTCACCAATTTGAAATGTTCTGTTTTTTGTTTTGATAAATGTAGACAGACATTACATATAGACAGATACTATATATATACCACAGTATGTATATATATATATTTACATACACACCACAATCAAAATACACAACAGTTTTATCTCACTGATAAGTTCCCTCATGCCCATTTGCCTTTAGTCTCCACCCTCTATTACAGCTCTTAGAAACCACTTATCTGCTTTTTGTCCCTTTAGTCTTGCCTTTTACAGACTGCCATATAAATGGAATTGTATATTTTTTGTGTTTGTTTTTAATTTAATTTTATTAATTTATTTTTATTTTATTTTTGTACTTTACAATACTGTACTGGTTTTGCCCTACATTGACATGAATCCACCACAGATGTACATGAATTGCCCCCCTCCCACCACCCTCCCCATATCATCTCTCTGGGTCATCCCAGTACACCAGCCCCAAGCATCCTGTATCTTGTATCGAACCTAGACTAGCTTTTCATTCTTACATGATAGTATACATGTTTCAATGCCATTCTCCCAAATCATCCCACCCTCTCCCTCTCCCACAGAGTCCAAAAGTCTGTTCTTTACATTTTGTCTCTTTTGCTGTCTCGCATACAGTGTTATCATTACCATCTTTCTAAATTCCGTATATATGTGTTAGTATACTGTATTGGTGTTTTTCCTTCTGGCTTACTTCACTCTGTATAATCGGCTCCAGTTTCATCCACCTCATTAGAACTGATTCAAATGTATTCTTTTTAATGGCGGAGTACACAGTGGAGTATTACTCAGCCATTAAAAAGGAATCGTATATCTTTTGTGTCTGACTTCTGTCACTTAGCATAATATTTTTGATATTCACTCATGTTGCTGTGTGTATCAATAGTATATTTTTTATTGTGTTACAACAGAATCTAATAGATCATACTTAGCTTGGGTTACCATAATACAACACCACAGACTAGGGGCTTAAACAACAGAAATATGTTTTCTCACAGTTTTGGAGTCCAAGATCAAGGTGCCATTGTGGTAGGGTTCTGCAAAGCCTGGCTGGCAGACAGCTGCCTGCTCTCTGTCCTCAAATGGGGGAGAAAGGAGGGATGCAGTAATCTCACAGCCAGTTCCCCACCTCCATGACCTCCTCTGATCCATATTCTCTCTCAAAGGTCCTATCTTCAAATCTATCAAACTGGGCTTCAATATAGAAATTTTGGGGGAACACAATTCAGTCCATAGCACAGTGGAATACAATAGACCATGATTTGTTAATTCATTCACCGGTTAATAGGCATTTAATGGGTTATTTCTCATTTGGGGATGTGATAATAAGCTGTTATAAACATTTGAGCACAATTTCAATCTAATTCCTGAGTTAAAAGCACAATAAAACCTTACCACTTCTAAACTGTCAAATTGCTATGTAGTACAAGTTAGAATATTCAGCTTCTATTTCAGACCAAAAAAAAAAAAAAAATTCACAGAACTGATGTTCCAGTGTCTCCAAGTTTATAGTCTGTGGGAACTTGAATAGAATTTGTATCCTACTGTTGTGTGAAAATTGTATAAATCTTAATTATGTTGAATTGGTTCATAGTGCTTTTCAGGTCTACTATAGCCTCTTACTTTTCTATCTATTCATTCTATTAATTTTTGACAGTTGATATTGAAATTCCAACTAAAAACCTTAATTTATCTACTTAAAAATTACAATATATAGTGGAACTAGATGCAACTTTGTTCTGTATTTTCCAAGTCTCCTGTAATTGTGTTATCACACTTACATAACTTAAAAAATAAAAAAAAGAGTAAACAATCACAGAACTGATAAGAGTCCATGAGAGTGAATAAATTTCACCATTGACATGGAGACAGTGACAAATGATAGATTCAAAATATTTTCAATGAAATATCTGCTGACAAATAATACAGTGAAAAACTACAGGCTTTACACACCTTATATTTTCATAAATTTTTAAATTTGTCTAAGCCTTTTTCTGCTTCACACATGTTTTTGCCACCATTAGCTTAACACATCATAGCAGATTCTACTTCAGCTTGTACTGATTTGTTTACTCAGCTTCTTAGGAACCAGTCTGTTCATTCAAACAATTCACAGAGGCCTTCTGCGGTCATTTCAAACTTGGCTCTGACTCCTTGAATAAATAAGACAAACTGAACATTATCATTAATAATACCTGTTTACTCATCCAAAGCTAAGGAAGACTACTTGAAATAATTTACCTTGGTCTTTAATTGATTATTGAAGTTGTTTTTCATGCCCTCATTTCTTCTACCCCCAAATCTAACTGTAATAAGCAAGCTAATTTTCTTAGGACACATTTTGTCAGCTGGTACAATCAAGCCAAATTTAATTAACTCAATATCAGTAAAATAGTTTTCCGTGGTTGGGTAACAAATGAGCCACTCAGAAATTTACTTTGCTTGCAGATTTGTTTTTATTCTTTACACTTGTGAAGAAATTCTGATGTAATGAGCTGCTGCTGCCGCTGCTGCTAAGTCGCTTCAGTCGTGTCCGACTCTGTGCGACCCCATAGACGGGGGCCCAGTGTCCCTGGGATTCTCCAGGCAAGAACACTGGAGTGGGTTGCCGTTTCCTTCTCCAGTGCATGTAAGTGAAAAGTGAAAGTGAAGTCGCTCAGTCGTGTCCGACTCTTAGCGACCCCATGGACTGCAGCCCACCAGGCTCCTCCACCCATGGGATTTTCCAGGCAAGAGTACTGGAGTGGGGTGCCATTGCCTTCTCCGGATGTAATGAGCTATTCAGTGTTAAATACTGCAGATGATACATTCCATTTTTAATTTTCTATTTTTTCTGATGATTGTTCTCCTGTGGGTTGACAGTGATGTGGTTAGTCTGTTAATGTTGATATATACTGTATTCTTTTAGCATGGCAATAGTGTTTTTGCATAATAAACACAGTGCTTTACCATCTAATTCAATAACAGAATAATTCACATGCCACTGGACTGTTCTTCAGGTTGCATGTCTGCCCAGTTTTTTCCTCTGTCCCATTCTTTCTGGTTCACCTTTACACAGATGTGAATCTTAAGGGCATCCTCTCCCAACAGTTGTCAGATACTTTAAACTTGTCTCCAAGCCTGCTTCAAAAAGAAACAGGAATGTGTTTCTATTGCAAGTGGGATGGTCTGAGAAAGCAGGAGATGAGATGCAGTTTTGGAGCTGTATTACTCTTTGCTAGACCAGTTCTGAGGCCCCTCTCACTGCCAGTAGCTGGAATGCAGATAAGCCTTTACATAAAGTAGTGGTGCAATTGTTACAGCTTTCACTGGTGGTGAATTGGGATGCTTTGCTTGTGGAAGGGAATATGCTAGGCATTTGAGAGAAACTGGGGAAATAGTTACTATGAGACAATGGCATTGTGTGGCAATTGCTAAGCTCTACTGATGCCCGAGAAAAAAATATTAAAACTAGGAGTGATTAACAGGCAATTTAAAACCTGTGTAAAAGTTGGAAGGCTTCCTTGGCAGTATACAATGAAGCAAACTTTAAGACTCTAAAATATTCTCATCATTTTTCCAATCAATTCATCAGTATTATCCCTGAAGACACCGGACTAAACCCAGCGGGTGACAGTGGACCACCCCAAACTTGCCCGAGGAGTAGTTCTCCTGCAGCCACCACACCAGTTTGGGTATCTTAGCTGAAGCAAAAGAATACAGCCTCAGGTGCACTTTATGTGGACATTGCTTTGGTGAATAAGTTCTTTTTTATGCCTCTGAGGAAAGTAGATCAGAAATGGTATGCATTCACATGGAACATCAATGTTATAAATGTATAACTTTACTCCAGAGCTATGTTAATTTTCAGCTTCTATAGTAAGACAGCCTAAGAGATCAAGACCATTTAGACACCCTGCAAAACATCACACTGCTCAGTTACATCAGTGACATCTCACTAACTCAGTCAGATGGACAAAAGGTGGCTAGCTCAGGGAAGAAAAAGACTTTATATCAGAGCCAGGCTGTAGTCCCAGCAGTACTGCTATTGGCCCTTTATGCTTCCAGAGCTGGTATTAATGTTGCATCTGATCTTGAGTCACAGACCTTCATATGGTGCTGTGCCCCCTGTAAGAAGAACATGTAAGTCCAGGAAACGAGGGGTGGAAGCAGGAGGGACCTACTTTACCATCACTCTTGTGAGCTCTTGAGGAGCTTCCAGGCCTCACAGCCCACAGTATTTATTTACTTCCCAGAGTATTTACTTCCAATGAAGTATTTAGCTACAGATGCCACTTGGGCATTCTGGGCACCTTGTATGCAAAGACCAGCAGGCTAGAAGCAGAGTCATCATCCTGGCCAAGAGTGACCCACTTGGGTGCTTCTCAGTACTCTCTTGCCCAGTCATGACAATAAATGGACAAATGCAACTACCCTGGGCTAAGAAGGGCCAGTGGTCAGGGGCTTGGATCAGCAGGCAGACCACTGAGCCCAGAGGAGGTGCCAGCTGAGGGTAGAGGAACTTGGCATGGCTGATGAGGAAGGAGACAGTGAGTACCAGGTGTGGCCCCCAGAGAGCTGCCGCAGCTGGGGCTGTAATGCATCCCACTAACGCTCCTCTTTTAAGTTTTCACCAGGAATCCTAGAGAAACTGCCCCTGAAACTGGCCTGCGGGAAGGAAAGAGGTGAGGTGAGGTGTTTTTTCAAAGAGACTGGAGGTTGGCTGTGGAGACTGCAGCGTTTGACTGTGGGAACTCCTTTCTCCCTCTTCTCACCTTTCCCTTCCTCCCTTTTCTCTTTGGACAAACATTTCTACAACCACTCAGTAAACATGAACCAGATACCAAAAACCATTGACTGGGTCTTGCCACAAAAGCAGCTCATAACTGAGGGGTAAAGACAGACACCCAAATATCTACAGGATAAGTCCTCTAAGATAGATGTTTTAGTGCACATGTTTTTCGGTGGTTGCTGACCGGCTTGTGAACATAGAACTGGCCACCACTCCATGAGCAGCTCTGGTCAGTCATCACAGACCTGGCCAGTTTTCTGCCTTTTCCCTGGTTTTGGTTCTGCTCTGCCAGGAACCACCTTGTCCCTGTGGACATTGCGCCCTCTGCTGGGCACAGCTGCTGCTGATTCACTGGAGCCTGGGTGGTGCCAAAGCTGCCCGAGCGAGGGTGGAGATGGGATGGGGGTGGGGAAGCCTCTCTTCTCTTTTGTGTTTTGCTTTGTCATGGGTGTGAAGGCAGGGAAGGAGGTTGGTTTGTGTACCAATTTTTCCACATCATTTTTGGTAAAATACTCCTTTCAGTTTTTACTTAAAGCACCCTGCCCTCTTCTTTCCACTTCCACAGGACTGTCCAATTGTGAAACTGGGTTGAGACGTGATGCAGTGATACAAGGAGTGCTAAATGGCAGCTCCTACATGTGGACTCCTAGAGAAAGTCCGCAGCTCCAGCCTACCACGTGGGTGCAGACGTGTTCTAACTAGATGTAACTGATGTTCAAGTTATGGTCATAGAACCAGGAGAGTAAAGAAGAGGAAAGGGTTCATTCACCCTGGAGGGTTGGGGAAGACCTTACAGAAGAAATGCCTGGAGCTGAATGTTTAAGGTGGCATTGGAATCTGCCAGGTGGAGAAGTCTTGCCAGGTCCAGACTGAGGCAAGAACAAGCAAAGCATAGGGCCTGCGAATGTTTGTTGGCTCCAAGTTCTTGCTCCAGGGTATTTATATTCCCACACAAGGAGATTAGCAAGAAACACAAACGAATAGAAACGTGTATGCTCTTAGGTGGTGATAAATGCCAACAAGGAAAGAAAAGGAGATGCCAGAGAGTGCAGAGGGAGGGGGACTGTTTTCTGTAGGGTGGCGAAGGTCAATCTTTTGGAAAATGTGACTGTTGAACAGAGACCTGAATGAAGTGAGAAACAGAGCCACGTGAGGAGCATTTCAGCCAGAGGGAACAATGCGAGTGCAAAGGCCAGAGATGGGAGCTGCTTGGGGAGTTCAAGGAGCAGCAGAGTGTAGGGGGGGGCATAGTGACAGGGGGCAGTGGAGAGGAGGGCTTAGAGCAGAGGACATGATTAGCCTGCTGCTTGGAAAGGAGACTTCAGGAGGCACAGGTATAAACAAAACACCAGTCAGGGAGTTCCTGCCATGATCCAGGGGAGAGACGATAGGGGCCTGAGGGAAGGCAGTCATGGTGGAGGAACGAAGACATGTTGGTGGAACTTGTTGGAATTTGTACCTCTTTTGAAGGTAGAGCCAGTGGGATTTGTTGGTAGTCTCAACAAGGCTGGAAAGGTAGTTTGTTACAAAACTGGGGACTAAGAATTTCTGAACGTATTGCTCCCCTGCTTAAAGCTCAGACTCTTTAGCAAGCCACTCATTGATTTGCTGATTCATCCAACAGATAGTGATTGAATACTTCCTATAAGATAGGCTCTGTGCAATGTGTGAAGACATATTAATAAAAACAAGTAGGACAGACTCTGCCTTTACAGGTCTTACAGACAGATGGGTGAGACAGACAGGTAACCAGGCTGTTACAACCCATGTGACAACTGCCTCCGTATACAGGGGAAGTAGTATAGGTGAAAATAGGGGCACATGGAAGAGAGATTTAATTCAGAGTTACTCGTGGAGGGGGGAGGGGAGGAAAGTCCTAGTTGAAATATCAAGAATGAATAAGTGTTAATATTAAACAGTTGAAGGAATAAAGGGGAGAAGAAGGAGGAAGAGAGTAGGGAGGTGAAGGGAATAGGGTATTGGAGGATGTAAAGGAAGTTCTGTATGGCCATGCAAGATGCTGCTGCTGCTGCTAAGTCATTTCAGTCGTGTCTGACTCTGTGCGACCCCATAGACGGCAGCCCACGAGGCTCCCCCGTCCCTGGGATTCTCCAGGCAAGAACACTGGAGCGGGTTGCCATCTCCTTCTCCAATGCATGAAAGTGAAAAGTGAAAATGAAGTCGCTCAGTCGTGTCCGACTCTTAGCGACCCCATGGACCGCAGCCCACCAGGTTCCCCTGTCCCTGGGATTCTCCTTGTAAGAACACTGGAGCGGGTTGCCATTTCCTTCTCCAATGCATGAAAGTGAAAAGTGAAAGGGAAGTCGCTCAGTCGTGTCCGACTCTTTGCGACCCCATGGACCACGCCTACCAGGCTCCTCCATCCATGGAATTTTCCAGGCAAGAGTACTGGAGTGGGGTGCCATCGCCTTCTCTGCATGCAAGATGGAAAGGGGGTAAAAGAAGAAGGGATCAGCTCACACAAGGCTTATACCTCATATTAAGGGGGTTGCATTTTATTCTAAAAGCAATGGGGAGCCACTGAAGTGTATTCAGCAGGGAAATCCATCACTGGTTTATCCTTTTGAAAGAGCCCTTTGGTTGCTGTGTGAGATGGATTGAAGGGCAGAGAAGCCTGGAAACAGAACAGTAAAGAAGCAACTGAAGCAGTGTAAACACAGACAGGGGTAGAAGAGAGTCCTGGGTGGATTTGGGAGCTGTTTGGGGAGTGGAATCGGTAGAATTTAGTGCCTGATAGAATAGAAAACGAAGGAAGGAACAAGTCAAGTGTGACCCTCAGGTTCTGGCTTGAGTCGTTGGGTGGAGATGGAAAGCTTTGCCTGAGAAACAGAATACAGGTGGAGAATGAAGTCTGGATGGGAATGCCCAGTCAGTTGTGAATGTGTGGGTCTGAGGTGTTGAGAAACATGCTGAGGAGCTGCCCAGTAGCCAAGTGGATAAATGGATCCAAAGGTCAGGAGAGATTTAGCAGTCATGGGCACTGAAGTCAAGGTGTGCTTGGGACTGAGTAGGGAGAGAAGAGGGCTTGGGTGGGGCCGCATGTTACACCCCAATCCAAGACATTTCCCAATCTGCCTCCTTCAATAGGCAGCACACAGCAGCCTGCCCCTTGTTCTGGGATCTTCCTGTCCTGTTCCTTCCTCGTTTGGGCTCCCTGTTTGTTCTCCTTCTAGAACCCAGCTCAAACATCACCAATTCCAGGAATCATTCCTTCCGTAATAGTAATGATACGTTTTCCTTCAGAGTCTGGTGAAGTCAACCTTTCACGCATCCTTTTATTATATTGCCCTGACCTGAAAAACGTGTTTAGCATATTGCAGGTCTTCGCACTAATATCTGAAAACAAACGAACAGGCAGACGAATAATAGAGCTTGAGGGGGGCACTTAGTCGAGAGGACTAGGAAGCCAGGACAGTGACGTCATCAGTCCAGTGTAACTGGACACTGCACACTGGGACCGGCAGGCAGTCTGAGCTACTGTCACCCGCTCTTCCCCCGCTTTGCCCCTCCCTGCCTCTCTTTATTTAACGCACCTCCACTTTTGTCCAGCCCCTAACTTTCCGCCCTCCCCATTGGTTGCGCGACGGCCCAATCGGCGGGCAGAAACCTTGAGCTCGCGCTCTCTCCGCTCGCCTGGGGTGCCTGCTCTCGTTCCCGCGTCTCGCGAGCGTTGCGGTGACTCGCCGAGGATTTGCAGTTCGGTCTGCTCTCGGCTGCCGTGAGGCGAACCGGTGCAGGGACTATGTTCCGAGCCGCGGCTCCTGGGCAGCTCCGGCGGGCGGTGAGTCCGGGCGGGGAGGGCCGAGCCCGGTGACGGCCCGGCCTTAATCTGCTGTTCCTGTGAAGGTCTGGGCGAAGGTCACCGCCATCCCCAGACCTAGCTGGCCCTCGCGCTGGCAGGCCCGGGTTGAACTGGGGCTCGGGTTCAAAAGCTCTGGGGCCTGCCCTTGCCTCCTTCCGGGTCGCCAGCTGGGCGTCGAGGTCAGAGCTCAAAGTACCGAACCTACCTCCCGGTGCCCCTCCGCGTCCTCTTTGCAGCCCTTCTCCAGCCCTCCAGCTTTCCTCTTGGCACTGCTGGGCCGCCAGGTTTTCCACCTTTGGCGGAGAGCGAGCATCTGCGTCCCCGGGGAATCTTTACCCGAGGGAGGAAAATGTCGCCGCGGGGATGCCTTCTTGTAAAAAATAAAAAACTTGAGTTCAGCTTCGAAGGTGTCGTTTCTGAAAGAATTAAACATTTTCCCTGGGCGCATTATGGCTGCTCGAATCCACTCACTGTCAAGTACTGGGGGCGAGGGGCGATGTGGTTTTGGAAACTTGGTCTGCTCTCTGGTGAGTGGAACAGTGGTGGGTTTAGGTGATTGTATTGACAACTTTGGCCAATTTGCTTTTTTTAATCCAGCAGATTGTTGGTTAAGTAGCTGGGGAACTATTGGTAGCGCTGTTTTTGATACTTTTATTAGTTACAACTCATGAGTTTACCACATTTTCTATTATGAGAAAGACTGATAGAAAATATGTTTTTGTCTAACGCTATGGGACACTAGTATTTGGAGATTGACCAGTTACAAGTCAAGTAACTATATTGTAGATTCTGAAGGTTTTCTAATTTGTAAATCAGAAACCTCACTGTAGTTAGGTTAAATGACAAGATTGCTAAACTTGGGTCAGAAACTTTCCGGTCGTTTTGTACTTTTTCTACAGTTTTTCTTGTGCACGCATATTTTCTTATATCCTGCTGGCACTTTCTCCATTGTTAGCAATCTTTTTAGATAATCTGTAGGTCCTTTTCTTGTGTATTCTTTGTTTCATTAAAAAAAACAAAACAAAAAACCAACCCTCCGTTCCCCCTCCCCCTCATACACAGCGTTCAAACCCATATCCTTCAGGTCAGCCTTCAGTCTTTTTCCCAGATATTTTCCTCAGCGGATCCAGACATAAACAAGTTAAAGTCATCGATTTGGAAAAAGTTTCAGGTATCAGAGTGACACTCTTAATGTATACAGTAATGAGAAGGTAGTTTTGTGGATGGAAGTCTGGCCTAAGAGAAATAGTTGTGGCGGGGGCATTTGGGAGTCAGTTATTTTATAGTTATTGACTCAGTTATTTGACTTCCCTGGTAGTTCAGATGGTAAGGAGTCTGCCTGCAATGCAGGAGACCTGGGTTCTATCCCTGGATCAGTAAGATCCGCTGGAGAAGGAAATGGCAACCCACTCCAGTATTCTTGCCTGGAGGATCCCGCTGGAGCGCAACAGTCCACAGGGTCACAAAGAGTCAGACACGACTGAGCAACTTCACTTCAACAGAAAAAAAAAATGGAACGAATAACTTAAGTAATCACTATAAACACAGTTTGCCAGTATACATGGACAGTATTTCCAAATCTTTACTGTGGTTTGCCAAAGACTTTGATTTTAACGACTTATTTTCAGAATTTGAAGTCAGTAAGTAAAGTAACTCCTTTGGAAACATCTGAGAGATTTGAATTTCAAGGATATAGGGAAATAGCGGAAACACTTCTATAATGAATACATAAATACAAATACATATTTAGCTTTAAAAATTCAGAAATTTCAGAAAAGTTTCAAGAACAGCACAAAGAAATCTCAAAACCCTTTGCTGAATTTCACCAGCTGTTAACAGTTTGGCACATTGGCTTTATTTCTCTTCATATATACATCCCGTTATTTGTCTGAACCATTTGCAGTTATATTGCAGACATGCCCTTTACTCCTAAAACTTTTAGTATATTTTCTATGAACAAGGAATATGCACCTTTCATAACTACAGTTCAGTTCAGTTGCTCAGTGGTGTCCGACTCTTTGCAACCCCATGGATTGCAGCACACCAGGCCTCCCTGTCAACTCCCGGAATTGACTCAAACTCATGTTGGTGATGCCATCAAGCCATCTCATCCTCTGTCGTCCCCTTCTCCTCACGCCTTCAATCTTTCCCAGCGTCAGGGTCTTTTCCAGTGAGTCAGTTCTTTGCATCAGGTGGCCAAAGTATTGGAGTTTCAGCTTCAGCATCAGTCCTTCCAGTGAATATTCAGGACTGATCTCCTTTAGGATGGACTGGTTTGATCTCCTTGCTGTTCAAAGGATTCTCAAAAGAGTCTTCTCCAATACCACAGTTCAAAAGCATCAATTCTTTGGCACAGTATAATTGGCAAAATCAGAAAGTTTAACAATGATACAATACTATGCATTATCTGGTTTATAGATATTATTCATGTATTACCATTATTCATGTATAATCATTTGTAGCAGTATTTTTTTAATTGAAGTATATAATTGATTTACAGTGTTAATTTCTGCTATATAGCAAAGTGATTCAGTTATACATATATATACATTCTTTTTTATATTCTTTCCCATTATGGTTTATCAGAATATTAACTATAGTTCCCTGATGCTCAGCAGTAGGACCTGGGGTTATTCATTTCTGTATGTACCAGTTGGCTTCTGTAGTGTATTTCTTACTCTGGTCTAGGATTTTCCAGAATCAGGCCTTGCATTTAGCTCTCATGTCTCCTCAGTCTTTGTTAGAAAGCTCCTTAGCCTTTCTTGGGCTTTGATGACAACGGCATTTTTGAAGGCTCCAGGCCTTCTACTTTGTTGACTGTCCCCCATTTACATTTGTCTGGTGTTTCCTCTGATTAGTTTCAGGTTATGTAGTTTTGGCAGGAGTTATACAGAAGTGGTATTGTGTTTTCAGTGGATCATACTAGGAGGCTCATAATGTTGGTTTATTCCATTGTTGGTGGTGTTAATTACTTGGCTAAAGTGTTATTCAGCAGGTTTCTCTGCTGTCAAATTACTACTCCACCCTTTGTGATTTTTAACTAATTTATGGGGATATACATTGAGACTATAACTCTTCTGTTTCTCATCAGCCTTTGACTCCCTAGTCTTATCTGGTGATGCTTCTTGCCTGAGAAATGATTACTATGATGTAAAATGGTGATTTTTCTAATTCCATCGTTCCTTCTACATTTGTTAGCCTTGTATTCTTATTTATGAACTCATGGAACCGTGCTTCATTCAGTAAGTTATAATCCATTCAGTTCAGTTGCTCAGTCGTGTCTGACTCTTTGCAACCCCATGAATCGCAGCACGCCAGGCCTCCCTGTCCGTCACCAACTCCTGCAGTTCACTCAAACTCACATCCATCGAGTTGGTGATGCCATCCAGCCATCTCATCCTCTGTTGTCCCCTTTTCCTCCTGCTCTCAATCCCTCCCAGCATCAGAGTCTTTTCCAATGAGTCAACTCTTTGCATGAGGTGGCCAAAGTACTGGAGTTTCAGCTTTAGCATCATTCCTTCCAAAGAACACCGAGGGCCAATCTCCTTCAGAATGGACTGGTTGGATCTCCTTGCAGTCCAAGGGACTGTCAAGAGTCTTCTCCAACACCACAGTTCGAAAGCATCAATTCTTCAACATTCAGCCTTCTTCAAGTCCAACTCTCACATCCATACATGACCACTGGAAAAACCATAGCCTTGACTAGACAGACCTTTGTTGGCAAAGTAGTGTCTCTGGTTTTGAATAGGCTATCTAGGTTGGTCATAACTTTCCTTCCAAGGAGTAAGCGTCTTTTAATTTCATGGCTGCAGTCACCATCTGCAGTAATTTTGGAGCCCAAACAAATAAAAGTCTGACACTGTTTCCACTGTTTCCCCATCTATTTCCCATAATCTGTTACCACTGTTAAATGTTTTGGTGGTTAAATTGTGCCAGATTTCTGAAGTGCAAGTCCCTTCAGTCTGACCTGTTTACTATCACTTATGATACTCTAAAGTCAAAATGGCTTATCTGACTCCATACCCTAGAAATTAAAAAGAATTGTTCTGTAGTTAACTGAATAAATTTAGAAAGATACATTTCTACAAAGTCTTATTTTTAATGATAGATTAATCTACTAAAAGATTTAAAAGATTAAGCTGTTAACATGACGAGGTGAATATAGCTAACACTATTAAACTATATATTTAAAATTGGCTGAGATAGTAAATTTTATATTTGTTTTTCATTGCAGTCAGTGAAAAAAGAAAAGAGATACCTTAAGCTGTTAGAATGTAAGTTAAATGACTCACATTTGGTATCTAAGTTACATTTCCATTTTGGCTTATCTGTGGCCTTGAGCAAAGTCCTTCATCTTTGGAGGGGGCTCCGCAGTGTTACCTGTTAATGAAAGTGTTTTCCATCCAAAACAAAGAGCTGAGGAGCACACTAAGAGGAAAATAGGTAGTTAATATTCTTGCAAGAATATTAATCTGAATTATTAGTATTATTTTATTCATTTGCATTTAAGATGGATTTGTTGACTAGTAAGATACCAAAGGAACTGCCCTGGTGGCTCATTTGGTAGAGAATCTGCCCACAGTGCAGATCTGGGTTCCATCCCTGGGTTGGAAAGATTCCCCTGGAGAAAGGAATGGCTACCTGCTCTAGTATTCTTGTCTGCGCAACTCCATGACAGAGGAGCCTGGTGGGCTACAGTCCATAGGGGTTGCAAAGAGTTGGACATGACTAAACGACTTATACTTTTCAAGATACCAAAGAGATATTTTTCACAGAGAGTACAGCAATACTTTCAAGGTGATTTGAATCTGCCTATTACTATATTCATTCCCAGACAGGGAGGCATGTCTATTATGATTCAGAAGCTATGAACCTGGTGTGAAGGAACATGACAATTTTCAGAGTCCATGGTTTATCATTGATGAATGAGCTTGAACTCTGTAATTCACATGCAGATTTTAATTTCTTCTGAAGGAAGAGAGAAAGCCAACTTTGATGTGGTACTGAAAGATTTATTGCATGAGGTGAATTAAATAAAATTATGCTGCTGCCAATGTGTCTACTTTAAGCGTCTTGTCTGTTTTTAAAGAGAAGTAAATTGACTGTGTTTTTAATTATATAGTCAATGTCCTATGACGTTTCTAGTCATGATTAAAAGCTACCGTATTTTATTACTAAAAAGTTAAAGTAATTTAAAGTTCAGAAATGTAATATACATGTTTAAATTAGAAAAGTTACCTTAATATAGGGATGAGTAACTGATTATATATTATTTGTCTTTTTCAGTATAAGTTGAAAGATTTTATAGTTTGTACCTGCTTTTTAATTTTTGAGTTAAACAGAAAGACCTCTGCCCATTTACCTTAACCCCATTTAGTTTTCAGAGGTGGTGGGGGAGGTAGATATGTTTATTCTTACTACTTTATGTTTTGAGTAGGTTTGTAAGGGTAAAGTAGGGAGTTAGGGTCCCACCTTTTTTTCTTCCAACTCCTGTTGTAGTTCACTACAAGAACATACAGTTAAAGGGGCTTCCCAGGCTCAACAGTAAAGAATCTGGCCACAGTGCAGGAGACGTGAGTTCGATCCCTGGGTCGGAAAAATTCCCTGGAGAAGGAAATGGCAACCCACTCCAGCATTCTTGCTGGGATAATCCCATGGACAGAGGAGCCTGGCGGGTTAGAGTCCATGGGTTTGCAAAGAGTTGTACATGACATTTTATCAGCAACAGCAATCCTTGGTTGCTCCTGAAAGAACAGAAAAACAAGCAGGATCGAAACTGTTAAGGCTGAATAAGAGGACAGAAATGTGTTGATTGAACTTTAGCTATCCAAGGTTGATGGTGACTTTGAAGAGATTGGATTCAGTGTTGAGTGGAAGTGAAAGCCAGTTTGCTGTGAGTAAAGGTTCAGAAGGAGTGAAGTGAGGCAGCAGAGTTTGTGTGTAAGGACTTTGTTTTCAAGAAGTCTAGCCTTGAAAGGGTGGGGAGATGATAACCTCTTTAAGCTCTATCCTTGAAAAGAATACTGTCTCATAAAGGCCAGTCAACTTAATAAGGGTATGTAGCTGGTCTGTAAAAGAAAACTTCACTTTACTGCTGCTACTGCTAAGTCGCTTCAGTCGTGTCCGACTCTGTGCGACCCCATAGATGGCAGCCCACCCGGCTCCCCCGTCCCTGGGATTCTCCAGGCAAGAACACTGGAGTGGGTTGCCATTTCCTTCTGTGCATGAAAGCGAAAAGTGAAAGTGAAGTTGTGTCCGACCCCTAGCGATCCTGTAGACTGCAGCCTGCTAGGCTCCTCCATCCATGGGACCTTGCCGGCAAGAGTACTGGAGTGGGTTGCCATTGGTCTAGTCAGTAAGTTCAGATAAGTTCCCTAAAAATATGATGGAGTGAGAAGACTTTCCTGGTGGTTCAGTGGCTAAAAATCTGCCTGCCAATGCAAGAGACACTGGTTTGGTCCCTGGTCTGGGAGGATCCCGTATGCCATAGGGCAGCTGAGCCTCTGCGCTCTAGAGCCTGTGCCACTGGAGAGAAGCCACTACAGTGAGAAGCCTGCACACTGCAACAACATTTCCCCTGCTCGCCACAGCTAGAGAAAGCCGGCAGGCAGCAGCGAAGACCCAGCGCAGCCAAAAATCAGTGAAAAAAAAAAGTATGATAGGGTATCTCTAGTGATTTAGCACCTTTGTGTACTGTTCTTGGTAGACACACATATTAAAGTACTTAGATAATTAAGTTATCAATGACAGAAAAATGGTTGGTTTTTAGTTTTTGATCATTGGGGGGGGAACTTCTCTCTTAGTTACTAAACATTCATCATCAGAAGGCCCACTATGTATCAAACTCAAAGATAGATACTGAGTTCACAATGGAGAGTGAGACAGACCTGCTGCGTTGCTAAGTCGCTTCAGTCATGTCCAACTCTGTGTGACCCCATAGACGGCAGCCCACCAGGTTCCTCTGTCCCTGGGATTCTCCAGACAAGAACACTGGAGTGGGTTGCCATTTCCTTCTACAGTGCAGGAAAGTGAAAAGTGAAAGTGAAGTTGTTCAGTCGTGACTCATTGAGACCCCATGGACTTGCAGCCTACCAGGCTCCTCCGTCCATGGGATTTTCCAGGCAAGAGTACTGGAGTGGGTCGCCATTGCCTTCCCCTGAGACAGACCTAGTCCCTGCCCAATGCCTTGCAAACAGACGGGGGAAAACAGACATTGAACACATTATCTTAAGAGTGATCATGAAAGGTGTATATGGTCTTTGGGGAATATGTATTGGGGGAGAGAATTAATCTAGTTAGGGAGCTGCAGAAACCTGTGAAATTACTTTGTAAACTAAGGTGAACTACAACTGTTAGTGGGTAATGAAGTAATAGTAAGGGTAAGGATTTTCTTTAGATAACAAGGTCACTTCATTTTTGAGTTTTGTCTGTCTTAACTCACCTGTTTACCTTTGTTTTAATTTAGTATGTACTGTATGTGCTCTTTTTTTTTAAAGAAAAATTTTAAAATATTTTAAAGTCTTTATTGAATTTGTTACAATACTGCTTCTGCTTTATGTTGTGTTTTTTGGCCTCAAGGCATGTGGGATCTTAGTCCCCTGACCAGGGATCCAGTCTGCACCCCCTGAATCAACCGCTGAACCACCAGGGAGCTCTCTTACATGATACATATCTTGCCTTTTAAACATGGTATTGTTTCCAGGATTGAATTTGAAACAGAAACAAAAGTGCATTAGTCACGTTAGTTTAATTATTCAAAAAAAAAAAAAGCCCCAAATGAAAGCGCATCTGAAGTGTGCAGCCCCCTTGCTTCAGTTCTGGGCGAGTCTGATGGGCCGTTCTAGTTCCGGGGCTCCCTTGTGAGTTCAGCTGAGAGCTGTTTAGTGGCTGCACTGCAGTATTGCAGTTCAGCTTCTCCACTGCCTGGTTATATTTCCTTGATGGCTCATGGGGAGCCCAGAGTGCTCCCCAATAAACTTCTTTCTCACACACACACACACACACACACACACACAGGTTGATAAATTTCTTACACACACACACACACAAAGGTTGATGACTGAAAATGGATGGTGGCACCAGTCTGCATTAATTAATTTAAGTAGCAGTTTTGAAGAGATTGAGATTCTTTTCTGAGCAGCTACCTTATTGCGAATTTCAACAGTTATCTTTAAATGTTGAAGATTTGGCTTCTTTCTTCCCTCATAAAAAAAGAGGGCCCTAAAGTCTACAGATGCAGTGGATCACAAGGTAATACAACAACTTGCATTTAAAACCCTTTTCAGTAATGGGACCTGTACTTTTTGAATCTTTTTGTGATATGCTACACCACTTGTATTTAAAATAGGATTTTAGTGTTGTAGGATTTTTAGAGCTGGCCTTTGAAGTCATCTTTTTGACCAGTTCTATTATTTTTAGCAGGAGAATATTTGCTAGGTGAAATATTACAGAAATGACCCATATATAAAACAGCTAAAAATGGTAATGCTTTGAGAACTGTTAATTACAAACCTCAGATCTGAGTCCAGCTACCTGGACTTTAACCTGGTTCTTTTCTTAGGTCTGTAGCCATTAAGTTCCAGTTCCTCCATATGTAAACTCAAGGTAGTAATAGTACCACATCATAAAGGATTTTTCAGTTTTAAATACAATTTAATCTTAGTAGAGAGCTTTGATCCCTGAGTTGGGAGGATCCCCAGGAGAAGGGAACAGCTACCCACTCTGGTATTCTTGCCTAGAGAATTCTTTGGACAGAGGAGCCTGGCAGGCTGTAGTCCATGGGGTCGCAAAGAGTCAGACACGACTGAGTGACTTTTGCTTTCCTTTCTTTTTCAGAGGGGTCAATAATATTAGTTTGGTTAATTTGGTTAAAGCAAAGTGAAGGACCATTCTGGCAGCCCTGCCTGCCTGGTGCTCACTTTATTCTATGTGTTGGTTTAGTGGTACCTTCCTGGATGGAGTATAGTTTGAAAATCTTCAGTTTAGTTTGTCTCCCTCAATTTAAAGATGAAGAAACTGGGCTCTGGTTTAAGGAATAACATTTTAAAGGCCACAGACCAATTTCTTCTGCTGCAGGCTACACACAGCTAGTATTGCTGAATTAAGCTACATAACCATATTTAGGTTATACAACTTCTCTTGAGGTGGTATGTGAGAATAGAAGGTAGAATATTGAATTAGAAAAAACCTTAGTGAATTAAAAGAAACCTTAATATTAAACTATAAAGGAGTCAGTTGGTAAAGTAATGTGAAGTGTCTTAGGATATATGTGGTGTTTAGTCAAGACTGGTCAGATAGATGGACTAAGTAGTTTCTTATATATTCTTTTGTTGTTTATTCTTTAAAAATTTTTTGAATAGCCTTTTAAGAAGAATATGCAGTGTTCCCTTGGAAGTTCTGAAAAGCTTGACAATTCCTTAGGAAACTACCCAATTTATCTTATTATAGAACTATAATTTATAGCAAATATGGGCCTTCTGCCACCAAATCCTGGATTTATTCTTTAAATGGTGATGAAAAGCTCATAAATTTTATGGTAAATGATATGTGAAGCATAATCAAAAATATGGTATCTGATATATATTGGTAATAAATAGTTTGTTACTGGCAATCCTTGTTAAATGTGATTTGAAGCATAAATTATGCCATTGGATCCTAATTACACAGTTCTTTACTGTATGCTCTTCTGATTAAAATAGAAGTACCATGTAATTCTACAGGTTTTTACCGGAAAAAACATTGTTCTAGACAACAGGGATACAAAAATGAACAGGCATGGTGTTTGCCTTCTAAGAACTTTCATACCATTGCAGGAATTGTGAATTGCTACAACTTTTCTGGAAAACATTTTGCATCAATCAGTGTTAAAAGCCTTGAAAGTGTGTTTATCTCTTGATCTAACATTCCTGGATTTTGTCATAAGAACTGAATCTTAAGATGTGCATAAAGATTTCTAACCTTACCATAAAAATTCTCACCTCCTGTGAGTTTTTTTTTTTTAATTATAAAAATGTAAAAGCTATACAAACAGAGACTTGATTCAGCAAAAACAGAAGTCTTCTTTTCTCCCCCTTCAAATCCCAGGGATGGGGGAGCCTGGTGGGCTTCCGTCTATGGGGTCGCACAGAGTCGGACATGACTGAAGTGACTTAGCAGCAGCAGCTTGCTCCCTTTGAGGAAAAAGATAAATGTCATCCACTAATAAACAATGTAGCAATTCTGTCCTCTGGCAAATTCTTCAGTATCCTCTTCCCATCCTCATCCTGTGGCTTTGGAAGCATTTCTACCCCTGAATGCTTGCCCTGGAATCTATGGCCCTCACCTCTGGGATTGGTTCATCAAGGATCGAGGAGGCTTAGAGGGCTGAGGAGAAGGAATGGGTTGCAGTTGTAGAGGTAGGAAGCTTAGGGGAAAAGGGGCCCCTATCTTGAAGATTGTACAGAATCTGGCTTAGTCATCTATGAAAGTAGAGCAGCTGAGGTAACCTGGGCAAGTTCCAATCTGAACTTTTAGTCTTCCTGGACTAAAAGGATATCTCATCTGTTGAGGAAGATTGCAGAGAGCTATGAGAAGGGTCATCTTGGCATTGTTTATAATCATAAAATATTTCTCATAACCTAAATGATCATGGAAACTAGTTGAACTGGTATGCCTAAGTATTAATAAAAAGATCAAAGTGAAGGTGTTCGTTGCTCAGTAGTGCCCAACTCTTTATGATCCCATGGTCCATGGAATTCTCCAGGCAAGAATACTAGAGTGGGTTGCCATTCCCTTCTCAAGGGGATCTTCCTGACCCAGGAATTGAACCCAGGTCTCCTGCATTGCAGGCATATTCTTTACCATCTGAGCTACCAGGATGTGTACAAAAGAGTAAACAAAAAATATGTATCCTGTTGATTTAGTTGCGTGACCAGCATTGTAGTCCTGTGCCTGGCTTTCCTTCATTTATAACCTCCTTATAAAATTCAAGCTCTGGGTACATTTATATTAGGCTTTCTTCATTCCCACTCCAGATCAGAAGATTATTGCTGAATTGAAACCACTGAACCATGACACGTGGTCATCAGTGCCTCTTCTTCTCATTGCCGTTTTCCACAAGGACAGTTCTCAGCTTTCCCCCTTTCCTCAGGCCTGTGGTGTGCTTCCTTACCCTCTCACATGTCAGAACACCTAGACTTCATTCCAGTCTTCCTCTCGATTGTCTGTGATCTGCAGCTGCCAACATTTTGCTGTGGCAACATCACTAATTGGAAACTATTCTGTCTTGTAATTGTGTGTGAACAGGTCTTATTTCCCTTGAAAACTTCGAGTGCAGGGACCATTCGTGTTCATCTTTGTATTTCTGGTGTTTGAAATTATTTCAGATGACCATGAACTACATGTTTGTTTCTCGATAGCCCACAGTACCTCTGGAAGGATTTTAACCCATTCCAGGATACAGCCCCAAAGCTTTTCTTGAATTTGAAAGCATATTTAAACAATTGAAACTTTAGCAAAATTGCTGTAGTGTTGTATTGTAAAGACAGATTTACATTATCAGTTATTGTGGTATTAAATTCATTTTACCTGAGCAGTAGAACTTTAGTAGTTGATTACATTATTATTATTCCTGGATATACTCTGCTCTTTAGTAGTATTGACTGCAAGTGAATGTAATTGGTAGTTGATACCTAGCTTGAGAATGTGTTCTAAGGATTTTAAATTCAGATATATATATCAGTTTCTGGTTGAACAGAGATTAGTGGGAAAGTTGTTTGGAAATAATAAAAAGATTTTTTTCTAACAGTAGAATACTAATTTGTATTTTCTATTTTTATTAGGCAGAAATATCAGTAATAGAGTGATAGATAAAAATAGCCCAATTTTGCTATTGAGCAAGTATTTATAAATACATTTATAGAACTGAGTACTGCATACACTTCTCTTTAAACCACACCTGCTTACCAATTAGAGCAAAACAAAAATTATACCGCAACATTATTTTCCTTTTTTTTTTCTCTTTTTAACCTCATTACTACGGTTTCAGAGTACCCTGGTGATAGCTGAGCATGCAAATGATACCCTTGCACCCATTACATTAAATACCATCACTGCAGCCAAACATCTTGGAGGTGAAGTGTCCTGTTTAGTAGCTGGAACCAAATGTGACAAGGTGAGACATCTTTAAGGTCAACCATAGCAAATAAAATTGCCATGAAGAGACAGGGAATGATGGTAACAGAGTTATAATGAGGACTGTAACCCAAACTGGGCCCTAAACCTCATTAAATAGTCAGTTTCACAACCATTACTGTGTGTGAAAAGGAAACTAAAAGATTTGCTCACTAGGCGTTTTGTCTTATGAAATGAGCTGGAATACTTGATTTAGTTCCACTGGCACCATCATGTGCCATCAGGTGCCAAGCAGAGAGATAATATTTGAGTCCCCTTAGAGGTTAATCGGAAAAGGTGATGGCACCCTACTCCAGTACTCTTGCCTGGAGAATCCCATGGACGGAGGAGCCTGGTAGGCTGTGGTCCATGGGGTCGCAAAGAGTCAGACACGATTGAGCGACTTCACTTTCACTGTTCACTTTCATACACTGGAGAAGGAAATGGCAACCCACTCCAGTGTTCTTGCGTGGAGAATCCCAGGGATGGGGGATCCTGGTGGGCTGCCATCTATGGGCTCGCACAGGATTGGACACGACTGACATGACTTAGCAGCAGCAGCAGCAGCAGAGGTTAATAGCCAATCCCTTTTTAGTATTGATGAATATACTTGCTAATTGCTTTTAATTCCTGAAAGTGGTAAATCTGGAAAAAGTATCATGGGTGTTCATTTTTACTTGGTATAAGAATTCAAATGCAAGGACTTTCCCAAAACTACAGCTGGTACTAGAAGATGTTCTTTGTTTGGTTGTTGACATAAGACAATGCCAGCTTTGTAAACTAACCCCCTGAAAAGGAGCTCTAATGAGGTTTGCAGAGTCTGTACCTTTGGACTTGAGTGTAATTGAAATCGTGCTGTCATTAAGCTTACGCTCCTGAGCCACCAGTTGCCTCTCTTACCATACAGGATCTGCCAGTTGTGTAGTTGGGAGCTTGGACCTCAGGGGAAGAAACCCAGAAGAGAGCTTGTTACTTTTTAGACAATTTAATTTATTTTTTATTACATGGCATTGATGCAGAGCATGTGATACAACACAGGTTCAGTTACTGTTGTTTTGGCCAATTTCTTACATGAAATTGTTATCTTAAAATAATGTATTCAAGCAGGTGTTTGTTGATGTGGATTTTTTTTACCTAAATCCTGCTAACAACTGTTGACTCTTGCATAGTTATAAAAGATAGCTAAGCTATCTTTTTGGTTGCCCTACTTTCAGATATTACAAGTGCTGGATTTGATTTTTTTTACTGTGATTTTAATTTATCTAATATAACTTGGAAGATATATCATAGACAGCAAGTAACTTTTCTGTGTAGTGCCTGAAATAAGAGATGGATTTGATAGTACAGTATCCCCTGCCAGTGAATACCTGATTCAGAAGAGTTGCTTTTACACTGCCTTCTTTCTTGAGTGAATATTGTTGGAACCTTGCCCTCCTTTGAGGGAGGGCAGAAGGTGTGGCCTTTTATGTTTGCTCATCAGCGAATCAGCAAGAGGTAAACAAGAAGATGGTAGACCAGAATATGATTGCCATGTTTCTGCTAAAATAGAAACCGGTCATGCTGTACTTAGAGATTTAAAAGAAGGAATACTAATGGCTTTCTGTATACAGAAAATCTGACTGGTCAAAGAGCTTTCCCAGAACCCCATCCTGATTCTAAACAAGAGAAAAGAGGAATTAAGATAGAAAATATTTTGCTTCATTATAGATAAATCCATGCAGATGGGCAGGAACTCAGGGGTTGACAGTGGACTGTTTTCTCTATAGTTTTCTAAGGTTCTCTATGGTTTTCTCTATGGCCCAGAATCACTGATTTTAATATCAGCAGAAATCATTATTGTCAGATAAAGTGCAGTGGCTTGCATACCAGAGTGGTTAAGTCTTGCTCTTTAGTTCTCAAACCTTAAATCTGAAATGTCTGAAAGGTATTGGCTGTGTCATTATTATGAGTGAAAGAACCTAACCGTTTCTAAAATGATGGACTTATATTTGTATTGAGCAAAAGGGAAGAGCACGATATACAATTACATTTGAGTGGAGAGCTAAGTTGATTTTGGTTTATCAGTTTGTACTTTTTTCAAGGCAAGAGTTTTTGTTTAGGGTCAGTAGACCATAAGATCAATTGGCTTAAGATTTTCTTTGTTAAATAATTTTCTTTTATTCCTAAGAAGCCCTTTTTCTCATAAGAACAGTTTTTACAGTGGCCACTAAGATTTTATAGTCTGTTGAATCTGTAATGGTGGCTCTGTTAGTATAATTAAAAACTTTTATTATAGGTGGCACAAGATGTCTGCAAAGTAGCAGGTGTAGCAAAAGTTCTGGTGGCTCAGCATGATGCGTACAAAGGCCTCCTTCCAGGTGAGCTTTTCCAGTGGAAAAAATTAATGCCTAAATTATGCTTGAAAACTGAATATGAAAATATTATGAAATGTGTTTATCAAATGTGTTTAATTCTCAGAGGAACTGACACCATTGATTTTGGCAACTCAGAAGCAGTTTAATCACACACACATCTGTGCTGGAGCATCTGCCTTTGGAAAGGTGAGAAGATTGAGAATGTGGAATCTGATGTCACTAGTTGGAAGGGTTAGATTTCATCGTGCTGAAAATGTACAACAGACTTTGTTTAGATAGCTAATTCTGGCTTTCAGAATTAATGTAATAGTTTTGATAAAATTTATTCTTTCAAGATTTTTACATAATTTCTGTTAAAATGCTATTTCCAGGCTTTCAGCTATGGTCGTAGAGACAGCTTTGTTCTTTTGAGACTTTGTCATAATTTTTTATAATGCCACTTCCAGATTTTCAGATTTTGTCATGGGGAAAGCTCTATTTTTAAATGTATTTTTCTTAAATAACAATGTGGAACTGTCTCATTGTCTGAACGCCATTTGAATTAGTAACCCATTATAAGAAATGGATTGCTTTGGTGACTGGTAGATATTTAGAAAGGCCAAGTTTATCTATTTGAGAGATTTGGAAAGGGCTGGGTAGTGGTTGAAGACATCCTTAGGGTAGAGAGAAGTGTGATCTGATCGCATGCATTGTGATGTCTGAATGTGCTATGAGATGGGTAGCAATCTGCATGAGTTATTTACCTTCCTGAAATTTATTTTCTGGTATGTAACATGATGCAGTTTGGCCAGGTGATGTCTATAGTCTATCAGTTAGAACTGTTAAAAGATGGAATGGGTTTTCTCTGTAGCAGTTTTCTTTTTCCTTGGAAATGGTTACGTCAGAGGCTTGACATCCAGCTGCTGTATTTTGGGATGTTGCAGATCAGCATTGACTAAAAGATCATTGGGCACCATTTCATCTATGAGGGTTTTGTTTCTGTGTTAGATGATTCAAACAATTTCATGAGTCTTGAGTTTCTGTGATGACAGTTCACCTAAAAAATTGTTAAACCAAGAACGGATATTTGTTGTAGCTGATTCCCTAGATTTTAATACTCTGGCTTTGATTGCTATATGGGTGTTTTGAGAACAAAGGTCCCATAACAGTATTATAGCTGGCGCTGCAGCTTCTGAATAGATTTGGAATGAGGAAGAGTCCATCAGGTGAAGCTAAACAATTTGCTCTATAGTAGTTCTTCGCCGATTGTCTTTTTAAGATACCACAGCTTTATACTGGTAATCTAGAATTTTAAAACTGTCATCTTTTTGTGCATCAAAAGAACGCTGTTAGTTACTACCTCTCCTTCCGTGAAACCATGTAGTGTAGCCTGTTAGACAGTGTCGAGAGGTATCTGTTTACCATCCATCCTTTCAGGACATTGAGACGTGTGCCTTGAAGTGCTGTGGTAAATTTTGTTTTCAAGATGTGCTAAAGTGAAACAAGGAAGAGTAGAAGTACAAAAAGTATTAAGTTTCAAGGAATTAAAAAAAAAACTCTAAAGCTTTAGAAAGAAATACACTCTGAATATCATAAAATTTGTGTGAGATCTGCTCAGCCAGGTAATAATATTCCAGTCGTATTTCCTGAACAGTTAAAGAAGGTGCCTCAGGGAGTTAGTTACTGAAGCAGGCTTTAAATGCTGACAAATTTGTTTTGTTTTAAAAGCAGGTATCTTCTAAACCTCTTATTTACCAAGTTAGAACTATGTTTAATGGCATTTTAATTATTTTCCCAAGTCCTTTATTTCCTATAAAATCTTAATTTTTTTCTGATTGTGGATTTATAAACTATGGTACTTTGCAGTAGCTCTGTTATTATGGTTGAAAGGAAATTGCTATGTAATATAGGTAACGATAGACTGAGTATTAGAAAATCTTTACAGTTGGAGGATGTAGCAGGAGGAAATTTGACTCCAGCTTTCAATACTTGTTAGGCATCAATTTATATAGAACTGCTTATTAGATACAGGGTAGAGAGATGAGAAGTGGAGACACACAGCCTCTGCTCTCAGGGTGCTTATAAACTTAGTTGAAGGTTATATAATATGTCTATTAAAACTTTTAAAACACAATACATGTTAGTGCCAATAATTGTACATGCATGTGAGAGGATGCAGAATAAAGGAGTGATTAGAGGATGGTCCTGAGAGAATTCTTAGAGGAACAGAGAGGATTTGGGGATGGAAGGAGGAGAGGAACTTGAGTGCTGTTACAATGAAAGTTCACCTGCTGGAGTTGGTTTCATGTACTGAGTTTAGGAGATGCCATAGAGTGAGCTCTGTGTAGAAAGCAGTGGGGAATTTACCCTTTCTATTTGTGTGATAAAAGCAACACTTCACTTTTAAAATTACACTTAGATGATGTCATCATCTAAGAGAACTTTTGCATCTAGAAAGTATGCATATTCATTCTTCACTAACTGATTCTGTTTTAGAGCCCAAGAAATTTAGAATAAAAGCACAGAGATTCTCTTCCTCTTACTGTGAGGTGGAGTAACTAAGCCCTGGGGTTATTGGGGCTTGCCCAATGACCTGCTGCCTTCCTTGGATGTGGTAGCCGTTTCTCAGGCCCCTCTCTGGAATCGAACCCTGATTCCCCATCACCTGCGGTCACCATGGTAGGCACAGTGACCACTAGTGGGAGCAAAGTTACCACATGTATCTATTCCAGAGATTTATATGCATATACAGAGAAAGCATATGTGTGTGTGTGTATATATATATAGAGAGAGAGGCTGTGCTTTACTTTTCTCATTTTTTAAATTATATGGATTTACTATAATTTGTAAACCTATGCCCTACTGATGGATACTTTGGTTAGTTTTTATTTTTTTAAATGCAACATCACTTTTTAAAAAGGTGAACATGTCTGATTTGGAATTTTTTCTTTCAGATACATTAAGTAAACATATAAGGATATTCTTTTTTACTATTTGAGAATTTTACTACTCTAATTATTTTTCTATCTTATCTAAATTCAGTAATCTATAACTGTCACACTTTGTAAATGATCATTAAAGCAAATATCATATCTCATAATTCAGTGTACTGAGTTAAGGTAGTTTATTGCTATAAACTCATAAAACTCTTAATGTAGTTAGAGTAATGATCGACTCTTACTTACGTTCAAAGACTATCCAAAAAGTTGTGCTTGAAGTTGTTGTGTGTCTAAAGATGCATGTGAAATATAAAAAATTCAAAATAAAGTTTCTATAGAATTTGCTTTTAGAGAATGTTATTGCTAACATTTTATAGCCATCCATCAGCATGTATGTGTGTAACTCACTACTTATTTTGCTTTTAGAACCTTTTGCCCAGAATAGCAGCCAAACTTGATGTTGCCCCTATTTCTGACATCATTGCAATCAAATCACCTGACACATTTGTGAGAACCATTTATGCAGGTGAGTACCCAGGAAAACAGTTAATCAGTATGTTAAATTTTTGAAAATTCTAAAAGCAGAAATTAATCTTGAAGACAGGATTTTGAAGCATGGATCATCCTAAACCTTCCTGAAAAAAATCTTAGTGTTAGATCTATCTTAGTGTTAGAATTGCTGCTGGACCGTGATATGACATTCTCTCTGATAGATTAAAACACACTTTTTTCCTTCCTGGTCATTCCATGTACAGAGTGAGATTTTTCCAGTTATCAATAGAAATTAGGTTTCTTTTTAGTATTTTGTAAGTGGCTATTGGAAAAGAAAACTTTCTGTTTTATTAAAAATAATTTCAGTCTTCTTTGCTGCTTCTATTTCATTTCTATCTGCATTAAGAAATTCAGTGAAGTAAGCCAGAAGGAAAAACACCAATATAGTATACTAACGCATGTATATGGAATTTAGAAAGATGGTAATGATAACCCTGTATGCGAGACAGCAAAAGAGACACAGATATATAGAACAGTCTTTTGGACTCTGTGGGAGAGGAAAAGGGTGGGATGATTTGGGAGAATGGCATTGAAACATGTATAATATCATATACGAAACGAGTCGCCAGCCCAGGTTCAATGCATGATACTGGATGCTTGGGGCTGGTGCACTGGGATGACCCAGAGGGATGGTACGGGGAGGGAGGAGGGAGGGGGGTTCAGGATGGCGAACACGTGTATACTTGTGGCAGATACATGTTGATGTATGGCAAAACCAATACAATATTGTAAAGTAATTAACCTCCAATTAAAATAAATAAATAAATAAAAAGAAATTCAGTTCAGTGTCTTTTTAGTCGATTGACCTTTTGCTAAGCACACTGGTCTCTGGTGGGGCTGGAGAAGGCAATGAACTCTTTGATCTTTCTGATTGAACTCAAATCAAACCTCTCATCTTTAGTAGTGTTTAAAGGGAAGTATTTGGTCATAGTTTAGGTCACTGTTAATATAATTGCTAATCCATAAGAAATGTCTCAAATCCTTTAAAAATCTGGGTGCACACACTTCCTGTCCTTTATGCCCCTACCGTGTTTTCACTTATTTTCTTCCCTTAGCAGGCATAGTAGCTCTGACTTTATTAAGTTATTGCAGCTCATGTTGTTAAGTTATTGATCATGTTGTTTTGGAGAAGAAAGCTTTTGTTTATATTCCTTTTAGGAAGAATGTACCTGATTAGTATGACACCTTTTCCAGTTTGTTTCTTCCATGCAGGTCAGCACTTGTTCTATTTTTAAAGACATCCAAAGTTACATAGAGTGCCACTGATACGTTTCTTCAGTGTTATAGTCCTTTTCCTATGTTTTGTAAAGGTAGGAAAAACATAACTGGTCTACAGTTATTTTTTCCTTATCTTTGAAATAATTCTAAACCTCAAAGGAATACTTGGGGTATTTTTTTGCCTTTCATGGTTGTTTTTAAAAATAAATGTGTATTTCAGGAAATGCTATATGTACAGTGAAGTGTGATGAGAAAGTGAAGGTATTTTCTGTCCGAGGAACATCTTTTGAAGCTGCAGCAACAAGTGGAGGTAGTGCCAGTTCAGAAAAGGGTGAGTGTTCATTTGTATTTGTTTTAGTTTCTTATTTTTGGTTGAGACATTATATTAGAATAAGAGATTGCTTCTAGTTAAATCTCTAATGCAGAGTGTTTGAGAGCTCCATCTAAATAAATGATATTCCCAAGTTTATCCAAAAGTAAGAAATATTTATATTATTTTTTTGTACTGTGATAGTTAGTTTGGTATATATCAAAGGGGTAGGGGTGGGAGCGCATTAAGATTAATTTGTTATATTGATGTAAGGATTTTTTACTCTCCTCTCATTGTTTATTATAAAAGAGCTTCAATATAATGGAAGACTGTAATAATAGTAAATTTATGGATGGTGTTAACACTTTAATATATATAGTATCTTATTAAACCCCATAGAGAAAGGGTTATTCAGTCTTATAGGTAGACTTAGAATTAAATGACTCCTCAAAAGTCATATAGCTAATATGGTGAAGGCTGGAATCTAGTCCCTTTAAGTCTTTCCAAAAATCAGAATGAAATTAGTAGCAAAAAATAGGAAATCACACTAACAAAATTAAATCTCCTATGATTAATTCTTTGTGTATTTCTCTTAAAAAATTATTTTTACTATAGTACTTGAGCTCATACTGTTTGTTTTGTTGTATGTATCAATATACACAGCAGCAAGCACTTCCCAGTGGGAATATCAGAATGGCTTGACCAGAAATTAACAAAAAGCGATCGACCAGAGCTCACAGGTGCCAAAGTGGTGGTGTCTGGTGGTAAGTCGAATATTGTAATTTTTAAAAATGATGTAAACTTAAAATACTTGGCTTTTATTAGTACTTAATTTTAATGGAACACAGGTGTTTTTTCAAATGTAAGAACTAAGTTGTGAGTATTAGTCCCATTTTACCTATTAGGAAAATGAAATCTTTAGTTTAATAGTTTGGATTTCTGTTGCAAATCTGTTTTATTGGCACCAGGGGGAGCATGGTACAAATCTCAACTCCATAGCTTTGCAACTTGGTATCTTTGTCATTTTGACTGACTCCTGTGTCATTCTGAAGAGTATGGTTAACTTCTGAAGCAAAGAAAGGACTGGTTGGAATCTCAAGGCTGTGTTGTGTGACCCTTTGCTCTATTTTAAAAGTCTTGCAGCACAGTCCAAGTCTCCATGGATAACTCTTTCCAAGTTTTTTCACATTTAATATGAAAACTGTTAATATTGCACAGGACTTGCTTCTTTTTGTGTATCATGCTTCTTATTTAAAAACAAAACAAACAAAAAACCCCAAGAAACAAACAAAAAGACCCATATTTCATAGCCTGCTGACTTTTTAAAACAGTGACTGCTATGATTGAAAAATCTTTCCAAACTAAACATCAAATGAAATAATTAAGCTTCCAAACAACCTCTTATTGCAAGTGGCATTGAGAGGAAATAATTTATATTTCAGAAAGACATATCTGACTAGTTTATTCACTTATTTTTTTCAATAAATGTTTATTAGGTATATGTTCTCTGCCAGGCCCATTGCAAAGTGCTGGAGAAGTAAAGAGGAAAAAATGGATTATTCTTGTTCTTAAGGAGTTTAAAGACTAGTGGAATGTCTTCTTTCAGTTGTTCAGTTAAGTATTGCTAAATATAGCAGTGACCAAGATAGGTATGAATCTTGTATTTAAAGAGTTTTTGTTCTAATGGGGAAGACTGATTTAAAGACTAATTATACTAGTAGTTAACCAGTTAATTACAGAATTACAGTAGTGTTGAATGCTTTATTGGAAAAGTGCAAGAGTATCATGAGAGAACTTAGGAAAGGCTTTATAGAGAGGATGGCAGTTGTATTATGAAGATTCACTCATGTATATGAAGTTCAAAATTTTTACAGAATGGAGTTTATATTTGGTTAATTCTTTTTCTTCTTCATCTTAAATGAGGTCGGGGTTTGAAGAGTGGAGAGAACTTTAAGTTGTTGTACGATCTGGCAGATCAACTACATGCTGCAGGTAAGTCCTTACTAGAAAAATATTCCCATTTCATTGGAAATATTTTTTCTTCATTATTTCATTTGTATATAAGTCACTCAAAGCTGCAGATTTTTTGCTTTCTCTGGTTTTCAACTTTTCTGTCTGAAACAGTTTTTCTTAATCTCCATGTAAATGGTGTAGCCTTCAGTGAGGAAAAGTTGTCCTTGTTTTTTATTATTTATATGAAACTCTTACCATTTGCCAAATTTTAGTAGTTTTTTCCATTAAAAAAATTAAATGTCCACTTCATTGCCTACTTCAGATTCAGGATTGCCCTTGTTTTTCTCTTTATTGCTGGTCCAATGTAAATCTCTCATACAAATAGAAATTAACATTTAAAAAATTTATAGGGAAGGTAGATCTTATTATTAAAAGTATATTAAGAATGGAATGATGATTTTGGAAAAAAATCAGAACATTAAAAATATTTTAGTTTTTAATTATACAACTATTAATGAGTATCTTTTTAATGTCTAGTTTGTTCTCCCCCTTTTGAGAGTTTCGTGTCTAACTTTCTGGCTTTTATGCTTTATATTACCTAATATATGTACCCATAGAAATAGTTATGGCTTTGTCTTGGAAGAAAAGTTATGACCAACCTAGGTGTATTCAAAAGCAGAGACATTACTTTGCCGACTAAGTCCGTCTAGTCAAGGCTATGGTTTTTCCTGTGGTCATGTATGTATGTGAGAGTTGGACTGTGAAGAAGTTGAGCGCAGAAGAATTGATGCTTTTGAACTGTGGTGTTGGAGAAGACTCTTGAGAGTCCCTTGGACTGCAAGGAGATCCAACCAGTCCATTCTGAAGGAGATCAACCCTGGGATTTCTTTGGAAGGAATGATGCTAAAACTGAAGCTACAGTACTTTGGCCACCTTATGCGAAGAGTTGACTCATTGGAAAAGACCCTGATGCTGGGAGGGATTGGGGGCAGGAGGAGAAGGGGACGACCGAAGATGAGATGGCTGGATGGCATCACGGACTCAATGGATGTGAGTCTGAGTGAACTCCGGGAGTTGGTGATGGACAGGGAGGCCTGGCGTGCTGCGATTCATGGGGTCGCAAAGAGTCGGACACGACTGAGCGACTGAACTGAACTGAACTGACTCTTTATAATCAGATGATGGTATTTGACTGAGGATATTTCATTTATTCATTCACTGAATAAATATTTATTGAGTATCTGCTATATAGCAGGCACTATTTTAGGAGCTAGGCAAAAAACAATGAATAAAATGAGCAAAATGATTCAAAGTTCTAGAGGCCAGAAGCACATTGAAATCAAGGTATTGGCAGAGCCACGCTCTTATGGGGAATGAATACGTTTCCAGTTACCAGAGGCGTTCCTGGGCTTGCAGCCACATCACTCCAGGTTCTGCCACTGTCTTCATATCACCTTCTTCTCTTTATCTGTATCATTTCTCCCTCTACAGCCCTCTTAACAGGGATATATGTGATGACATTTAAAAATCACCTAGATAATCCAGGATAAGTGCCTTCTCCCAAGATCTTTAACTTTACATCATATCTGCTGCCACACAGGTAATATTCACAAGTTCTGGGAACTAGAAAGTGAATATATCTTTGGAGGGGCCATTTTGCTGCTTACCACAGACAGTAAACGTAGTAAATTCAGTTCAGTTCAGTTCAGTTGCTCAGTCGTGTCCGACTCTTTGCAATCCCATGAATCGCAGCACGCCAGGGTTCCCTGTCCATCACCAACTCCTGGAGTTACTCAGATTCATGTCCATCGAGTCAGTGATGCCATCCAGCCATCTCATCCTCTGTCGTCTCCTTCTCCTCCTGCCCCCAATCCCTCCCAGCATTAAAGTAAATTAGTAAATAATAAAATAGTATGTTAGGGGCTTCCCAGGTGACTCAGTCGTAGAAGAGTCTGCCTGCCAACGCAGGAGATGCAGATGTGGGCTCGATCCCTGGGTCAGGAAGATCCCCTGAAGGAGGTAATGGCAACCCACTCTGGTATTCTTGCCTGGAGAATCCCGTGGACAAAGGAGCCTGGCAGGCTACAGTCCGTGGGATCGCAAAAAGAGTCAGACATGACTTAGTGACTAAACAACAATGAATGCACCTGGAAACCAAAAAATAATCCATATAACTTGCTTTATTGTGGTAGTTTGAAACTGAACCACCGATGTCTCTGAGGTATGCCTGTATACAGAAGGGTGTGCATAGGTTATATGCAAATACTGTTCCATTTTATATGAGGGATTTGAGCATCCTTGGATTTTGGTGTCCTTGGAAGGGTTCTGAAACTAATCCCTTGTGGATACCAAGGAATGATACTAAGTTTTGAGATGTCTAATAACAGACACCCTAATAGAATTGTCAGTTAAGCAGTTGGTATAGGAATGTGGAGTTTGAAAGTTTGGACTGGAGATAGAAATTTGGGAATCAATTGCATTTAGATGTATTTGAAACTGTGAGACTGGATGAATTCACCAAGAGTGTAGATGTAAAAGAAGTCCTAGGACTAAGTCCTAGATGCTGCAAGATTAAGAGGTAGGGGAGAAGAGGAGAATGAAGACCAAAGACAAATGGAAAAGTAAGGCAGGAAAACCAGGATAGAGAGTGTGATGTTGTAATGTCTCAGTAAGGGAAAGCATGATCACCTGTGTCAAATGCTGCCCACGGGTCAGGAAAGATGAGGACTGAAAAGTGCCTCATTGATCAGCCACGTAGAGGTTATTAGTGACTTGGAGCAGTTTTAGTAATGGTGGTAGTGGGGGCAAAACCTATTAGAGTGTTTAAAAGTAGTTACATGGTTGTATTCACTTCATGATCAGCCATCGAAGCTTTTCTTGTATGTGTGTTATATTTTAATTAAAAAGTTTTTAGAAGTAGAATGGGAGGCCTGGCAATGGAGACAATGAATGCAAATGGCTTTTTAGCAGCTTCTAACCATATGGGAGAGCAGAGAAATAGCAGCTAGACGGGGAGCAGGACCAACAGAGGAACTTTGTAAAGATTAGAAGAAAATAGCATGCTTTATATGCCTATGGGAATGCTCCAGTTAAGAGGGAAAGGTTAATCATACATGAGAGGAGAGTTATTGGAGTGATGTTCTTGAGTCGGTGGGAAAGAATATGAACACAGCTGCAAATTGATGGGTGAACGTGTATGTGTTAGTTGGAGCAGGTTTCAGTTTTTTAGTGAAATTGGAAGCAGAATGTTAAAAGAATATTGAAAGTTTGAAGAGAAAGGAAAGATACAAAATTATAATGTAGGACAGTCTGAGAGAAGTAAGGCCTATTTATTTAAAGTACAAAACAGTTAACATGGCTGAATATTGGCATTTTTCTCCAGTCATGATGAACAGGACAGGTGTACAGAGAGGAGAAAGATTGCTTAGTCAATAACCAGAGATGGAGGTTTTCCACCATCTGGAAATAAGATGATATAAGAGGAGGACAAGGAAATTGAAGGCATATGCAAAGGAGTGCTTAGAGTCATTGATAATAGAAACTAAACTGGGTAAAGAAAGAAGAGAAAACATAAGGGAAGAGAGGGACAGTGGAAAGAATTATAGACCTCAGTGGGGTCAGAGGGTTGTTGGAATAAGGGACTAAAAGGGGTCAGCTGGAATGGGGAAGTCACAGAGAGATTTTGAAAATCGAGATTGTTGATGATATTGGTAGTGGACAGATTGAGGATATGACCATGGGTGTGGCTGAGGTAGTGTGAAGGGTAAGATGACTGGAGAATTGCTCAAAGAATTGAGGAGCCAGGATGTCAAAAGTCTTCAATAATTAAGATAAGCTAGTATCGGAGAGAGTAACAAAGACCCAGAAGCTAAAACTCCTAGAGAAATGAAGGGAATTGACCTGCTGGTTAATAGATGACACAAGCAATATACAAGTGACATTATCCGATGACATGAGATTCAAAATTGAAGACTTTTAAGGAGAAAGGAGGGAAAACTTTTTTAGGGTGGCAGTGAGGGCCTGGAGTACCACCTTGAGGCCCCATTGGTACGAGGATGGTGGCAGACAAAGCAGCATCTGCTGGAGAGGATTAGAGAGGGTTAAAAAAAAAGTCTTTTTTTTAAAAAATTTTTAAAAAACTGTTATCAGTGAATGTCCCTAACAAATTGAATAATAGAGTTTTAAAAAATGACAACTATTTTTTTCTTAGTTGGTGCTTCTCGTGCTGCTGTTGATGCTGGCTTTGTTCCCAATGACTTGCAAGTTGGACAGACAGGAAAAATAGTGGCACCAGTAAGTATTGCAGTAAAATATGCCATGCAAAATTCTGTGGGGATAAGAACTATATATATTTGTGGAACAGTCATCTCAGTGAAGTGATGACCTATTTAGTGTACCTAAGCAGTTATCCTTTATCCTGGTGAATGTGTCCTCACAGGCCTATGGATTTGTTGGCCTCAGTAAAAAGTATAGCAGGTCTTAAATCCAGCAGTGTTTTTCAAAGTTGTTAAAGCAGTAGAATACTTTGTCAAATTTATGTCACAACACTAAATATGAAATTGAGAGAAGCATCATTATATAGATTTTATAAGTTCATCTTAGCATTTATTTACCATAATGCCTATGTATTATAAAATCTGTACATAAAACTGATGAATCTATATTAATGAACACAGACTTTCAAAATCAGGGGCTGTGAATTGACAGCTGTAGTCTGACATCTTCCCGAACACCTAGTTTATTTCTGTATTTTGTCTAGTTGCCTGAAATTCAGTAAATTCTGTAAATTCAGGAATTCTGATTCTATTCTGATCCATATTAGATTATTCTTCAATTAAAACTATTCAAAACTTAGGATATTGGTTTCAAAGTTGAGTTACTAACAATATCGAATGATTGTTCACGTTTCTTAGATGATACAAGTTTTCAGTGGGTAGAATTCTTAGCCAGCTTAAATCTTTATTGTGTGGAGGAAAATGAGTTTTTAAATATATTTCAAAATGTACTTTTAATGTATTTCAAAATAAGATATTAAGTCATATCCATTAAAAAATCTCATATCTCATCAGATGTTCATTTAAAATTTCAAAATAATAAAAAAAATTTAAGTCTTATCTTTGAAGTTTGTTTTGAAGAAAGTTCAATCTTTTGCCCATTTTAAAATTGGGTTCTTTGTCTTTTTATTGCTTCTTTATTCATTTTCTTTTGAAGAGCAGAAATTTTTATTTTTATAAGGTCTAATTATTGATGGTTGTTAATGCTTTTTGTGTTATTCAGCTTATTTGAACTCAGATAAGATCTCAGAATCTAAAATATGTACTAAAACTGTAAACAAAGTTAGAAAAACCATGTGACCTGTTTGCTTGTGATTCCAAATTTATTAGGCTATGAGAACATTTCTTGAACAGGTAAATTCAAACCTTCCCTGACATTTAATGAGGAATGGCAAATAGATATTTTTTGGTGGAAATCTTGTTTGTCCTAGTTTACATGAATAAACATCTTTAGATTTGAATTTATTTACCAGAGATGAAGCCCACAAACCTTTCTAATCAATAATCTTCTACAGCAAAGTATGGTGGGAGACAGGCTTTTATTTACATTGATTTTTCAGGAACAATACACTTGTTATTAAGTAGCATGGCAGAATGAAAGAAAAGGACCAGTGGCATCCTTACTTGTATTGTAGATAAATGTCATGCAGTCAGCTTTCTTCACCATTACTGTCATGACTGTAGGATTACTAAAAATTTTCATAAGGAGTTTAAAACATATTAAAGTCTTTAATATACAGATATTAAGTCTCAGATATGCAGATGACACCACCCTTATGGCAGAAAGTGAAGAGGAACTAAAAAGCCTCTTGATGAAAGTGAAAGTTCTTTGAAGACTTTCTTTAACATGAATCCTGTATTCCCTGGAGATTCTGGCTCATTAACTCTGAGTTAGGCTTCAGTGTGTGTGTGTGTGTGTGTGTGTGTGTGTCTCTGTATTATTTGTGTGTATTTGTGTATGTGTTTGTGTATATTTTTCTTTTAAGACTCTAAATCTTTTTTCAACTGGTTTCAAGTTTACAGAAAACTTTCAAGTACAAAGCAAAAACCTTTATTTTTGTGGACTGTTTGAGAGTAAGTTGCTGAGATGATTCTCCATCATTTCCAAATAGGTGGGACATTCTCCTATAAAACCACAATACAACTTGTAAAATCAGGACATTGGCGCCAGTACGTTAATACCATGTGATCAGCAGACCCTGTTCAGGTTTTGCCAGTTGTCCCAATAATGTCCTATATGTATAGCAAAGGGTTGTAATTTGTAATCAAATGTTGCATATGGTTGTTATGTGTCCTTCCATCTCAAACAGTTCCTGTCTTATTTTGACTTTCATAAGCCTTGACACTTTCTGAAAATTATAGGACAGCTGTTTTGTAGAGTAGAATGTCCCTTATTTTGGGTTTGTCTGTTGTCTCCTCACCGTTCAATTTAGATATATATGCATCTTTGACAGGAATATCCCCAAAGTGATATTTCATCCTATCACGTGGTACACAGTTTCATTGTGTCTTATTGGGTTTTCACATTGACTGTTTGATTAAGGTGATATTTGTCAAACTTCTCCATTGTAAAGCTGTTTTTCCCTTTGTAATGAGTAAATCTTTTATAAGGAGGTACTTTGAAATGATGTGAATATTCCAGTTCTCAAACTTTCAATTTATTCATTTACATTTATTTTCTTATAAGCAAACATTGAATATTTATTTATAATAGGACTTATTGTCCCTATTATGTTCAGTAGGTGAAAATCTTTTGTTGTTATTTTTGTTGATGTACAAATTGTTCTGCATTTGGCCAGTGAGAAGCCCCCAGGGCTTCTGTATCTTAACATGTTCCCATCATTCTTTGCGGCCTTACTTACTGATAGAATAGGATGTTCTAGGCTTTTTGTACCTTTGCTATCCCAGCCCTGGCATCAGCCTTTTCTCCAGGGAGTCCTGGTTCCTTTTAGTGAAAGAATAGTATGAAGCTAACATCTGAATATTAATTGTGCCTGTTGCTGTTCAGATATTGCTGTTCTCAGGATACCTCAGTCAAAAAAGTTAGGGAGTGTGTGTAGGTGTGTATGTGTAGGCAGATACACAGACTTATGTATTCATAATAATACATTGATTGATTTTTAAATGTTAAACCACCTTGAGTTGCTGTGATAAATCCTACTTGATCATGATATAGTACCTTTTTAATATATTGCTGGCTTTCATTGACTGATGCTTTGTTAAGGAGTCTGGGGTCTGTCTTTATCAAAATAATCTGTAATTTTCCTCGTTGTCCTCAGTATCTTTGTTTAATTTTGGTATTGGCGTTATGCTGCCCTCATGAAATGAGTTGAAAGATACTCTCTTTGAATAAGTTTGTGTAAGATTGGTTTGTGTTTGTGTCTTTCTTAAATGTTTGATAGAACCCACCACTGAAGCCATCTGAGCTTTGAGTTTTCTTTGTTGGAGCATTTGACGGTTAAAGCGTCTGCCTCCAATGCGGGAGACCCGGGTTCGATCCCTGGGTCGGGAAGATCACCTGGAGAAGGAAATGGCAAACCACTCCAGTATTCTTGCTTGGAGAATCTCGTGGACTGAGGAGTCTGGTGGGCTGCAGTCCATGGGGTCACAAAGAGTCGGACACGACTGAGTGACTTTACATTACATTACATAGGGCTATTCAGATTTTCTATTTTGTTTTGGGTCTGTTTTTGAGCTTTGAGTTTTCTTTGTTGGAGCATTTGACGGTTAAAGCGTCTGCCTCCAATGCGGGAGACCCGGGTTCGATCCCTGGGTCGGGAAGATCACCTGGAGAAGGAAATGGCAAACCACTCCAGTATTTTGCTTGGAGAATCTCATGGACTGAGGAGCCTGGTGGGCTGCAGTCCATGGGGTCACAAAGAGTCGGACACGACTGAGTGACTTTACATTACATTACATAGGGCTATTCAGATTTTCTATTTTGTTTTGGGTCTGTTTTGCTAAGTGATGTATTTAAAGGAATTGGTTCAGTTCTCTTAAGTTATCAAATATATTGGATAAAGTTGTTTATAATCTTGCCCTGTTTCCTTTCATTGTTTATAAAATCTAGTGTGACAGCTCCTTCTAAATTTTGCAGTTTGTGTCTTCTGTTTTTTTGTTTCCCTTGCCTACATTAGTCCAGTGAGGAATTTATAATATTAAACATTTCTAATGATTTAGCTTTCTAAAATAACAAGTTTATTGAGTTACAATTAATTTACCATACAGTTTATCTAATTAACTATTTAATTCAGTGACTTTTAGTTTATTTACAGAATTGTATAAACATCGCCTGTCAGTTTTACTACATTTTCATCACCTCCAAAAGAAACTGCACACCTATTTTCTTTCCAGCTCCTTAATCCTAGGCAATCAGTTGTGTTTGACTCTTTGCGACTCTGTGGACTGTAGCCCACCAGGCTCCTCTGTCCATGGGATTTCCCAGGCAAGAATACTGGAGTGGGTTGCCATTTCCCTCTCCAGGGGATCTGCCCAACTCAGGGATAGAACCTAGGTCTCCTGTGTTGCAGGCGGATTCTTTACCTGTCTGAGCCACCAGGGAGGCTCTTTCTGTCTATATAGATTTACCTATTCTGGACATTTATGTAAGGGGAATCATAGAATATATGGTCTTTTATGGCTTTTAAAAAAATAGCATAATGTTTTCATTTATTCATATTATAATATTCCTTTTAATTGCCATATAGTATTCCATTATATGGATATATCACATTTTATGTATCCATTCATCATCTGATGGAAATTTGGGCTGTTTACTTTTTGGCTGTTATGAATAATCCAGATAGGAATATTCATATACAGGTTTTTGTGTGAACATATGCTTCATTTCTCTTCTGTGGGCATATGCTTTCAATTCTCTTGGATACGCAGGAGTAGACTTGCTGGTTCATATGATAACTTTATGTTTAACCTTTTGAGGAACTGTTTTCTATAACAGCTACACCAAAAATGAACCAATTCTGAACTTTGTTAATTTTTCTCATTGTTTTCTTTTTATTGATTTTTGCTCTTAATTTCCTTCCTTCTGCTTACTTTGGATTTACCTTGCACTTAAGATAGAACTTTACATCATTAATTTTGTATTTTGCTTTTTAAAATGTAAATGTTAAAGATATAAATTTTTCAGTATTAAAATTCATTGAATCTTATTTTATGGCCTGACAAATGCTGTGTTGTGGTGAATATTCCTTGTGCACCTGAAGAGAATGTATATCCTGCCATTAGACACTGCAGGAATACTTAAAAATATGGCAGCAGAGATATGTCCCAAATGAAACAGAAAATTTTGAAAACACAGGAAAAAACGGACAAAGCTTTGATGAACTGTGGGACAACTTTAGGAGGTCTATTATGTATGTAATTGGAGGAGAAAAACTCAGATCTCAGATGCTCAACAAATACCAAGAATAGGAAACAGGAAGAAAACTACAGGGCATGTAACAGTCAGATTGCTTAAAGAATGATTGAAAGAAAAAAATCTTTTTTTCAAAAAAGAAGTCATTTTATTTTTAGTACATTTGCTTTGGAGGGAGAGCCAATTAATTGGAAAGAGTGCATAATTTAACCAACATCAGATCTCTCTGCTGCATTCCCTGTTGAAACTTTTCTTTTTCAGTCTTTTCTTATTAAGGTTCTTACAGAGTATTGAGCAGAGTTCCCTGTGCTATACAGTAGATCCCTGGGCAATCTGTTTTGAATATATCAGTGTGTATATGTCACTTCTCACCTGTCCCTCCCCGCCACCTTCTGCCCCTGGAAACGATAAGTTTGCTCTCTTAAGTCCATGAGTCTATTTCTGTTCTATAAATAAGAATGTTTGTACCTTTTTTTTTTAAGATTCTGATGTAAGTAATATCCTATGATATTTGTCTTTGTCTGTCTGCCTTACTTTACTCTTTCATATTCTTTATAGGTTATCACAGGATGTTGAGTATAGTTCCCTGTGCTATAGAACAGGACTTTGTTGCTTATCCATCCTATGACAGTTTGCATCTGCTAACCCCGGACTCTCAGTCTTTCCCTCCCTCACCCCTTGTCCCTTGGCACCACGAACCTGTTCTCTATGTCTGTGAGTCCATTTCTGTTTCATAGACATGTTCATTTGTATGATTTTTCAGATTCCACATATAAGAAATATCACATTATAATTGTCTTTCTCTTTCTGACTTAACTTTGCTTAGTATGATAATCGATCCATGTTGCTGCAAATGGTATTGTTTCATTCCTTTTAATGACCTGAGTAATATTCCATTGTAGGGCTTCCCAGGTGGGTCAGTGAGAGATGCAGGAGACACGGGTCCAATCCTTGGATTGGGAAGGTTCCCTGGAGTAGAAAATGCCAACCCACTGCAGTGTTCTTGCCTGGAAAATTTCATGGATAGAGGCCTGGCGGGCTACAGTCCGTGGGCTTGCGAGAGTACTGGACATGACTGAGCATGCACGCAGTGTTCCATTCCTTACATGCACCACAGCTTCTTTATCCATGCCTCTGTTGTTGGACATTAGGTTGCTCCCATGTCTTGACTGTTATAAATAGGGCTGCAGTGAACAGTGGGATGCCTGTATATTTCAGAATATTGGTTTCCTCCAGACATATGCTCAGGAGTGGGCTTGCTGGATCATGTGGTAGATCTAGTTTTAGTTTTTTAAAGAATGTATAGTGGCTGTACCAATTTCTATTCCCATCAGTAGTGTAGGAGGGTTCCCGTTTTTTTATACCCTCTCCACCATTTATTGTTTGTAGAATTTTTAATGATGGCCATTCTGACTGGTGTGAGGTGATAACTCATTATAATTTCGATGTGCATTTCCCTAATAATTAATGATGTTGAGCATCTTTTCCCGTGCCTCTTGGCCTTCTGTGTGCATAAACGTTAGTTTCCAGATTCATTGACTTTATAGCTTTCTCCAGTTAATGATCAGCAAGCACCTTTTATTACTTTAAGTGAAAACAAAATGAAGACCTGAAATCTCATAATCAAGAATTATTTTCTGGCAGACAAACAAAGTTGTTTCATCTGTGTTTATGGTGATATAATCATACTAAAAACCCATAAATAAGGTATATCCACTTCAATACTGATAAAAAGAAATTCTTAAAAGCAGTGAGAGAAAAGTATAAATGAACTCAATATTCCAGTCAAAAAGCAGAGATCGCTGGATGTATGAAAAGCAAGACTCAACTGTATGCTGCCTATAAGAAATACATTTAGACAGAAAAAGACACGCAATACTAATAGTAAACATAAGGAATCTGAGTTGTCTTTATTAATATCAGATCAAGCAAACTTCAAGACAGTGAGTACTGCCAAACATAAAGAGAGCCATAAATTGATGAAAGGACCAATTTATCAGTAAGACAGGACAGTCATGAATGTGTAAGTACCCAATAACAGAATTTCAAAATACATCGAGCAAAATCTGACAACTAAAGTGAGGAGTAAACAGATTTATTATCCTAGTTGGAGGTTTTGGTACTATACCTTCTCCCAATAACTGATGGAGTACTGGACCAAAAAATCCAGTTAGGATATAAAAGATCTACATCAGGGAGAACAAGCTATCTGTAAATCACACAGCAAGTATTTTTGGTTTTATTTGCCATAGAGTATCTGTCATAACTACTTAACTCTTCTGTTGTAGAGCAGGAGCAGCCATAGACTTGTAAATCAATTAATAAATTGGATTCTGTTAAAACTTTATATTCAGAAACAGGTGGCAGTCCAGGTTTGGCCTATTGACTTAGCATTTATAGTACACTGAGCCACCTTTTTTTCCTCTACTTTTATTCTAGGACTCCAGTTGCTTATATTTTAGATATCTTTATATTCTTCTGTAGATGATTTAAGTTTTATTCATTCCTTTTCATCTTTTTTTCCCTCTGTTCTCAGACTGAATAATTTTCATTGACTTAACCTTCAAGATTACTGACTCTTCTATAATTTCTGATATGCTATTAAACCCAGCAAGGAAATTTCTTATTTTGTATTTTTTAGTTCTAGATTTTCATTTGGTTCTTTTTATAGTTTCATTTCTCTGCTGAGGTTTCTTATCTGTTCAAACATTATTGGTATCTTTCTTTGCATCCTTGACCGTAATAATAGCTGTTTTTAAATCCTTGTGTGCTAATTCCAAGTTCTTGGTTATTTCAGGGTTAATATACTTTAGTTGTAGTTTTCACATTTTCCTGTTTCATTATGTGTGTAGTACAATGGTTCTCAACATTTTTGTCTCGGGACTCCTTTAAAATTTGTTGAGGGCCCACAAAGAGCTTTTGTGTATTCGCTTCATAGGCAGTGATGTTTATTGTATTAGAGATACAAACTTAGAAAATTTTTAAATGTTTATTCATTTGAGAAATTTTTGAAATGTTTATTCATTTGAAATTAACAGTTATTTTATAAATTAATTTATTATTAATTTTTATTAGAGTATAGTCACTTTACAGTGTTGTATTAATTTCTACTGGGTAGCAAAGTGAATCAGCAATATGTATCCACATATTCCCCTCCTTTTTGGACTTCCTTCCGATTTTGGTAACCACGGAGCATCAGGTAGAGTTCCCCATGCTATATAGTAGGTTCTCATTAGTCACTTATTTTAAACATACTTTGAATAGTGTATATATGTCAATCTCAGTCTCCCAATCCCTCCCACTACCACCATTTTCCTGCATGATATCCATATATTTATTTTCCACATCTGTGTCTCTTCTTCTGCTTTGCAAATGTGATCATCTATATTTTTCTAGATTCCACATATATGTGTTAATATATGATTCTTTTTTTTCCCTTCCAACTTACTTCACTGTGTGTGACAGTCGCTAAGGCCATCCACATTTCTCCAAATGACCCAATTTCATTCCTTTCTATGGCTGAGTAACATTCCATCGTATATGTACGACATCTTCATCTGTTCCTCTGTTGATGGACAAACAGGTTGCTACCATGTCCTGGCTATTGTAAATAGTACTGCAGTGAACATCAGAGTGCATGTGTGTTGAATTTTGGTTTACTCTGGATATATACCCAGTAATGGGATTGCAGGTCATATGGTAGGTCTATTTTTATTATTTTCTAAAATGTTTTTTTCTATTTAATTGTATATCTACATGAGATGATGGATGTTCACTAAAGTGTTGTGATAATCATTTCATGATGTATGTAAGTCAAATCATTATCCTGTACAACTTATATAGTCAATTGTATTTGAATATAACTGAATGAAAACGCTAGTAAAGTAATGCTCAAAATTCTCCAACCCTGGCTTCAGCAATACGTGAACTGTGAACTTCCTGATGTTCAAGCTGGTTTTAGAAAAGGCAGAGGAACCAGAGATCAAATTGCCAACATCCGCTGGATCATGGAAAAAGCAAGAGTTCCAGAAAAACATCTATTTCTGCTTTATTGACTATGCCAAAGCCTTTGACTGTGTGGATCACAATAAACTGTGGAAAATTCTGAGAGAGATGGGCATACCAGACCACCTGACCTACCTCTTGAGAAACCTATATGCAGCTCAGGAAGCAACAGTTAGAAGTGGACATGGAACAACAGACTGGTTCCAAATAGGAAAAGGAGTATATCAAGGCTGTATTTTGTCACCCTGCTTATTTAACTTCTTTGCAGAATACATCATGAGAAACGCTGGACTGGAATAAGCACAAGCTGGAATCAAGATTGCTGGGAGAAATATCAATAACCTCAGATATGCAGATGACACCACCCTTATGGCAGAAAGTGAAGGGGAACTAAAAAGCTTCTTGATGAAAGTCAAAGAGAAGAGTGAAAGAGTTGGCTTAAAGCTCAACATTCAGAAAACTAAGATCATGGCATCTGGTCCCATCACTTCATGGGAAATAGATGGGGAAACAGTGGAAACAGTGTCAGACTTTATTTTTGGGGGCTCCAAAATCACTGCAGATGGTGACTGCAGCCATGAAATTAAAAGACGCTTATTCCTTGGAAGAAAGGTTATGACCAACCTAGATAGCATATTCAAAAGCGGAGACATTACTTTGCCGTCTAAAGTCCGTCTAGTCAAGGCTATGGTTTTTCCAGTAGTCATGTATGGATGTGAGAGTTGGACTGTGAAGAAGGCTGAGCACTGAAGAATTGATGTTTTTGAACTGTGGTGTTGGAGAAGACTCTTGAGAGTCCCTTGGACTGCAAGGAGATCCAACCAGTCCATTCTGAAGGAGATCAGCCCTGGGGTTTCTTTGGAAGGAAAGATGCTAAAGCTGAAACTCCAGTACACTGGCCACCTCATGCGAAGAGTTGACTCATTGGAAAAGACTCTGATGCTGGGAGAGATTGGGGGCAGGCAGAGAAGGGGATGACAGAGGATGAGATGGCTGGATGGCATCACTGACTTGATGGGCGTGAGTCTGAGTGAACTCTGGGAGTGGGTGATGGACAGGGAGGTCTGGCATGCTGTGATTCATGGGGTCGCAAAGAGTTGGACACGACTGAGCGACTGAACTGAACTGAACAGATGGTTGTAATGTGTAGCCAGGGATGTGAACTGTCCCCCATCTGAGGAATGTTTAGAAACAAAATGTGTAACAGATATGGTGAGCAAACTGTGGAAGATAGTCGAGGACAGAGGATCCTGGCCTGCTATAGTCCATGGGGTTGCAAAGAGTTGGACACAACTTAGCGACTGAACAACAGCAATAGTCTGACTTGAGTTCATATGCTCAACCTTCATACCAAAGTGTTCAAGTAAAACACTTATGGGGTGAGACAGGGAACAAAAATGAGCAAAGCTGCTGGAGGGTAAACATTAGGGAGTGGTGAGGACTGGGGCACACATAGAGGCACCAATGCTCATCTCTAGACAATTGCTGCCAGGCAGCTACGTGGCCCCAGAGGAGTCAAACATCTGATTTTTTAAGAGGTAATCTAAAAATCTTTACTTTTTAATATGAATCTTCCTCAACTTTTAAACATAGCAAGCCTCGATTACAGATTATACTATCAACACTGGCTTTTATTTTTGCTTAAAGAAAGCACTGGTCAAGGACAGAAGTAGTGAAAAGGTAGTACAAACAATTCATCAAGCTTTTTGAAATGGGAGCATATAGATGCTTTTGATGAGAGACTGATCTTTCCCATAGACAGGGCCCATATTAACAAAACATTAGGGAGTGGTGAGGACTGGGGCACACATAGAGGCACCAATGCTCATCTCTAGACAATTGCTGCCAGGCAGCTACGTGGCCCCAGAGGAGTCAAACATCTGATTTTTTAAGAGGTAATCTAAAAATCTTTACTTTTTAATATGAATCTTCCTCAACTTTTAAACATAGCAAGCCTCGATTACAGATTATACTATCAACACTGGCTTTTATTTTTGCTTAAAGAAAGCACTGGTCAAGGACAGAAGTAGTGAAAAGGTAGTACAAACAATTCATCAAGCTTTTTGAAATGGGAGCATATAGATGCTTTTGATGAGAGACTGATCTTTCCCATAGACAGGGCCCATATTAACCTACACTAGCTCTTCATTTTCGGAGAAGGCAATGGCACCCCACTCCAATACTCTTGCCTGGTGGCAAATCCCATGGACAGAGGAGCCTGGAAGGCTGCAGTCCATGGGATCGCTGAGGGTCGGACACAACTGAGCGACTTCACTTTCACTTTTCACTTTCATGCATTGGAGAAGGAAATGGCAACCCACTCCAGTGTTCTTGCCTGGAAACCCAAGGACGGGGGAGCCTGGTGGGCTGCCGTCTGTGGGGTTGCATAGAGTCCGACACGACTGAAGTAACTTAGCAGCAGCAGCTCTTTGTCTTACTTTCTCCAGAACTGGTATAGACTCATCTTCTGTGAGGCCAAAGCTAAGCTCTGTGTGCAGGAATGTCACAGTGGTCTGAAGGTTAAGTCAAGGACATCTACTAATTTCTTTGCCATCTCTGGGTTCAGTAAGGATGAGGATATGGTGATGCTAAAGACACAGGTATTAAGATATAACTCCCTAACCAACCTAACATCCTGGTTTTGCTCTATTTTTATGGCTGAATTTCACATTTCTATGCTTGTATATTAATTAGTCTGAGCTGAGAAGTGTGATTAACATTTCCTTAGTATTTATTCATTCAGAAAGCATGTAGGCTGAGAAATATTTAAAAGCTTGGAGAAACAGAGGGTTTCATAATTTTATGGGACATTGCTTAAAATCTGATTTGATCAGATATTGAGCCTTTTAAAAAAAACATGAGACTGGCTAATGATAATCAATTTTTAAGGACAGATTTATCCTTTAATGTTCTAATACAGCATAGAGTGGTTTAGGCATTCTTAAAAACAGAGCAGTATTTTGCAAGAAACATCATTGTTTATGTCATTACAGCCATAGCACCTGAATGTTAGCCTTTGGTTTAGAAACAAAGCTTATTTTCTATAACCTCTGGTGGCTCAGATCGTAGTGTCCGCCTGCAGTGCCGGAGACCAGGTTTGATCCCTGGGTTGGGAAGATCCCCTAGTGAAGGAAATGGCAACCCACTGCAGTGTTCTTGCCTGGAGAATCCCACTGACCCCTGGCAGGCTACAGTGCATGGGGTGGCAAAGAGCCAGACACGGCTGGGCCACTGCGCTTCTACAGCCACAGTTCAGATTCCGTTAGGTTGGGTTCATCTGAATATAACAGGAACTGCTTCTGTTAGAGGAACCAAACAGTTCCTTCAGAGAATGTAGGGAGTCATGACTGGTACCTTAGAAAAAGAGGGGCAATATAATTAGTTATTTTTAAGGAAGAACTTCAGTTGAACACATTTCAATTCAAAGTTCTGAGGTTATGAAAAATTGCAGTGTTTACCTTAAAAAATAATATCTGAAGATTGTGAACTGTTTATTTCAGAAATTTAACTTGAAACTATCTTTGGCTTATGTTTGTAAACAGATTTCAAAATGTTTTATATTTTTGAATGGTGAGAAAATAATTATTAAGCATAATTTAAAACTTATTTCTAGATTTTAATTATTTCTAGATTTATAAGTATTTATGGATGGATGTTTGATCATCTAAGAGTTCTGTTTGTTTTAAAAACAATTGCTCAAATTAATGCTTTGCTTTGGGTATATTTTCTGACCACAGAGCACATTTTATTAGACTGAATCCCTCCTCAATATAACACCATCCATTTAATCAGATAATTGAGGATGAGATGTCTAGTTTGTAGTTATAATTCTAGTTTCTTAGAATAGTATATTTTACAACTACTTCTTGAAATGTTGGAATATTACTACATTTCAATAGCTATTTATTGAGCATTTTCTATAGTGCTAATCACCATGGAGATGGCCAAATATAAGATTAAATGTCCAATAAATTACATTGGCCATTTAATTAAGAAAAATATAGGTCATAGGATTGGAGGAAATCTTTATGGACAAGTATGTGTTAATCTATGTCCTGAAGGATGGATTGAGTTTATACAGGTCTGTAGACACAGTTCTCATCATTAATAACACTGATGACTAAAGAAAGGAGTGATTGAAGTCACAGGATGACTTTAGGAAGACAATTGGCTGAGAGATAAATTAAAAAGGAATGATTAAGTTCTGTAGAAGTGATGCATAATAGTTATATGTAACTTTAAACTGATTATTGCTTCTTTGCTGTCAGCCAGTCATGGGTGATTTCATTGGTTAAAGCACACGTCTAAAGCAAGCCAGACCAACCATGTTTTCTTCTGTTCCAAGGCATGGACACTCTTACTGTCTCAGATATATGTTGCATGCGTCATCACTGGGTGGGCTGGCTGACCTCAGACTAGAAAAACCCTGAATTAGCCCAACCCAGGAATCACCTCGTTGGGATAGACTCTATACTAAAAATTCAATTATTGGAGTTGTCTTACTGTTGTTACTCAATGTATTATTGTAAGTTTTGTGGTGGAGAAGGGAGGAGACATTTTTACTTTACAGCCTTTTGATGTCAACTAACTGGTTGTTAAAAACCTTGTATGAAATAGCTTCCTGTCATTGAAGATGATAATAAAGATGATTATGAATTATTTTCACATAATCATATATTAAGCAATTGTTGGAAAATTTGAATTCAAAAAAGAACACTGATGAAAAGAAAAAGTTACACCAGACAGATTTAGTATGCCTTTGTTAAGCATCTATTATTTGTAAGATCCCACGTTAAATTCTATGGGAGAATCAGAAACAGATTTCATCCTAGTCTTCAAGAATTTTCTCAGTAAGTAGCTTTGCTGACTAAACTGTGGGGTCCAGGAAATGATTTAGCCCATCGTTGTGATCTTGAGTATCTGCCAGTCAGTGTAACTTTTAATCCAGATACTAAAAGCAAGAACTATGCCTGGAGTTAGATCTGGAAGACATTTTATGCTAAAAAGTTCTCTAACGTTTAAACATAATTTGCTGTGTGTATAATTCTACCCTAAAGTAATTTTTAAACATTTTGAGTGGGAAGAATTCTCTTAATCTTCATCCTTTCTTCTCCCATTCTCTCCCTTCCACAGTTTTCTCTTCCCACCTTTTCTTTTCTTTTAGACTAATTATTGGTGTATTGTTTACATCCATTGCACTCTATACACAATGTTGCATAATAAATGTTTTATAGATAATGCAAGTATAAATTTTAGAGGTATTTTAAAGCCACAGAATAAAATTTACATGACTTTTCATGGTTAAATTCTTTGTGATTACTAAAAGCCTTTTGATTATTGGTTTTGATTTTTTATCTTCACTGATATATATCACAAACAGAATATGATATAAACTCTTGGTTTGAAGATAACTGATGATTGACAGTTTAGCTTACTTTTAGAGTATCATTTGTAGTCCTAAATAAAACTAGGTATATGTACTTAAGTAATAAGAGTGGCTGTGCTTACTCGTTTGCATACTCATGAGGAAGGCATGAACCTTCCAGCTTCATGCCCTTGCAGCACTTGGGATTGTCAGATTGTCAGTCTTTTCACTTTTAGTTCATAGTATATTTAGTTAGTGGTATCTTATTCTCATTTTAAGTTTCATTTTCCTGATATTAAATGATCTGAAGTACCTTTTCCTGTGCTGTTGACATTTTTATATCTTTTCTTCTGTTCACATTTTTACCCATTAAGAAAGAACTGAGTAGGGTTTCTCTTTTTCTTATTGGTTTGATGGTATTTTTTAATATATTCTACTTAAGTGTCTTATGTCAGGTATATGTGTTATAGAACTTTTTTACTACTCCATAGCTTGACTATTACTTTCATTAATTAATGCTGTTTTGATGGGCACAAGAGTTTTTAATCATGATAAATTGGAGTGGGTAGCCCATCTCTTTTCCAGTAGATCTTCCTGACCCAGGAATCAAACCGGGGTCTCCTGCATTGCCAGCAGATTCTTTATCAACTATCAGGGAAGTTATCAGAATTATATAGTTCTTTACCAACTATCGGGGCTTCCCTGGTGGCTCAGAGGTAAAGCGTCTGCCTGAAATGCGGGAGACCCGGGTTCGATTCCCCGGTCGGGAAGATCCCCTGGAGAAGCAAATGGCAATCCACTCCAGCGCTCTTGCCTGGAAAATGCCATGGACGGAGGAGCCTGATAGGCTACAGTCCATGGGGTCGAAAAGAGTTGGACATGACTGAGCGACTTCACTTTCACTTTCACTTCACTTTACCGACTATCAGGAAGAGCTATCAGCGAAGCTTAAAATAATTAGTACTACTTTTTTTTTTTGGTCCTAAGACATTTGGTGATTCTAAGATGATGATGTGTTTTTCTGTTTTTTTTTCTGCAAGTTCTATGTTTCTTATACATTTAGGTCTGTGATAAAACTATGATTAATTTTTATGTAAAGAATGAATTGAGATTTAAAATTTTTTTCCAAGTGGATATACAATTCTTCTGGAAACATCTGTTAAATGACATTTCTTTCTCCATTGAATCCAGTTGTCATATTAGTGAAAAATCAATTAAACTTTGTATCTGAGGTTATGTTTCTACTCTCTATTCTGTTCCCTAGATTTATTTGTCTGTCCTATGCCCATGGTGCCTTATCTTAATTGCATTAGTCCATCTTGAAATCAGGGAATATACGTTTTTTACCTTTTTTTTTTTTTTTTCAAGATTATTTTGGCCATTCCAAGTCTTTTGCATTTCCCTATGAAAATTCAGAAACAGCTTGTCGATTTCTTCAAAAGAATCTAGTGATATTTTGATTGAGCCTGTGATAAATCCATGATCAACTTTAGAAGAACTGATCTTGAAAGTATTGAAACTTCCAGTCCATGAACATAGTAGAGATCTTTCACTTCTTTCCTTAGATTATAACTAATTTTCTGATTATATGATGCTATTGTAAATGACATTATTATCTTGAGCTTTTTGTTGATGGTATTTTTATAAGTTTTACCTTCTCTGTGCTTGTTCACTACTGGCTCCGAATGTTCTGAATATGGAAGCAGGATGTATTCTCCTGTGGGGCTTGGGATTGAACACTGATGAGGATCAGAGATCTTTTCACAGTTTACAACCTAGTTGCCTGCTCTCCAAACAATGCCTTGTGTTCCTGGGGAGTTTTCTTAATACCTCAGTGCCACACCTGGCTTTCTGCATCTCAGGAGTTCTCTTTTCCTCTTGCTGCCCTGAGCCTAGCATTCAGAGAGCTGCTATTAAGTGTGCATCAAGGCCATGGAGTGATTCTTCTCAGTTCTCTCCAGTCGTCAGCTTTTGGTGGGTCCCTGCTTTGCACTGTGTGCCCATTGGGGATCTTTCTCAGATTTCTTGCTCTCGCTTCCAAGCTTCAGCACACGAGCCTTCCACACACTTCATCTTTTGATGAAAGCTTAGGGGAAAGAGTTGGCTTGTGAATGTGAATTTGGCTGGTGTCTGGGACTTCTTTAAAAGTTTAGCTGATTTCTCTGTACTCTGATCTATCAGTTCAGTTCAGTCTCAGTCGTGTCTGACTCTTTGTGACCCCATGAATTGCAGCACACCAGGCCTCCTGGAGTTCACTTAGACTTGTGTCCGTCGAGTCAGTGATGCCATCCAGCCATCTCATCCTCTGTCATCCCCTTCTTCTCCTGCCCCCAATCCCTCCCAGCAACAAAGTCTTTTCCAATGAGTCAACTCTTCGCATGAGGTGGCCAGAGTACTGGAGTTTCAGCTTTAGCATCATTCCTTCCAAAGAAATCCCAGGATTGAGCTCCTTCAAAATGGACTGATTGGATCTCCTTGCAGTCCAAGGGACTCTCAAGAGTCTTCTCCAATGTCACAGTTCAAAAGCATCAGTTCTTCGGTGCTCAGCCTTCTTCACAGTCCAACTCTCACATCCATACATGACCACTGGAAAAACCATAGCCTTGACTTCAGTTCAGTTCAGTCACTCAGTCGTGTCCGACTCTTTGTGACCCCATGAATCGCAGCACGTCAGGCCTCCCTGTCCATCACCAACTCCCAGAGTTCACCCAGACCCACGCCCATGGAGTCAGTGATGCCATCCAGCCATCTCATCCTCGGTCGTCCCCTTCTCCTCCTGCCCCCAATCCCTCCCAGCATCAGAGTCTTTTCCAATGAGTCAACTCTTCACATGAGGTGGCCAGAGTACTGGAGTTCAGCTTTAGCATCATTCCTTCCAAAGAAATCCCAGGGCCGATCTCCTTCAGAATGGACTGGTTGGATCTCCTTGCAGTCCAAGGGACTCTCAAGAGTCTTCTCCAACACCACAGTTCAAAAGCATCAGTTCTTTGGCGCTCAGCCTTCTTTACAGTCCAACTCTCACATCCATACATGACTACTGGAAAAACCATAGCCTTGACTAGATGGACCTTAGTCAGCAAAGTAATATCTCTGCTTTTCAATATGCTATCTAGGTTGGTCATAACTTTTCTTCCAAGGAGTAAATGTCTTTTAGTTTCATGGTTGCAATCACCATCTGCAGTGATTTTGGAGCCCCCAAAATAAAGTCTGACACTGTTTCCACTGTTTCCCCATCTATTTCCCATGAAGTGATAGGACCGGATGCCATGATCTTCGTTTTCTGAATGTTGAGCTTTAAGCCAACTTTTTCACTCACCTCTTTCACTTTCATCAAGAGGCTCTTTAGTTTTTCACTTTCTGCCATAAGGGTGGTGTCATCTGCATATCTGAGGTTATTGATATTTCTCCCAGCAATCTTGATTCCAGTTTGTGCTTCTTCCAGCCCAGCGTTTCTCATGATGTACTCTGCATAGAGGTTTAATAAGCAGGGTGACAATATACAGACTTGACGTACTCCTTTTCCTATTTGGAACCAGTCTGTTGTTCCATGTCCAGTTCTAACTGTTGCTTCCTGACCTGCATACAGATTTCTCAAGAGGCAGGTCAGGTGGCCTGGTATTTCCATCTCTTGAAGAATTTTCCACAGTTTATTGTGATCCACACAGTCAAAGGCTTTGGCATAGTCAATAAAGCAGAAATAGATGTTTTTCTGGAGCTCTCTTGCTTTTTCCATGAGCCAGCGGATTCCTTCTAATGCCCCTCCAATAGATATCTTTTCATGCTTGTGGAATTTCTCACTATCTGGAAGTCATTTCATTTCGATTTTTTTTGCATCATCAGCTCTCTGAAAAATTATGATTTTATAGCTTATCTACCTTGTTCTCCTTGTTAGGGTGGAAGCAGTGGTCTCTTGCAACTGTCTATATCCCAACTGAAATACAGAGTTCTGCACAAAGTTTTTAAAATAGTCACTTAGGATGCATGGGGAAGACACACATCATCTTATATGATTGACTCAATGGCTTTTCATCCTAGTAGAAGTGTTCAAATGCATTTTATGAACTTATTGGTAACAGGTCAGCTTATTGGTAATATGTTCATAATGTATGAACACAGGAAATTCAGACAATATTCTTAGATCTTTACATTGTCTATATCCATTCTATTTATTTTTTAATGGATATTTTTGGGAGCAGCATTTCCTAAAAACGTACTGCAAAATGTGTGTGGTACTTTTGAATTTTAGGGAATTTAGAAAATTTTAAAGGATTTGGAAAATCATTAAATAGGATCACCGATTCAAGAGACTTGAGTTTGCACAAACTCTGGGAGATAGTGGACAGGGAAGCCTGGCATAGTGCAATCCATGGAGTCGCAAAGAGTCAAATATGAGTTAGCAACTGAAAAACAATAACAAAATGTCATGAATGCATTTAAAATCATAATGATTATTTCATGGTGGAACACAGTTTGTTAAACCACTATTTTGAGAAAGTGGTAAATGTTATGGTTTGATAACTGGTTACATATAGTTACCTGACTGTTTCAAGTTAGAAATTTTAGATCTCTGATAGTTTAGGGAAAAAGGACTAGTTGAGGAACTCACATTGTACCAAGAAGAGCAAAGGTCAGTTTTCATTCCAGTCCCAAAGAAACGCAATGCCAAAGAATGCTCAAGCTACCACATGATTGCACTTAAAGGCGATGGCACCCCACTCCAGTACTGTTGCCTGGAAAATCCCATGGATGGAGGAGCCTGGTAGGCTGCAGTCCATGGGGTCGGGAAGAGTTGGACACGACTGAGTGACTTCACTTTCACTTTTCATTTTCATGCATTGGAGAAGGAAATGGCAACCTACTCCAGTGTTTGTGCCTGAAGAATCCCAGGGCCGGGGGAGCCTGGTGGTCTGCTGTCTATGGGGTTGCACAGAGTCGGACATGACTGAAGAGACTTAGCAGAAGCAGCAGTACACGCTAGTAAAGTAATACTCAAAATTCTCCAAGCCAGGCTTCTAGAGTATGTCAACGTGAACTTCCAGATGTTCAAGCTGGATTTAAAAAAGGCAGAGGAACCTGGGATCAAATTGCCAACATCCCTTGGATCATTAAAACAGCGAGAGTTCCAGAAAAATATCTACTTCTGCTTATTGACTATGCCAAAGGCGTTGACTTTGTGGACCACAACAAACTGTGGAAAATTCTGAAAGAGATGGGAATACCAGACCACCTGACCTGCCTCTTGAGAAACCTGTATGCAGGTCAGAAAGCAACAGTTAGAACTGGACATGGAACAACAGACTGGTTCCAAATTGGGAAAGGAGTATGTCAAGGCTGTATATTGTCACCCTGCTTATTTAACTTCTATGCAGAGTACATCATGAGAAATGCTGGATTGGAAGAAACACAAGCTGGAATGAAGATTGCTGGGAGAAATATCAATAACCTCAGGTACACAGATGACACCACCCTTATGGCAGAAAGCGAAGAAGAACTAAAGAGTCTCTTGATGAAAGTGAAAGAGGGCAGTGAAAACCTTTGCTTAAAGCTCAACATCCAGAAAACTAAGATCATGGCATCTGGTCCCATCACTTCATGGCAAAGAGATGGGGAAACAGTGGAAACAGTGACAGACTTTATTTTTGGGGGCTCCAAAATAACTGCAGATGGTGACTATACCCAAGAAATTAAAAGACGCTTACTCCTTGGAAGAAAAGTTAAGACCAACCTTGACAGCATTTAAAAAGCAGAGACATTACTTTGCCAGCAAAGTTGTATCTAGTCAAAGCTATGGTTTTTCCAGTAGTCACGTATGTATGTGAGAGTTGGACTATAAAGAAAGCTGAGCACTGAAGAGTTGATGCCTTTGAACTGTGGTATTGGAGAAGACTCTTGAGAGTCCCTTGGACTGCAAGGAGATCCAACCAGTCTATCCTAAAGGAAATCAGTCCTGAATATTCATTGGAAGGACTGATGATGAAGCTGAAACTCCAATAATTTGTCCATGTAATTCGAAGAACTGACTCATTTGAAAAGATGCTGATGCTGGGAAGATTGAAGGCAAGAGGAGAAGGGGATGGCAGAGGATGAGATGGTTGGATGGTATCACTGACTCAATGGATATGTGTTTGAGTAAACTCTGGGAGTTGGTGATGGACAGGTAGGCCTAGCGTGCTGCAGTCCATGGGGTCACAAAGAATCAGGCATGACTGAGTGACTGAACTGAACTGAAGAACAGCTAGCTCTCTGGAGAGTGGGTGGTTAATTATTATCATTATCAACTACATCAGTCAGCTTCAAAGGAGATTTCTTTTGCCACTTTTAATTCATTAGTACATTAGTCTTAAAAGATTCCTGAAGACTCTTTCAAGGAGGTTGGGATTTATCCTAACTACATCCTAAACCCTTATAAGCCCCTATATTCCTCTAAGTAGTAGTTTCTTAATACAGTAGTTTCTGATTAAAGCAAGATGACCCTTTAAGTATCTAAATTCCCCAAATGGCACAAGATCATTCAAATGGAATACTTTTCCTAGGGGAAACCAGTGAGGAGTATGTCACCAGGAAGATCTTAGCCTGCCCCTTGAAACAGCTGGAACTTGTTAACTGAAAATAGGTACTCATTGCATTGTGTTCTTTAATGTGGTCTTCTTAACTGACTTGCTGTAATTAGGATAAGAAGAAAGAATTTTGGAGAATTTTCTCCTTTAAGCAATATTCTGTTACAGAAATATCAGGTTGCTCAAATTCTGTGATTTTTATTCAGTTAGGGAATAATCCAGTACAGTCGAAGTTAAGTAGCTTTGAACAGAAGAGACTTATTCAATTTCTTTGCTAAAAGATATGAAAACAGTGACATCCTTTCCAAGGCAGGCATAGAACTTTTGGAAATAAAATTTAGAAACTGAGTACAGTTTGATTTTCTTTCGGACTCCACATGAAGTCTCCTGACCTGACTGTTGTCACTTACCTGTGGGGAAATGTGAGTCTAGCCATCCAGTGAGCTGAGTGCAGTAGGGACTGAATCCTTGATTTCATAGCTGTTCGACCTTGGGGAAGTTACTCAAACTTTGGACTCAGTTTCTCCAATGCTGAAATGGAGCCAAGATTATACCCAACTCTACAGGATTAGTGAAGCATTAATGAGATAATTTGCATAGGGCTTCCCATCTAGCATGTGTGTGCTCAGTCATGTTGGACTTTTTGTGACCCCACGGACTGTAGCCCACAAGGCTCCTCTGTCCATAGAATTTTTCAGGCAAAAATATTGGATTGGGTTGCCATTTCTTCTTCCATTGGACTTCACATCACACTGAAAATAAAATGCCAAGTCCTCACTATGATCCCCACATTCTTCATGGTCCATTTCAACCACTCCATTCTTTGAGTCCACACGCCACAGCTTCATCTGCATCAGCTGTTGCTTTGGCCTACCTTCTTCCCAGATATTTCTATGTTTCCTTTTTTCAGCTCCTTATGGTCTCTCCTCAAATGACACCTCTCCAGAGGATTCTTTCCTGGGTCTTAGGTCCTTATTCTTCCCATTAGACAATTTTACTTTTCTTTATTGTACTCACCACCATCTGAAATTAAGTTGTGTATTTGGTGGTTTGTCTTGACAAATCTAGTCCCTGGAGTGCATGCTCCTCGAGGGAAGGGAATTGGCTTTGTTCTCCTTATCTGCTTAGTAGATAGGGCAGAGCTTGATGCTGGGTGGATATACTATGCTTATCACATCCTAATGAGGGTATTGTTCCTTTTTGTCCAGAAACAAGAGGTAAAATTGTCCAGATCCTTCAGAACATATGCATCCCAATGGACTGTCCACTCCCAGTAGATTTTTAGGATACATTGCTGAAAATGAAATTTTGAAAGGCAGTTCCTGCCATTATTCTTTGATCAAAGTATCAAAGAATACTTACTTTATACAGCAAGTCCCCTACATACAAATGAGTTCTGTTCTGAGAGCACATTACTAAGTCCAATTTGTTCGTAAGTCCAACAAAGTTAGCCTCAGTACCTAAGTAACTGTTACCTGGAAAATCCCATGGAAGGAGGAGCCTGGTGGGCTGCAGTCCATGGGGTCGGTCGCTAAGGTCAGACACGACTGAGCGACTTCACTTTCACTTTTCACTTTCATGCATTGGAGAAGGAAACGGCAACCCACTCCAGTGTTCTTGCCTGGAGAATCCCAGGGATAGGGGAGCCTGGTGGGCTGCCATCTATGGGGTCGCACAGAGTCGGACACGACTGAGGTGACTTAGCAGCAGCAGCAGCAGCAGCAGCAGGTTTATGATATGTTTTACACAAGTAATACATAACAAACTCAAAAATAAGGAAAACATTTTAAATCTTACAATACAGTACCTTGGAAAGTAGTCCAGTAAAACAGCTGACCCAGAGGGTCTGGCATCGAGTGGAAAGGAAAGGAGAGTTACTGACTGGAGGAGGGAGAGGACGTGGGAGATGGTAGAGTTGAAGGATCTTCAGCCACAGGAGATGGAAGGCAAGCTGTGATTTCACTCAGGCCTGACACTGATGAAACACACATTCGCATCTTTGAAAGTTCACAATTTGAAGGTCTGTAAGTAGGGAAGTAGTTCACGGGGAGGAAGCATTTCATTTGAGGCTTGCTTGTCCTTTAAGCCTTGTGTTATTTTCCTCCCTAGTGCCCCTGAAGTAGTTCTGACCAAAGAGGATGCCTGCCTATCCCCAGAGGCAGGGTCTCCAGTTAGTTTTTCTGTCCCAAATCGAGTATCCTAGGATGAGCCAGAATACAGTTTCCCCAGGTCAATAATCCATCTCAGCAGTGGACATCTAGACTAGAAAATTAAATTTGACCTCATTTTCTGTTTTTTATCCCAGTTTTGTTTCAAGTCTGGAGCCTGACACTAAAGTACAGTGCATTTGGAAGAGGTCATGACAGCAGTAGTTATTCCCTGTTAAATGCCAGTCTCCTTCCTTTATACCCTTCTTCACTCCATTTCAGGCAGCATCTCTCAGGGTCACTTTTGGACCAGTGACTGTGCGCCATATACTCCCATGTCCTTGGAGGCTTCATTAATGCCTGAAGTCTATTTGCTGAGGTGCTTACCTCTTCCACAAACACTCCCAACATGGGCTTCTTTCAGATTAGGTGTCAGTTTATCATTTAGTTTATCCTTTAGTTGTTATTTGAACTTTCAGGTTCCAAGCTCTACAAATAATTGCTCTAAACCATGTTAGTTATCCACCCCCTGCTTTCGAATAGATTCATTTCCATTGCCAAAAGGCTACTTCTTGAGGACCTAAAATGATTTAAGTCATCTGAAACAGAGAACGTATTAGCAGATATTTATCATTTTGCAGTAGTTGAGCTAATTTTCTGCATCCTTGTGGATATATAACAAAACTCTCAGTGGTAAAGAATCCATCTGCCAAGCAGGAGACGCAAGAGATGTCCGTTTGATCTCTCAGTCAGGAAGATTCCCTGGAGAAGGAAATGGTAACCCACTCCAGTATTCTTGCCTGGAAGATTCCATGGACAGAGGGGCCTGTCAGGCTACAGTCCATGGGGTGGCAAAGAGTTGGACCGGACTTAGCAACTAAGCTGCAACAGCAGCAACAAAACTCAAAAGTTTGAACAGACATTATCTTTTTCTTTGTTGTTTTATGTGTTCCAGATCAGAGAAAGATGCCTAAAATATTCTTTTAGTTATCATAGTCTTCTTTTTTTCTTGGAAGTAAAGTTTTCTTTACCTCCACATGCTGGGAGCCAGCATGAAGAACTCTGCCCATGGCAAAGGTCATGAGGAAGGAGGCTCGGCATACACAAAGGCGGGATTGAGCCTCAGGAGACCCCCTGTTCCCAAGCATCTACCCCCCAAACCAGAGTCTGCCTACTTTACTGCTTTATGCTCTCACTTACACCTCTGACTTTATAGGGGGCTGTCCTCCACCACCTCTCTCAGAGAAGAAGTTAACTTACAGCTCCAGTTAATAAAAATTCCTGGGTGTGACAAGAGTGTTTCAACTTACAAACTCCTCTGAAGGTTCTCTAGCCTGCCTGAGTAGGTTCGTCCGGCTACATGTGATGTTCACAGCCTCCCAACCGTGAGAGGCACGAGATGTTTTAAACTTTCTAAAAACAGATTCTTTTGAGAAGTTAGAAATTATTAGTATAGTGGGTTGACTAGGAATTATATTGGTGAAGGGTTTTTCATTTATTGGGCCAATACAGGTTTGTCCGGCCACGTGTGATTGTTCACAGCCTCCCAACCATGAGAGGCACAAGATGTTTTAAACTTTCTAAAGAAAGATTCTTTTGGGAAGTTAGAAATTATTAGTATAGTGGGTTGACTAGGAATTATATTGGTGAAGGGTTTTTCATTTATTGGGCCAATGTTTGCTGCTAAGTCTCCATATCCCCTGACCTTATACAAATATATAACTAGCATATAGGAGAAATAAGTACTAACCTTTAAGATTAATCATGTTAAACCTTAGGCTAAGTAAATTCCTTTCTTAATTATAACCCACTACACCCTCACCCTATAGGAATGCAACTTTATCTGATACCTTCAGAGGGTGGCACCTGGTTTAAGAAAAATCACCCCTGGAAAATAAGTTTTCTGGTTGACTGACTGTTATCAGAAAGAAAGGGCCATAAAATGTTAGCAGGCCTCATGGCCAGAAGATGATGTAAAGCCACCTAAGACCTTTTGTATACATTTATATGAAGCACCTGATTTTGATAAAGGTCAGGTCTGCTGACCCCACCTGACTTTGTATTCTATCTGTATGATAACAAAAAGTATATAAGCAAACCTGGAAAATAAAGAAAATGGACCAGTTCCTGGAAAGACTGGTTTCCCCCGTGTGGTCTTGTCTCATTCTCTTCTTTTCTGGCTGAATTCCCATCTGGAGCATGGAGGCTCTCCATGTCTACTTACTTGCCCTGGCTTCTAAGACCCACGTGAGAGGGAGCCCAAGGCAGGGCACCCTCCGCTATTCAAGTGGGCACTGGTAGCCTACGTAGATGGTGCAAACTCCTTGTCTTAAGAGTTTTATTGGTTTTCCACATAAACCAAGTTATTTGCCTCTTTTTCTCCACTAAATTTTCCTACTACACTATTTCTTCCTAATCTCTCTTTTCTAATTAAATAGTTCTTTCCTAGGGCGCCGACTCTGTCCCTGCTTCGAATTACCCTGGATCCACTGGGGCTGGACCCCGGCATCCACCCTACTTGCCTCATGAATATTCAGTTGTTGCCAGAGCTGTAAATCAATAACTATGGAAATGAATTTATGATAATGTTTTGCTGTTCCCATTTTCCTTATTAAGTATGTAGGAGTATTTATGATATTTCACGTTTTGTTTTCTTCTTAGTTTTTGAAATATAATGAATGGGATTATTGATCATAAATGTTACCCCAAGTTTTACAGTTGAGTTTATTTTACTCCTGTTTCTTGAATGTTTTAAGTAAATACTTTCAGAAGTTTGCCTTCTTGCAGATTAATATAATTTTTATAAAGAAAATTATGAATAAAATTATGAATGGCTTAAATTTTTAAAAAATATTTTACATATTTATATATATATAATACCTGTTTCTCTTATTAACACATTGATTAAAAATGCTTCTTCCTAAAGATCTTACTTCAGAAATTAAATAAGCTGTTATTAAGAAAATATTAATACTATGGCTGATTCATGTTGATGTTTGACAGAAACCAGCACAATATTGTAAAGCAATTATCCTGCAATTAAAAATAAACAAGTTTAAAACAAACAAAAAGAGGAAAAAATATTAATAGCATCTAGAAGTGTATTTGGTGATAGAACACAAAATAGAAAAATAGTAATAATGGCAGTTATGTATTGGTCATTGATGTGCCAGTTGCTTTACATATATTAATTTATTTGATCTTCACAATAAGTCTGGAAGAGTAAGATGCCATATTACCCTCTTTTTACAAATATGAAGGCAGCCTTAGGAGGGTAAAGGTACTTGTGAGATGTCACACATCTCGTCATTAACAGAGTTGGAATTTGAACCCAGGCAGACTGGCTCCAGAATTCAAGCTCTTATTTTCTCTTATATTTTGGCAAAGTCTATAAACTGGACTGTGCATTGTCCCCACCTGTGTCCATTCTTTCTCCATTGATTTAGAGTACCATCTGTACTTTAAACATGGAGTTTCCTCCTACTTGTGGTGTTTTGTAGATTCTATTCTGTTCTGTTCTGTTTTTCTATATTAATCTGACACTAACCATTTTCATTGCTATACATTAATTTCTCTTAGGAACAGAGTTGAAGTAAAGGGTAAAAAGGAAAGGAAACAAAACCACAGAGTAGTGAATTTTCTGTGAATATTGGGGCATGAGAAAAAGAGAGAAGGGGAAATGACACCTGAGGAGTGTGATAGGACATTGGAAGAAAAGTCAGATGTGTTTTCAGGATAAGAGAAGGCAATTTTAGGAGTCAGTCTTAAAGAAAAGGTAAAGTAGATGTACAAATTTCTCAATAAAAATATTCTTTGAAGCAAATATTTATCATGAAGAGAATTAAAAAAATTTTTTTGTGTGCCTGCTGGGGTTGCACAGTGAACTGGATCTAAGTGTGAGAAAAAAGAGGGGGATGGGCACCAGGCAGAGACGGAGCTTCAGGTTGAGAACCTCATTCATTTCTCTGGGTTGTTTTCCAGCATTAAATACATTTCCTCCCCCAACTGCTTACATTTCCTTTTCATGGGAATTGAATTCTCTATTAACGACTTAAACAGGAATAGTGTTCTGCACTTTAAATTCGGGAAATGACCAGTTTCCTGTGCCAGAGAAAAATGGTGCTTGAGAATATTATCTATATAATGTACTTTGTACTTCCCGCTTAGCCTTTGCTTTCATTGTGTTGTGGTTTTTGAGTTATCTGATACCGATGTAAATTCCTGAGCAGCACATTGTGAAGTATTGTATTGGAGCCACAATAGTCTACTGGCACCTATGAATAAATATTTGTCTAATAATAAAAATAAGGCATTTTAGCAGACATCTTATTAAGAAAAAACTTCACAAGTATGTTCATGTGCCTTTTAGAAATCGGTTTTGTCTCGTGTTGATCACCAGCTGACACCATGAAGCAGGCTTTTACCTGAAATGCCATCTCAAATTATTGGATACTCGAAATGTCTTTATTTTTGTTATAAATCTGTATGTATTAAAGGCTCATTATTTTCATCTGACTTTAAGCTCTCTCACAAATATTGAAGTGAAATGAAGTGAAAGTTGCTCAGTCGTGTCCAACTCTTTACGATCCCATGGATTATATAGTCCATCAAATTCTTCAGGCCAGAATACTGGAGTAGGTAGTCTTTCCCTTATCCAGGGGATCTTCCCAACCCAGGGATCGAACCCAGGTCATTGCAGGTGGATTCTTTACCAACTGAGCCACCAGGGAAGCCCAGGAATACTGGAGTGGGTAGCCTATCCCTTCTCCAGGGGATCTTCCCGACCCAGGAATCAAACCGGGCGCTCTTGCACTGCAGGTGGATTCTTTACCAACTGAGCCACCAGGGAAGCCCAGGAACACTGGAGTGGGTAGCCTATTCCTTCTCCAGTGGATCTTCCCGACCCAGGAATCGAACCGGGGGCTGTTGCATTGCAGGTGGATTCTTTACCAGCTGAGCTACCAGGGAAGCCCATTTATGACTTATGAATTATGAAGGAATAGATTTTAATTAAAATTTTGCAACCTAGCCTAATATATTATCTTTATCTTTGTTTAATACTTCTCTTGGTGCTAAAAGGGTAAATCACATCTGGAAGGCAATGTCAAGAATATTAGTCTTCTTTTCTATATCTAACTTTTTTTCTTTTAAATTTTATATCAGAGTATAGCCGATTAACAATGTTGTTATAATTTCAGGTGGACAGAAAAGGTACTCAGCCATACATATACATGTATCCATTCTCCCCCAAACTTCGCTCCTGTACTGGCTGCCGCCTAACATTGAGTAGAGTTCCCTGTGCTATACAATAGAAACTTGTTGTATACCTGATTTTTCTGAAGGTATTTTCAGATTGCCTGACAGCTTACTTCTTCGATCTTTGTGATTCTTGCCTGCACCCAGATTGAGTAGCAGCTCCTGGAAGTCAAAGCTGTGGTCTAGCCATGCTTTAATACATTGTTCAGTTTTTATGAACACAGTTTTCTAAGTCCTCTCAAGGATTATGGGGATCAGCTCTAGTCTATATTAACAGCTTATAGCTTAATCTTTTTTTAATATAAATTTATTTATTTTAATTGAAGGCTAATTACTTTTCAATATTGTATTGGTTTTGCCATACATTGACATGAATCTGCCACAGGTATACATGTGTTCCCCATCCTGAACCCCCCTTAATCTTGAATTGATTTTTTTCTACCTTCTACTGTTTGTTAATCTTTAAATTTCTGGAATGTTTGGAAAATTTGAATAGAGAGATTGACATGAACCACATTTGAGGGCCAACCTGAGTAGAAAAAATCCAGTGTAACTGACAGTATAGAATATGTGTGTGTGTATATATATATATATATATATATATATAAATAAAATTCCCGTGTGTGTGTGTGTGTGTATGTGTATATATATATATATATATATATATATATATATATAAAATTCCCCCTGACAAGTGTCCTGAGTTATTTATTTTAGAGTCAAGGAATTCTTCCCAAGTTAACGTTAGTTGGATTCAGTTCAGTTCAGTTCAGTCGCTCAGTCGTGTCCGACTCTTTACGACCCCATGAATTGCAGCACGCCAGGCCTCCCTGTCCATCACCAACTCCTGGAGTTCACTCAGACTCACGTCCATTGAGTCCGTGATGCCATCCAGCCATCTCATCCTTTAACGTTAGTTGGATTCAGTTCAGTTCAGTTCAGTCGCTCAGTCGTGTCCGACTCTTTACGACCCCATGAATTGCAGCACGCCAGGCCTCCCTGTCCATCACCAACTCCTGGAGTTCACTCAGACTCACGTCCATTGAGTCCGTGATGCCATCCAGCCATCTCATCCTTGGTCGTCCCCTTCTCCTCCTGTCCCCATTCCCTCCCAGCACCAGGGTCTTTTCCAATGAGTCAACTCTTTGCATGAGGTGGCCAAAGTACTGGAGCTTCAGTTTTAGCATCATTCCTTCCAAAGATTGGTTCACTGTTAATAGAAGAGCAGAGAGGCATTATCCTCTCGTTCTGTTCTCTCTGGTATTACTTAAAACACTAGTAGAAGAACAATACAAATGAAATTATTCCACAAAACAGAAATAGACACAGAAAATAAGCTTATGGTTACCAAAAGGGGAAGGGTAGGAGGGATAAATTAGGAATTTGGGATTAACAGGCACACATTGCTACATATAAAATAGATAAACAACAAGGACCTTACTGCATAGCACAAGGAACTGTATTCAATATCTTGTATTAACCTCTAGTGGAAAAGAATCTGAAATATAAACATAACATATGTGTATGTATAATTGAATCACTTTGCTATATACCTGCTGCTGCTGCTAAGTCACTTCAGTCGTGTCCGACTCTGTGTGACCCCATAGACGGCAGCCCACCAGGCTCCCCCATCCCTGGGATTCTCCAAGCAAGAACACTGGAGTGGGCTGCCATTTCCTTCTCCAATGCATGAAAGTGAAAAGTGAAAGGGAAGTCGCTCAGTCGTGTCCGACCCTTAGCGACCCCATGGACTGCAGCCCACCAGGCTCCTCCATCCATGGGATTGTCCAGGCAAGAGTACTGGAGTGGGGTGCCATTGCCTTCTCCTGCTATATACCTGAATAATTGTAAATCAATTATGCATGCATGTTCAGTAGCTTAAATCCTGTCCGACTCTTTGCGACCCCATAGACAATACCCTGCCCAGGCTACTCTGTCCATGGGATTCTCTAGGCAAGGATACTGGGTGGGTTGCCATGCCCTCCTCCAGGGGATCTTCCTGACCCAGGGATCAAACACACGTGTCTTATGTCTCCTGCATTGGCAGGCGGTCTTTACCACTGGCGCTACCAGGGAAGCCCGTCAATTATAATTCAATAAAAAACAAACTGAAAGCAAAAACATGGTAAAAGTAAGAGAACCGTGGCTGTCGTAGCGTTCATAGCAGAAATGCTGGCTAACAATTATTTGGTCCTAATTATGCGCTAGCACAGTGCCAAGTGCCTGCGAAAATGACCTGTGAGTTCTCGTCTCCCTGGAAGGTAGATATTATTATTAATCTGATTTATTGAGTGAGACTTAGAAACTGAGACTTAGAGTCTTTGGCTTCATAAATACTAACCTTAGGGCTGAATTCTACCCCTGGGAGACATCTGTATAGGTGTGTGGGTAGCTGTTTGTCGGTATGTGGGGGTGGGATATGAGGGTAAATTTTGCAGGATTTCAAAGCAGCTGGCTATAAATGTTGTTACTGTCGTTTAGTTACTAAGTCAAGTCCCCCCTCTTTTTGTTACCCCATGTACTAGAGCCTACCAGCATCCTCTGTTCATTTATTTCCCAGATAATACTGGAGTGGGTTGCCATTTGCTTCTCTTGGGGATCTTCCCCACCCAGGGATCTTTACACTGAACCACCTAGAAAGCGTTGGGTGTTTCTTAATCTTATTTACTTTATTTAGCTGATTTCCCCTTAAAATGTGGTATATCTCTGACTATTCCGGAGACATCAATCACCCCAAACAATACAAGGAACACAAGATCATGATGAATAAGTGGTACTGAGAGTGTCTAAGCCAAGAAGTGTTTATTGCCAAAAAAAAGGTCACTGTATTAAAAAAAATTTAATAGTTTAAAATAGAGGTTTTTTTAGTCTTTGAAAAAACCAGCTGTAGACACAGTTTGCAGAGTCGTAAAAAATATCACTTCAGAGAATTAGCGTCTAACTTGATTGTGAATTCTTTGGAAAACTAGATGTTAAGTAAATAGGCACAGTTTTCTCAGTTTTTTAAGGCTTTTGAGCTCTCTTATCTTGGGAGTTCATTTTCAGTCAAATACTTTAAGATCAAATGCTATTTATCAGCGGGAGAAGATGAGGGTGGGGTGGTTTGAGAGAATAGCATTGAAACATGTACATTACCATATGTAAAACAGATGACCGGTGCAAGTTCCATGCTTGAAGTAGGGTGCCAAAGCCTGTGCTCTGCGACAATGCAGAGGAAGGGGGTAGGGAGGAGGGAAGGTGTTCCGGATGGGGGAGGAACACATGTATACCTGAGGCCGATTCATGATAATATATGGCAAAAATTGCCACAATATTTAGAAGTAATTATTCTCCAATTAAAATAAATAAATTATTTAAAAAATAAAAATTTAAAAAGAAGTTAAATATAACCAATCAAAAATATTTATTGAATTTCCTTAAAAATTAAAATTCAAGTGCATGAGTAAGCATATTGTGAATATCTAATTATAGATTTTCTGGAAACATACAACATCAACAAACTTTAAACTAAAAAGTCGTATATTATTTATGTGGATCTTATGACAAAGATACTAATATTGTGTGATATTTTTTGAAGTAAATGTGCAGACATTTATTTTGCTAAAAAACAAAAAAAATATATCAGATCCAAAAGGGCTGTGGCAAAGCCTCAAGATCATGGACTGGAAACTGAAATGAATGGCTATGGAGATTTCTAAGTCACAAACGTGAGTGAAATGGATTTTTGTGTAAAAATGGTAACAACATTGGGCTTCCCAGGGGTACTAGTGGTAAAGAAACCGCCTGCCAGTGCAGGAGATGTAAGAGACATGAGTTCAAACCCTGAGTCAGAAAGATCCCCTGGAGGAGGGCATGGTGACTCACTACAGTATTCTTGCCTGGAGAATCCCATTTTCAGAGGAACCTGGTGGGCTACAGTCCATGGGGGTCACAAAGAGTCAGACAGGACTGGAGGGGCTTAGCACAAGCAGCAGGGATAGAGAGAGTAGCGATGACTGAAGCAAATGAAACTTGTGGCTGCCTTTGTTCCAGCCCATTGCAACCATTCAGGAATGTGAGCCCTATGTTGATTTTTCCTTTGTGTTTGAAGAGAGACTGTAGTTACTTTTATGTGAATGCTCTTATTTTTTTTAAATGTTATCAGTTGAATCAATGTTTTAGTCACTCTGTGCTGTGTTTAAAATACCTCTACTGTAAAGAAAATATCTCTGTTGGTCTCAACCTTTGCTGTAGACCAACTCCTTTTCTTAGGTCAGTGGAAGTTAAATATTCAAGAAAAATACCTTCAGTATACCTACTTTTACAGGCTGAGCTGTGAAATGAGATGATTGGAATGAAAATCCAAAAAAAGATAAGAAAAAGTTAAACAGTATCTTAAAAGACACTTGAGAAAAGATTGCATTTTAGTTTTTACTCTAACTACCTCAACAAATTTCCAAAATTTTCACTTTTAAATAATTTTATATATGACTGTAGTTGTGTTGAGAACAGTTCTCGTTTCTTTTTCATCTGCTGTCCTTTTGACTTTCCAGCCGCTTAGCTATTAAACATCTTTAAAAATCACGTGTCTCGTGTGTAGTTAGTGCACTGATCACCTGCTGACAAAGATAAATTCTTCCTCTGAAAACTCCCGAGGATCACAGTTCATCATGCTGCCTTTTGGGGTGCTGAAGGCAAATAGAAGACACCAAATAATGTTTTAATTATACTTAAATCCTGGGAAAGTTTCAGGCAAAGCAGTTTAAAAGATCTAGAGAGTATGATGAAAGATTGGCTTTCCTTAGGCTCTCAGGTAATGGTGATGTTCACTTTGAATTCATAGTTGTTCTGAAAGAGAGTCAAACATTGTTTGATTGGGAAATTGAGCAGGTTTTAAAAGGTCCTCAGTATCTATGACACAACAAATCCTTTTGTGTCTGAATCATAAGAAAACAACATTCAAAAGGCTTTCACTAGGAATCATGATATGCTATTTAGGTACCATTGTGATTTCTTTAGGCACTTGAGTAAACCCAGGTGTGACATATAAAATTATATATATATATGGTGGTTTATATATAAACAAATATATATATATTAAAACAAATATATATATTTGATGGTTTGTAGAGTGCTAGGTTCCTCCGAGCCTGGTGGGCTGTCGTCTCTGGGGTCGCATAGAGTTGAATACGACTGAAGCGACTTAGCAGCAGCAGCAGCAGCAGCAGGTTCCCCCGAGCCTGGTGGACTGTTGTCTCTGGGGTCACATAGAGCTGGACACGACTGAAGCAACTTAGCAGTAGCAGAGTGCTAGGTGGGCTTCCCAGGTGGCGCTAGTGGTAAAGAATCTGCCTGCCAATGCAGGAGACTCAAGAGATGCTGGGTCAGGAAGATTCCCTGGAGGAGGGCATGGCAACCCAGTTCAGTATTCTTGCCTGGAGAATGCCATAGACAGAGAAGTCTGCTGGGCTACAGTCCATGGGATTGCAAAGAGTCAGACACAATTGAGCAACTTAGCATACATAGTGGCTGTACCATTTTGCATTCCCACCAGCACTGAATGAGAATTCCTGATTGCTCCACATTCTCACCAGCCTTTGGTGTTGTCAGTATTTTGGATTTTGCCCTTCCTATAAGTGTGTAGAGGTATCTTGTTTTGATTTTCAGTTGCCAAATAACATAAGATTTGATGAACTTTTCATATCCTTATTTGTCACCTACATATCTGCTTTGGTGAGGTGCCTGTTCAGTACTTTTGCCCATTTTAAATATCAGGCTATTCACTTTTTGTCGAGTTTTAAAAGTTCTTTGTATATGTTGAGTAACAGTCTTTTATCATAAAATGGTAAGAGGAGACATCCTTTGTTGTTCCTGATCTCAGTAGGAAATCTTCTTGTTCCTTCTTTTAACAATTTAATCTTCTCTATCTATTGTAGTGCCTGTCTGCTCAGTCATGTCTAACTCTTTAAGCCCCATGGACTGTAGCCCACCTGGCAGCTCTGTCCTTGGAGTTTTCCAGGCAGGAATACTGAATTTCCTTCTCCAAGAGATTTTCCTTGCCATTTCCTTCTCCAGAGACCTTCCCAACTCAGGGATTAAACCCAAGTCTCTTTTGCCTCCTGAATTGGCAGGAGGATTCTTTAGCACTGAGCCACCTGGGAAGCCCCTTTATTGTGGTATAGTAAGTAGTAAAGTCACTCAGTCGTGTCCGACTCTTTGTGACCCCATGGACTGCAGCCCACCAGGCTCCTCTATCCATGGGATTCTCCAAGCAAGAATACTGGAGTGGGTGGTATAGTTGACTTAAACTATTACATTAGTTTCAGGTGTACAACATAATGATTCAGAATTTTTATATATTACACACCATCCAAAGTTATCATAAGAAATTGATTATCCCCATGCTGGAGAAGGCAATGGCAACCCACTCCAGTACTCTTGCCTGGAAAATCCCATGGATGGAGGAGCCTGGTGGGCTGCAGTCCATGGGGTTGCTAGGGATTGGACATGACTGAACGACTTCACTTTCACTTTTCATTTTCATTCATTGGAGAAGGAAATGGCAACCCACTCCAGTGTTCTTGCCTGGAGAATCCCAGGGACAGCGGAGCCTGGTGGCCTGCCGTCTATGGGGTCGCACAGAGTCGGACACGACTGAAGCGGCTTAGCAGTAGCAGTACATTATGTCCCTGTGACTTATTTATTGTTTAGTTCCTTTCAATCCTCTTCACCTGTCTTACCTCTTCCCCACTCCACTCTCTTCTGTATCTGTGACTCCTTTTCTGTTTTATTTGCTTGCTTTTAGACAAAGCTTCTAGTTTCTCACCATTATGTGTAATACTGGCTGTAAGTTTTTAAATACAAACTGTGGAAAATACTTCAAGAGGTGGGAATACCAGACCACCTTACCTGCCTCCTGAGAAATCTGTATGCAGGTCAGGAAGCAACAAGTTAGAACTGGACATGGAACAGTAGACTGGTTCCAAATAGGAAAAGAAGTATGTCAAGGCTGTATATTGTCACCCTGCTTATTTAACTTCTATGCAGAGTACATCATGCAAAATGCCAGGCTGAATGAAGCACAAGCTGGAATCAAGTTGCTGGGGGAAAGATCAATAACCTCAGATATGCAGATGACACCACCCTTATGGCAGAAAGCGAAGAATAATTAAAGAGCCTCTTAATGAAAGGGAAAGAGGAGAGTGAAAACCTTTGCTTAAAACTCAACATTCAGAAAACTAAGATCATGGCATCCAGTCCCATCAGTTCAGTTCAGTTCAGTTCAGTTGCTCAGTTATGTTCGACTCTTTGTGACCCCATGAGCTGCAGCATGCCAGGCCTCCCTGTACAACACCAACTCTCAGAGCCTACCTAAACTCATGTCCATTAAGTTGATGACGCCATCCAACCATCTCATCCTCTGTTGTCCCCTTCTCCTCCTGCCTTCAATCTTTCCCAGCATCAGGATCTTTTGAAATGAGTCAGCTCTTCGTACCAGGTGGCCAAAGTACGGGAGTTTCAACTTCAACATCAGTCCTTCCAATGAACATCCAAGACTGATCTCCTTAGGATGGACTGGTTAGATCTCCTTGCATTCCAAAGGACTGTCAAGAGTCTTCTCCAACACCACATTTCAAAAGCATCACTTCTTCTGTGCTCAGCTTTCTTTATAGTCCAACTGTCACATCCATATGTGGCAAATTGATGGGGAAACAGTGGAAACAGTGACTGACTTATTTTTTTGAGCTCCTAAATCACCGCAGATGGTGATTGCAGCCATGAAATTAAAAGATGCTTACTCCTTGGAAGAAAAGCTATGACCAACCTAGATAGCATATTAAAAAGCAGAGACATTACTTTATCCAACAAAGATCCATCTAGTCAAAGCTATGGGTTTTCCAGTAGTCATGTATGGATGTGAGAGTTGGACTATAAAGAAAGCTGAGCACCGAAGAATTGATGCTTTTGAACTGTGGTGTTGGAGAAGACTCTTGAGAATCCCTTGGACTGCAAGGAGATCCAGCCAGTCCATCCTAAAGCAAATCAGTCCTGAGTATTCATTGGAAGGACTGATGTTGAAGCTGAAACTCCAATACTTTGGCCACCTGATATGAAGAAGGACTCGTTTGAAAAGACTCTGATGCTGGGAAGGACTGAAGGTGGGAGGAGAAGGGGACAACAGAGGAGCAGATGGTTGCATGACATCATCAACTCGATAGACACAAGTTTGAGCAAGCTCTGGGAGTTGGTGATAAATGGGGAGGCCTGGCATGCTGCAGTCCATGGGGTCGCAGAGTGTCAGACATAACTGATCGACTGAACTGAACTGAAGATTTTAAAAGACTTTTTATAATGTTGAGGACATTCTCCTTTATTCTTAGTTTGCCAGGAGCGTTTTTTGTGAATGGCTGTTAGGTTTGTCAGCCGCATCTTATGCATCTGTTGATAGGATTATATGGGTTTCTTCTTATACTATTGATGGCTTACATTAATTGATTTTCAAATGTTGAAGCAACTTTGCATACCTGGAATACTCCCATTTTCCAATGGTTTATAGTTTTTTCTTATACACTTTGGATTTTATTTGTTAAAATTTTGTTTAGGATTGCTGCATCTAGTTTATGAGTGATATTGGTGTCATTTTCCTGTGAGATCTTTGTCCAGTCTTGATATTAGGGATGCTGACCTCACAGAACAAGTTAGGAGGTATTTCCTCTACTTCTCTCTTCTGGGAGAGACTCAGAAGAATTGATGTAATTCCGCCTTTAACTGTTTGATAGAATTCACTAGTGAACTTGTTCCGTTTGGTGCTTTGTATTTTAGAAGGGTTATAAATATTGATTCAGTTCCTTTTATAGATAAAGTCCTTTTCAAATTGTATTTCTTTTTGTGTGAATTTTGGCAGGTCATGTCTGTCAAAGAACTGACCCATTTCATTTAAGTTATCATTTGCGGTCATTAACATTTTTCATAATATCCCTTTATTATCCTTTTAATGTCCATGCAATCTCTGTTGATGTCCTGTTTTTCATTTGTTATTAGCTTTATTTATTTATTTTTGCAAAGAACTGGCTTTTGGTTTTGTTGAGTTTTGGTGTTGATTTTATGTTTTAAATTTTGCTGATTTCTTCTCTAAATTTTTTATATTTTTCCCCCTTTTGTTGACTTTGGATTGTTTGCTCTTCTTTCCTAAGTGAAAGCTTAGATTATTGATTTAAATCTTTTCTAATGTATACTTTCGATGCTATAAACTTATCTCTAACTTCTTTTGCTGCTTCTTACAAATTTTGCTGAGTTGTATTTTCACTTTCTTCAAAATATTTTATATCTCTTGAGATTTCTTACTTGACCCATGTGTTATCTAGAAGTATGTTGTTTAATATCCATGCATTTTGGGGTTTTCTAACTATCTATTATTGATTTTTAGTTTAATTAGTTCCATTGTGGTCAGATATTGTATGATATCTATGTTTTTAGATGTGTTACAGTGTGTTTTATTGCCCAGAATATGATCTATTTTGGCTAGTTTTCCATGTGAGCTTGAGAAGAATGTACTTTCTGCTGTTGTTCAGTTCAGTTTCAGTTCAGTCGCTCAGTCATGTCCGACTCTTTGTAACCCCATAGACTGCAGCACACCAGGCTTCCCTGTTCATCACCAGCTCCCAGAGCTTGCTCAAACTCATGTCCATCGAATCGGTGATGCCATCCAGCCATCTCCTCCTCTGTTGTCCCCTTTTCCTCCTGCCTTCAATCTTTCCCAGCATCAGGGTCTTTTCCAGTGGGTCAGCTCTTCACATCAGGTAGCCAAAGTATTGGAGTTTCAGCTTCAGCCTCAGTCCTTCCAATGAACATTCAGGACTGATTTCCTTTAGGATTGAGTGGTTGGATCTTCTTGTGGTCCAAGGGACTCTCAAGAGTCTTCTCCAGCACCACAGTTTGAAAGCATCAATTCTTCGGTGGTCAGCCTTCTTTATGGTCCAACTCTCACATCTGTACATGACTACTGGAAAAAACCACAGCTTTGACTATATGGACCTTTGTTGGCAAAGTAATGTCTGTTTTTTTAATATGCTGTCTAGGTTAGTCATAGCTGTTGTTGGATATAGTTATTTTATATCCAGCCAATTGATAATGCTGTTGAGTTCAGTTATATACTTACTGATTTCTGCCTACTAGATATTTCCACTTCTGATTAAAAGTTAAGTCTCCAACAATGACTGTGGACTCATTTATTTTTCGTGGCAGTTCTATCAGTTTTCGTCTCATGTATTTAGATGCTCTTGTTAGATACATACAGGTTAAGCATTGTTATGTCTCCTTGGAGAATTGACATCTTTATAATTATCTTTGAGAACTCTTCTTGCTTTTGAGGTCTGCTCTGTCAGAAAATAATATGGCTTCTCCCACTTTATTTTGATTAATGTTAGCATGGTATATCTTTTATCATCCCGTGGCTCTCAATCTATGTGTGTTTTTATATTTATCATGGGTTTCTTTTTGATAACATATAGTTGGATTTTGTTTTTTGATCCACACAATAAAATATGTTATTTGGAAGATATATATAACTCTTGGTGAATCGCTATTAAAAAATATACAACATCAAGCATGGATAAATGGTCCCTTCGTATTGCAGGATAGATCAATGGGTTTTAACATAGCAGAGTACAAGAAGTTCACTGATATGATGTCATATTCCACATCATGACTACCTTTAAGAAACTATCACTTACTGAATTTGATGCTGTTTTAAAGAATATTCACAATTCAGTGAAAATGTTCTAGAAATGAACATATTTTTTCCTTTTCCAACTCTGATTGAAAATGTTTCCAGAGATTCCCTGGTAAAGAATCCACCTACCAATGCAGGAGACACGGGTTCCATCCCTGATCTGGGAGGATCCCACATGTTGTGGAGCTGCTAAGCCCGTGTGCCATAACTATTGAGCCTGATTCCTAGAGCCTGGGAACTGAAACTTCTGAGCCCACATGCCGCAACTGCTGAAGCCCGAGTTCCCTAGAGCCCGTGTTGTGCAACAAGAGAACCCACCTCAATAAGAAGCCCATACACTGCAACTAGAGAGTAGCCCCCTCTTGTGGAAACTAGAGAAAAACCTGCACAGCAACAAAGACTCAGCCCAGCCAAAAATAAAAATAAATGAATACATTTAAAAAATAAAATGTTCCAAACAACGTATCACAACACATTGAAGCATATGAGAATCCAGCTGTCTTCTGTTAAGCCAGACATTAAAGAAATTTGCATCCCTATGAAACAGTATCATACTTCTCACTGAAACTTTTTAGGAAAAGATAGCTGTTTTTCTTAAAAGTATGTTAGATATGTTAATATATAATTGGTTTATGATTGTTAAGTTAAAATAAATTTATACATGATTTTCTGGATAACAAATATTGAAATTTTTCTTAGTTTTAGTTTCTAACATATTAAATATTGATAGATATGTTACACAAACAAAAGCTCTTTGCAGTTTTCATTTTTAAGAATGTATAGGAGTCCAGAGGCTAAACCATTTAAGAATCGCTGCTGAGAACAATGCCTGGCATGCAAATTAAATATAATATTGTAGCATTCTGTCTAGTAGTTAATAGTTATAATGCATACATAATATGTATTTAAATTTACAGATATTAACACCACAACATGCATGTCTGTTACTTTTTTTCCATGGTAAAGGAAGGAGTCCTACTTCAAAATTGGAATCAGTGGGTCTTCAGGCAAAAATGAGATCCAATGGAGTGGAAAATTTGTGAAGGGTTCACCAAAGTATATTAAGGGAACATAAAATGTAACTTGGATGAATTGAGCTAGTATTTTCTAGCTTAAAAAAATATATATATGCTTCTTTGGTTCAAATCCACCTCCTTTTCTGAGCAAAACTTTAAATGCTTTTAAACCTCTGTGGCTACCATCTCCATTTTCTTATTCTCCATTTCTCCTGTACCCATTCCTTTGGTTGCGCCATGGTCAAGATCACCAGTGATCCACCTTGTGTTGTCAAGTCACATATCTGTTTGTACTTAGCAGAATTCTCTGCACTATTAAAGCGACTGACCACTTCTTTCCTGAAACCCTCTCTCTGTTGGTTTTGTGACACCACACTCTTCTGATTTCTCCTGCTTTCCTGGCTTCTTTGCTTTCTCTTCTTTTACTTGACTTCTAAATGTTAGAATGCTTCAAGGTTCGTCCTGAGGCCCTTTTCCTTCTCTTCCTACATATTTTCTCCAGTGAACAGGAGCCAGCTGTCTCTTCTCTTTTCCTTGAGTTATGAAGACTGTCCCTGAGTTACATCTTTCTGGCAGTAGCACTCAACTCTTTAACTTCAGGTTCAATCTCCGTTTAGAAAAAAGATCAGTAGAGCTGACTCCCTAGTTGAGATCTCTATCTCGGTGTCCAGTAGGTATCTCAAACTCAACATGGCTAGAACAAACTCTGATTCTCCAACAACTACTCCCCTTCTGACTTCTCTGTTCCAATTAAATGGTGCCATGGTCAACCAGGAGTTCAAAGCAAATTCCAATGGCAAGCCTTTTTTGTTTTTACTTGGCTGTGTCAGATCTTAGTTGCAGCATGTGGAATCTAGTTTCCTGATCAGTGATTGAACCTAGGCCCCTGCATTGGGAGCATGGAGTCTTAGTTGCTGGACCACCACGGAAGTCCCAGGCCCTCTTCATTTATTTAGAACTTGTCTTTCTCTCAGGAAGACAAAACAAAACACTATCTTCCAAAGACTTTTGATGTTGTAATCTTAAGTTAATGGCAATCCAATCCAGTATTCTTGCCTGGAGAATCCCATGGACAGAGAAGCCTAGTACATTACAGTCCACGGGGTCGCAAAGAGTCGGACACGACTGAGCGACTTCACCTTCATCTTCAATCTTAAGTTAAAGAGGTAAAGGAAAATATTTGGTCTTATTTTTTCCACCTATTTTCATGAAATGAGAATATATTTTCCCTGCAGCAGCTGCTCTTACAATTTTCCCTTTTCACCTTCATATGTAAAATTTATACATCTCTATTCATATTGAATAGCCACATTTTCAAGGTGACGGGTTAATGCTAAGATCATTCTAAATGCAGAATATTTATAGGAGTAATAAGGTTTAATGCTTATATGATATGAAACTCAAATTGGCATCAGGTATCTGGAATTAAAAGTGTGAACTGTTAAAAATCTGTGTGACTTTGGAGGGTGATTTGTGTGTGCTTACTGATGAAAAGAGGGAGAAAGACAAAAAAAAAAGAAAGATTATAATTTAGTACACTGAAATGATAAAATAAGCACATGCATTCTGAGATAAAACTCATCGTGGACTTCACTTTTGAGCTGGTAGTGGCCCAGATGGACAGACAAGGATGAAGCTGGCATCTGTCTATTATATCTGAATGAGTTTTCTTCCTTTTTTTGATGATGTGGTAGCAAATTTGTGACTTCTTTAGCCTTTCTTTAACTAATGTATGGCATTTAATATATTTTACCAAACTCTTGTTGAGAGGAAAACAATATGAAGCAAATTGAAGAGAAGATGAGGCATTCTGAAACTCTTCAAGTCTTATACACAATGAAAAGTTTGAGGACCACTGGCATTAAAGCCATTTTCTGGTCCTTATTTTCCTTATATTTGTATCAGATGGAAGATAATCTAATTCCGATGAGATTCTGAATCACTGAGAATGAATGAATACGGAGATAAAACAACACACTAAATCTTATGTGTTTTTGTGACTAGAATATTAATGCTGCCTTGATTGACAGGAGAATGATGAAATACCCCAATTACCAAAGTTTGAAAGGACTCTGTAGATTCTGGTTATTAAATTTTGATTCTGAAAACACATCATTTATCTTCGGAAAGAAAGACTTACACATTTTGTAGAAAATGTCAGTTTTCATGATTTTGCCCTCTCAAGCAAACATCTAAATTCTGCCTTCACTGCTATATAAGATGAGGCTCTTGGGAAACCTAAATGCTTGGTTAGAAATGCTAAGAAGTTCCAGGTTTTGTTTCACATGCAGTTAAACAAAAAGTTCCGTATTGTCACGGAGGATAAGAAGATAAAAAGTCAGATAAAGATAGAGTTTACTTTATTAGGTTGTATGTTTTCTTTTGGCTCATAGTTTGACTCATTTTCACTACTCCTTTCTTTAATTTGCTGGTTTCAGAATGTGACTGAGTTTAGTTTATGATGATAAGATTTATAAATGTAGAGGTGAAGTTTAAGTTTTGCTGCACGAGAGGTTCTGTTTCCTATGTGGTCAATATGAAATGTAAACTCGGCGGTAAGAGCATCATGCTGGTTTAAGACTAAATGGGAAGAGCTAAGGAGCATATTTGATAAAGATATTGTTAAAAAAAAAAAAACCAACTAAAATTAAAAATTAGGTTCAGTTCAGTTCAGTCGCTCAGTCGTGTCCGACTCTTTGCAACCCCATGAACTGCAGCACGCCAGGCCTCCCTGTCCATCACCCACTCCCAGAGTTCACTCAGACTCACGTCCATCGAGTCAGTGATGCCATCCAGCCATCTCATCCTCTGTCGTCCCCTTCTCCTCCTGCCCCCAATCCCTGCCAGCATCAGAGTCTTTTCCAATGGGTCAACTCTCCACATGAGGTGGCCAAAGTACTGGAGTTTCAGCTTTAGCGTCATTCCTTCCAAAGAAATCCCAGGGCTGATCTCCTTCAGAATGGACTGGTTGGATCTCCTTGCAGTCCAAGGGACTCTCAAGAGTCTTCTCCAACACCACAGTTCAAAAGCCTCTATTCTTCGGCGCTCAGCCTTCTTCTTAGTCCAACTCTCACATCCGTACATGACTACTAGAAAAACCATAGCCTTGACTAGACGGACCTTAGTTGGCAAAGTAATGTCTCTGCTTTTGAATATGTTATCTAGGTTGGTCATAACTTTTCTTCCAAGGAGTAAGCGTCTTTTAATTTCATGGCTGCAATCACCATCTGTAGTGATTTTGGAGCCCAAAAAATAAAGTCTGACACTGTTTCCACTGTGTCCCCATCTATTTCCCATGAAGTGATGGGACCAGATGCCATGATCTTCGTTTTCTGAATGTTGAGCTTTAAGCCAACTTTTTCACTCTCCACTTTCACTTTCATCAAGAGGCTCTTTAGTTCCTCTTCACTTTCTGCCATAAGGGTGGTGTTATCTGCATATCCAAGGTTACTGATATTTTTCCCGGCAATCTTGATTCCAGCTTCTGCTTCTCCCAGCCCAGCATTTCTCATGATGTACTCTGCAATACATTCAATAAGGGTTGAACTTCTGTGGTGGCTCAGAGGTTAAAGCGTCTGCCTCCAATATGGGAGGCCCAGGTTTGATCCCTGGGTCAGGAAGATCCCCTGGAGAAGGAAATGGCACCCTACTCCAGTATTCTTGCCTGGAGAATCCTATGGACTGAGGGGCCTGGTGGGCTGCAGTCCACAGGGTCACAAAGAGTCAGACACGACTGAGTGACTTTACTTACTTACTTACTTAACACTAATTAAAATGGGTATTAAAGCCAGAAAATTTGAAAATCTCTCTCCATTGCCAATTATATCTAACTTTAGATAGTATTTCAAAAGATTGTATTACAAATTTCTAATAAGAAAGTTTAGGTGACATCCAATACTTTCTTATTCATTTTGTTTAATTCAGCTGAATTCTTACATTCAGATGAGGCTGTTAGTACTGATGTGGCTTTGAAGTTATGGAATCTGAAACGTGAACCCACTGAATCAGGAATCAAGATGGTGTTGAAGCTAAAGCTAGGAGTGAGATCCTGCAGTTCAGTTGTTTTGTTACTTCTGGATAGTTTTGTTTTTCTCTTTACATACGTTCTACAAAAGTTCTAACATGCACACAGCCAGATATTCTGAAAATAAGAAAGCGTACAAAGGTCACTTTCCTACCACCTGGAACTAATCACTGTTTGCATTTTAGTGTGTGCCACATATTTTTCTTAGTATGAATGCACTCTGACATTATACACATGTACACGTGTGCGTGTACATGTATACACACATGCATATATATATGAAAATGTGTATATATGTGTACATCCAGTATGCTTAGTCATATTTTCACCAAACAATATTTTAGAGACATCTGTTATAGACAGATATATGTATATATACTTTTCATCTCATTCCATTTCTGACTACACTTTTTCCCAGTATTCTGTAGTTTGTATGTACCATAATATATTAAATGATCCCCTTAATGATGAGCTTTTAAGTTGTTTCCCCTGTTTTTGCTTCTAATCAATACATTGGAACCCCTGTCTGAAAATTTTCTTAGGATAAATTCCAAGAGATAGAATTGCTGGGTTAAAAGAAACACCCACTTAAAAATCTGAGATTTATACTAAGTTTTCCTCAGAAGTGTTGTGTCATTTTGTATTGTTATTAGCAATGTCTTGAGGGTGATGATTTTGGAATATTATGAACAATCGTGTGTTTTGTTAATCTTTTAAATCTTTGTAAATATGGGATTCCCTGGTGGCTCAGACAATAAAGAGTCTGCCTTCAATGTGGGAGACTTGGGTTTGATCCCTGGGTTGGAAAGATCCCCTGGAGAATGGAATGGTAACCCACTCCGGTATTCTTGCCTGGGAAATTCCATAGACAGAGGAGCCTTGCACGCTACAGACATTCTTATGCTAATTTTCATTTGTTTGGTGGAGTATCTCCAGATTCCTTCCAGCTTCTGTGTGCCTTGACTTGGCAGGTAGTAGCTGGAGCTTTTAGGACAGACAAAGGAAGGAATGATCTCGCCTGGTCTCTAGGTAGTTAATGGACCTTGTTTTGAGGACCCAGACCAGATTTGCTGGATAGAAAGTCATTTTTTTCCTTCTAAACATTTTTAAGGCCCAGTATAAATAACTCTTTTTTGTTTTCTTTGTAAAAATAGTAGCTTATTTCATCACAGGCTTAATGACCACCAGGAAGAGTCTAGATCTTTGAAATACTAATGAACTTATTTGCCTACCATAGGGCTTTAGAGAGCTCTGAACTTGATCCCAGAAATACAAAAAATCGAGGCAGGCAAGAGAGGATGGGAAATTCTTCCATTCCTTCTTGAAAGTCTCTTTCTTTCTCCCTTCCTTCCTCACTCCTTCAATCTGTCTCACTTGTAAAGGGATCCCTTTAGAATTTCTAGCCCTTTGGTTTTTATTAAAAGTCCCCTGTTGGCTAAATTTTGGTCCTTTGGGCTTCACATGACTTAGATGTTTAGGCAACTTTTGACTTTAAGTATCTTACTGCAGAACTTGGAGATCTTGGTAAATACATTTAATTCATATCACATGATCACTTTTGGCCCTGTCCCAAACTATAAAGGAAATATAATCCCCAGGAAGGAGAAACAAACAGTGCACAAGGTTTCTGTCTTTTATTGATACAACAGAACTATTACACTTGATAGTTACTCGATTCTTATAAAAAATAATTGATTCGAATCAACACTCAGTTGCTTGGTTAACCCCATGTTGTCTTCATAATATCTTTTCTTGTTTCCTGCAGGCGTTCTTGCACCGGATGAACCAGTGCGCAGCATCGAAGCTTGACAAAAATGTAACAGAAGAAACTGTGAAGGTGAGGAGGTGCAGCTGGCCCTTGACCCCAGCACACGGTCAAGACTTTTTTAAGTCTTTACTAAATTTGTTACAATATCGTTTCTGGTTTATGTTTTGGTTTTTTTTTTGGCCACTAAGCATGTGAGATCTTAGCTCCCTGACCAGGAATCGAACCCTCACCACCTGCATTGAAAGGCAAAGAGTTAACCACTGGAATGCCAAGGAGTTCAGTTCAGTTGCTCAGTCATGTCTGACTCTTTGCCACCCCATGGACTGCAGCATACCAGGCTTCTCTGTCCATCACCAACTCCCGGAGCTTACTCAAACTCATGTCCATCAAGTCGGTGAAGACATCCAACCATTTTCATCCTCTGTCATCCCCTTCTCCTCCTGCCTTCAATCTCTCCCCACATCAGGGTCTTTTCCAATGAGTCAGTCTTCTCATCAGGTGGCCAAAGTATTGGAGTTTCAGCTTCAACATCAGTCCTTCCAATGAATATTCAGGACTGATTTCCTTTAGGATGGACTGGTTTGATCTCCTTGCAGTCCAAGGGACTCTCAAGAGTCTTCTCCAACAACCACAGTTCAAAAGCATCAATTCTTCAGTGCTCAACTTTCTTTATGGTCCAACTGTCACATCCATACATGACTACTGGAAAAACCATTGGTCCAACTGTCACATCCATACATGACTACTGGAAAAACCATAGCTTTGACCAGATGGACCTTTGCTGGCAAAGTATTGTCTCATGAAACTATGAGCCATTCTGTGTAGGGCCACCCGACATGGATGGGTTATGGTGGAAAGTTCTGACAAAACGTGGTCCACTGAAGAAGGGAATGGCAAACCACTTCACTATTCTTGCCTTGAGAACCCCATGAACATTATGAAAAGGCAAAAAGATAGAAAAATGAAAGATAAACTCCCCAGGTTGTTAGGTGCCCAATATGCTACATTTTGGGAGTAGTGGAGAAATAACTCCAGAAAGAATGAAGAGGTGGAGCCAAAGCAAAAACAACACTCAGTTGTGTAAGTGACTGGTGATGGAAATAAAATATGATGCTGTAAAGAACAGTATTGCTTAGGAACCTGGAACCTTAGGTCCATGAAATAATGTAAATTAGAAGTGGTCAAACAGGAGATGGCAAGAATGAACATTGATATTTTAGGAACCAGTGAACTAAAATGGACTAGAATGGGTGAATTGAACTCAAATGACCATTATATCTACTACTGTGGACAAGAATCCCTTAGAAGAAATGGAGTAGCCATCATAGTCAACAAGAGTCCAAAATGCAGTACTTGGATGTAGTCTCAAAAATGACAAAATGATCTCTGTTCATTTCCAAGGCAAACCATTCAATATCACAGTAATCCAAATCTATGCCTCAACCAGTAATGCTGAAGAAGCTAAAGTTGAATGGTTCTATGAAGACCTACAAGGCCTTCTAGAACTAACACCCCCAAAATATGTCCTTTTCATTATGGGGGACTGGAATACAAAAGTAGGACGTCAAGATACCTAGAGTAAAAGGCAAATTTGGCTTTGGAGTACAAAATAAAGCAGGGCAAAGGCTAATAGAGTTTTGCCAAGAGAACTCACTGTTCATAGCAAACACCTTCTTTTAACAACATAAGAGAAGACTCTACACATGGATATCACCATGTCCGTTTCGGTCAACACCGAAATCAGATTGATTATATACTTTGCAGCCAAAGATGGAGAAGCTCTATACAGTCAGCTAAAACAAGACCGGCAGCTGACTGTGGTCAGATCATGAACTCCTTATTGCCAAATTCAGACTTAAATTGAAGAAAGTAGGGATAATCACTAGACCTTTCAGGTATGTCCTAAATCAAATCCCTAACGATTATACAGTGGAAATGACAAATAGATTCAAGAGATTAGATCTGCTAGATAGAGTGCCTGAAGAACTGTGGATGGAGGTTCATGACATTGTACAGGAGGCAATGATCAAGGCCATCCCCAAGAAAAAGAAATGCAAAAAGGCAAAATGGTTGTTAGAGGAGGCCTTAGAAACAGCTGATAAAAGAGAAGCTAAAGTCAAAGGAGAAAAGGAAAGATATATCCATTTGAATTCAGAGTTCCAAAGAATAACAAGGAAAGGAACGCCAGGGAAGTATAAGTATAATGCCACAGAGTAAATTCTGTGCCAGGCACCTGTGTGGATGACAGCGAGAAAATAAGAAAATAGGATTTGGGAAAAGAAATGGAGGGTTATGAGGATGGTGTAGAAGACGGGAGTTTTTTTTTTTTTGCCAAGACCTTGGAAACGTTTGAAAGGAAGAAGGAAAATAACCTCAAGTCCAAAAATTTCCAAGTCTCTGAGGGGGAGGGAGCTGAACCTTGTGTGAGAGGATTACTGGAGGGGCCTGGAAGGCCGGATGTGGGCCAGTTGTGACTTCCAGGCTCTGACTCCTGAGGAGCAAATGATTTGGATGGTCCATTGGTGCAGAAAATGTCCGCACAATACCTTCAGCTCACAAATGTATGAGCATTTCCTTTTAACCGTAGGGAAGGAAAATTGTGAAGAGTTTTGGGGGAAGAAAGAGGAGGGAAGATAGTAAATGAGAATCATGCTACAGTTGTTACTACTCATTTAAACTGTACAAGTTTTCATTGATATTTATTTTGGATCCTAACTTGCTCTGTTATTTTACTGAAAATAAAAAGTCCCCATGAATTTTATAGGCATTTCTATTTCCCATTGACTTGAGTAATAACTTATCTATTCTCCTTACCATGGAGTATTTTATTAATAGTTTGGGTGTTTTGGTTGCAAGCAAAAGATTCCTGTTACTCACGGGAACATGACAATACTTTGACTCTCAGAGCAATAACTACTACGGGCAGAGAAGCCCTTCCTCTAAAGCCGGGCAGCAAGTCTGGTTTTCTACCTGCCGCCCACTGTTGTTTGTGGGATGGGACTGTCATGCTTGGATCCAGTCACTTGAGATTGTCCTGAGAACCTGGATCAGGTTTTCGGTGGTTCCCAGAATTGTGTGGGAGGGGAGCGGACGTCCAGACAGAATGGGTGCTCTGCCAGCCGGGTGGGTGGGAAAGGGCAGCTCTCCACCAGTGTTCTCAACGTGGAGAGAAAATACTATATTCCCACAGGATTTTTTTTTCCCAACTTGCCTCACTATTGCATTTACACATTTATTTACAGATGCTGTTCTCAAACATTGAGGATATCCTTGCAGTACATAAAGAATTCTTAAAGGTCGTGGAAGAGTGCTTACATCCAGAACCTAACGCTCAGCAAGAAGTGGGAACCTGCTTTCTTCAGTTTGTAGGATCAATTTCTGTTTATTTTAAAAGCTTTTCCCCCTAGCATTTAAGGTTTCCCTTTTGGCAGAGTAGTATGTGGGAATTCAGCGTTAGAAGTAAAATCTGACACCAAAAAAGAAGTTTGGGGTCTTTTAAGGCCAGTGAAATCTTCCACTTAGAGCCAGAAAAGGGGAGGGGGCCTCGCATCATCCATTTTATTCAGTGCAGAATAAACAGGCTTTTCTTTTTTCCCAACGAGTTAGTTTTTCGCATCCGCTGTAGCTTTGAATTCTAATGAATATTCAGGATGTCCATAATGAATGGATTTTTATGTTACTGTCAAACATGGAGCATTTCTCTTTTGAGGCAGAAAATTCTCACTCTTATAATGGTGCGATGAGCCTTGTGTTAGTCAAAACGTTCTCTTGTTCATTGACTTTTGAAAAACCTGGAGATGAACAGACCTGGTCCCTCAAGGTACACACATGCTTGCATCTGAATTTTTCTCAGAGGCTTGTACGGGCAGTGCAGAAGAAGAACAAGCCAGTCAGTACTCGGTTGTTTCAAATTAGATGTCATGCTTGTAGGATCATTTTCATTTCTTTACACATGATAGCTGAAATTATTTATGCAGTCGATTTGCAAGGTAAGAAGCCACTTGTGTAGTGAAAATTGTTTTCAGAACTAAAAGGCATTCATACTGACAGAAGAAAAGTAGTGCTTCTATTTCTATCATTCTCCTGTTGCTACTTTTCAGAATACCCATTGGAACCCATTTATTTATTAAAATGCTGTACGATTAGTGTTCTGTTTAAAAATTGTGTATGAGTAGTTTGTCATTGAAATCCATTTTCATTTATTTTTCTATTTCTAGTTAGTCTTTTATAAGGTAATGATAAGGTAGTTTCTAGATCTATATAGGTAGTGAGCAGACTCTGTACATGTTATTTTAAGTATCAGAAAATATTCCGTAAAAATAATTCTATGAAAGAGAGAGACTTCTTGAGCATAGGGAGATGACACTTTCCTTGGGTACAACTCTAAGTCACGTGTGTTTGTGTCCACTTAATCCAGACTGTTCCCCTTCATGAAAGAATGCAGATCTCCTGCCAGCTGGAGTGGTTTCTGGGTTACTGAGTCCTGGGTTGCACATGGGAATCTTGCTCCCTGACATCCATTTCCTCAGTAACACACTATGAATCTGTCAGCCACGAATTTAGCTGAACTATTTCTGAAGTTTGTTTTCTTCTGGTTCATACCATCTCTTGAAATAAAGTCATTCAATCAATTTTCTGCTGGCTATATAAAATAGCACTCAGTGTTTCTAAATGCATGTCTTAGACATTTCAGAGGACACACTTCTCTTCTACTCTTTGATCACTACCTTTTCTGTGTCTTCCTCTTTTATTTGGACCGCTTTGATAGATATTAATCATCGTCACTTGTAGAAAACCTTATAGATGGAAGAGAGCTTAGAGATCAGGGTGGTGTGACATTTCTCCTTTTAGGAAAGTATCCTTTCTATAGCACTTGTGAAGATTGTTATCTTGCTTTTACTTGATCACTTTTACTGATAACTCTATTTGTTGGAAAAATCGCTATATTAATCCAGAATCTGCCTGTCACTGCCCATCATGGCCTTTGCAGTTTGCACCCAGTGGTCCTAGTTTTCTGTTTCGGAGCTATAAAGATTTGTAAATCCTTTATTATAAATATGACAGCTATTGGAAAGTAGCTGCACTTCCTTACTTTTATATGCAAACAAGTATCTCTCTCTGAGATGACCTTTCAGATGTAACATCTTCAAGGTCTGTCATTATCTTGGTTGCTTATTGCTGAATATTGTCTACTTTGTCAGTGCCTCTTTTAAACTGTCCAGATTGGTGCATGTGACCTGCAGGGCACTATGTCCTGTTCCTCTATGATCTGACACATGCTTTCCCTTCCACCAAAATACATTCTTCCCTCTCCCTTCTGGGGAATTGTAGATTCATCTCCCTGCTCTTGCCTGGATATGATATCTTTTCTAAAGCTGTAACTGAACCCTCCCAGTGAAGCTAAATGCTCTCTTGTCTGTAATCTGCTACCACTTGGTTCATTTACCTTTAATTGTGTACATCATATTGGATTGTTATGAATATAAGTTTGTCCCCTTCCTAGATCCATCCCTTCATGGATCAGAAAAATTAAACATATTTCTATAAACACAGCATGACTCTTGAAATGTTCCGTTCCGTTCAGTTGCTCAGTCGTGTCCGACTATTTGTGACCCCATGAATCGCAGCACGCCAGGCCTCCCTGTCCATCACCAACTCCTGGAGTTCACTCAGACTCACGTCCATTGAGTCTGTGATGCCATCCAGCCATCTCATCCTCGGTCGTCCCCTTCTCCTCCTGCCCCCAATCCCTCCCAGCATCATTGTTATGAATATAAGTTTTTCCCCTTCCTAGATCCATCCCTTCATGGATAAGAAAAATTAAACATATTCCTATAAACACAGTATGACTCTTGAAATGTAGTAAACATTTAATAAAGTTTGTTCATAAACATCACCCTTCATGTTTCAAATGGCTAATAAAATGACTCTAATGTATTCTTGGATTTACAGAAAGACAAGTTTCGCATCTATGATGAATATTGTAGTAATCATGAGAAGGCACAGAAATTGCTCTTTGAACTTAACAAAATAAGAACAATCCGGACATTTCTGCTGGTAAGTCTATATTTATGTGTCACCATATGCTGTTATTTGTTGATAGGTCCACTGAGAGCCAAGGGATAGCATCAGGGTAGTGTTAGAACTGCTTGTGTGACATCTGTTTTTAACATATCCCTGCTAGGAAGCTAGAGAGTCCTTTGAGAAATGTAAGAAGTGAGACTGTAAATCAACTGTACTTCAGTAAATGTATATAGTAATAAATTGAGTTGGCTGAAAAGTTTATTAAGTGTTTTCTGTTATATCATATGGAAAAACCTGAATGAACTTTTTGGTCAATCTGATATATACTCTTAAAATCACACACACACACACACACACACACACACAAATGAAATGAATGAATGAAATGAAAAGAGGCGAGAGTTGGGAGGAGCTTGTTCATGGAGAAACACTGCCATGCCCTCTCCTGGTTGATGAGTTACGAGACCACAGGTTCTTAGTAAGGGAAGACGTTTATGCCAGAGTTCACCATTGCTTTTAAATCCCTCCAGTCTCTAGAGTTTCATTTACTGCTGCTTAGAGAACTCTAAGTAGGGCAGTGACAGGAAGGAAACACTTCGCGGGGATGGTAGAAAAGAATTTTCAAGACTGACCTTTCTCCTACATATATTCTTCATTCACTGTTCATAAAAAGAGAAAAATCTGTGTTTAATTTCTTTAGGATAGTACAAATAAATGCATATTTTGGCAGTTATTTAAACATCATAATTGCCAGTGAAAACCTCACTGTAAATAGAATTCAGTGATATTTAGCAAGCTGTGGAATGGAGAGGCCATCTTCACCATCCGGTTTTAGAGGCTGGATCAGCTCATTTAAACTGAAAAATAAAGTGCCTATTTACAACTCATTTCCACTCCACTGTTAGCTCAGGCAATCACCAATTTGCTCTACATCTCTCTAGGTTTGCCTTTTCTGGAGATTTCATTTAAATGGAATACAATACAATACAATCTTTTAATGCCTGACTTCTTTTGCTGACTAAAATGATTTTGAGGTTCATCCTTGTTATAACATGTATCCATACTCCATTCATTGTTATTGCTGAATAATATTCCATTGTGTTTTGTTTATCCATTTGCCAGTTTATGATAATGGGTCAACGATTGACTGTGGTAGTGGTGGGCCTTGAAGATCCTTGAAGTCATTTCGGAGAGAAAGATTTCTTAGTAAAGTCAGGATATGTCCAGTTTGGGTAGTTCTAAAGAATACTATTATGAATATTCATGTACAAGTCTGTGTGTGGATATACATTTTCATTCTCTTGGGTACTTAGAGTAGAATTGCTGAAACAGAGTTTATGTTCAGGTCTTTTCTTTTTTTAATAATTTCTCTAGGGAATACAGTATGCATCTTAACTTAGGAAGTCTTATTTCCCTGAGGCTGGTTATTATTTTTTTGTTTGTTTTGTTTTTAGTAACTTGCCTGGATTGAATTTGAGAATCTGTGTCTTTTGTATACGCAGCTGCTGCCGCCAACTTCACTCAGTTTTTGTTTTATAACTTAGTTTTTCCTTTAGGCGTCACTCCTCTGACTTTTTAACTTAGTGGTCAGTTGGGAATTTGTCAGAGGTAAATTGAACATCACGATCCATCTGATTTCTGGATCTGTGTGGGAGTGTGGGGGGACACATTCACAGAGCAGGCAGTTTCCAACTCAGACCTGGGTTTTTCTTCTTAAGGGGCCATCATCTCATTTCTTCTCTGCACGTACACAGTCTGACGTTTGCCCCAAGCAGGACCAAAGTCTCAGGCTAGCGTGATTGTGAGCATTCCCATTTTTCTTAGGCAGTGTGCTGCATTGCCAGCACTCCTGGGTGTGGGATGTTTGCCCTCTGCAGTCCCCTCTGAGAGCTGGTTTGCAGGGCCAGTGCCTACTGTGACCGGGCCACCTACAGGATGAGCTGAGGATGACCCTGGTTGGCGGAGGCGGGGAAGAGGGGGAAGAAAGGGAAGAGCCCAGGCAAGAATGCCACCAAGTCCTCTGTTCTTACCTGAAGTTCAGCAGTTTTTCATGAATTAACACTTCTCAATTTGTTGACTTGCGTTGATTTCCAGAGTCCTGAAATTGTTGTCTCCTCCGCCCACAATTTACTTTAGTCTAACAGTTGTTTTGGGCTTCCCTGGTTGCTCAATGGTAAAAGAATCCTCCTGCAATGCAGAAGACACAGAAGTTGATTTGATCCCTGGGTCAGGAAGATTCCCTGGAGGAGGGCATGGCCACCCACTCCAGTATTTTGCCTGGAGAATCTCATGGACAGAGGGACCTGGAGGGCTACAGTCCATAGAGTTGCAAAGAGTTGGACATGGCTGAAGCAACTTAGCATGCACACGTGCATTAGTTGTTTGGGGGAAGAGAATTTACTGATCTCTTCTCTCTGACATGGCCAGAGGAAGTTCCTGCACCTTTGGACTAATGGGACTCCCTGTGAAGTCTCAGAACTCTGCTGTCCCCCTCAGGGCACTCTGTTCTCAGCAGAGCTGGGCCTCTGCTACATATCCCAAGTCCCAGATGCTGCTGGTAGGAAGACCCTGGCTTTGCTAGTTCTTGCCTTGGCACCAGGTGGACACTAATTATCTGGATGACTTTAGGGAATTCACTACATCTCTGGTGTCATTTTCCTTACTCATTGAATAGGGATAATAGCAATCATCCTTTGGAAAATATTAAGGGTTTACAGATATGGGATGATGATGTTATAATTTTGGGTACTTGCACATGCCATCACCTGAGTAAGTTTTGAGGATTGGTGGACTCTCTGGGGTGGCTCAGACGGTAAAGCGTCTGTCTATGATGCAGGAAACCTGGGTTCGATCCTTGGGTCGGGAAGATCCCCTGGAGAAGTAAATGGCTGTCCATTCCAGTACTATTGCCTGGAAAATCCCGTGGATGAAGGAGCCTACAGTCCATGGGACACAAGGAGTCGGACACAACTGAGTGACTCCACTTTCCACTTTCTGGGAGTTTATTTAGGAAATATATTTTCTGTCTGCATAAGTAGAGAGGTGACTCTCACAAGCCAGTCTAATAAGGATTTACTGTACAGCTCAGGGAACTCCACTCAGTTCTCCTAATGACCTATATGGGAAAAGAATCTGAAAAAGAGTGGATCTGTGTGTATGTATAATGGATTCACTTTGCTGTACAGCAGGAACTAACATAACATTGTAAATCAGCTATACTCCAATAAAAATTTTAAAAAGAAAAAAATTACAACCAACTTCAGCTGTTATGAAGGGAGTTTGTAGTCTATGTAGTACTAATGGATAAGAAAATAAAAGCAGGTTGCTGCTACTTAATCACTCAGTTGTGTCTGACTCTCTGTGGCCCCATGGATTGTAGCCCACCAGGCTCCCCTGTCCATGGAATTCTCCAGAAAAGAATACTGGAGCAGGTTGCCATTTCCTACTCCAGGGTATCTTCCTGACCCAGAGATCGAACATACGTCTCTTGTGTCTCCTTCATTGGCAAGTGAATTCTTTACCACTGAGCCACCTGGGAAGCCCCAGCAGCAAGTTAGACAGTCATGAGTTGCTTAGGGTGCTTTAGCCCAGGGCTACGTGCAGGGGGTGGCTGCATGTATAAGGAGTGTTCACTCTACAGGAACACCAAAACATCACTGAAAATACAATGGCATGTAGATATGTTATTAATACATAGGATTCCTCTGGGGATAGTGCCATAACAGGTGGAAAGAGTTATTTTGATGACTTGATTGCAATAGGGGTTGAAACCCCCAAAGAACAGGTTTGAATGGGACACTTATTTGCTGCTCTGTCTAAAGTTGCTGGTGAAGTGAAAGTCACGGAGCTGGTTTTGCCCAGTTGCTTGCACAGATTGGAGCTGAACTCGGTTGCTCAAGGCAGTGGGGCCGGGGGAAGGGAGGGTGGCATTGTTCTGCTTCCATCACTGTTCCTTTTATCTGCTTTCCTGCTTGCACTCAGTCCCTCCTCTTGCTGACTGTAAGACTGTATTTTAAAAGATAGTGGTATACAGGTTATTAAATTATCAGTATGATGCTTGAGGAGCCCTTTTCTCCCTTTGTTGAGTATTTATTATCTGCTTTCTCTGTGCCAGTCACCATGATAGGTGCTGCAGAAACAGGTTTTGATACCAGTTTCAAAACTATTTTTTAGGGAATGCCCTGGCAGTCCAGTGGTTAGGAATTGGCATTTTCACTGCCAGGGCCCAGGTTTAATCCCTGGTCAGGGAACTAAGATCTCATGAGTCTTGTGGCACAGCCAAAAAAGTTTGTAAAAAACTTTTTAAATTAAAACAATTAAAATTTTTATATTGTCACTGCAGCTTAAACACAGAATAAAGATGAAGTGCTTAAGAGGATCAAGTCTTTATCAGCTTCGATTCTCTTGACTGTCACTTTCAGTAAACAGAAGCTGCTTCCATTTCATTTCAGTGTGATTGTTGGCTTTGAGTTTTCTCCTTTCATCTTGCCTCTGTGGAGATCATATCTGACCTCCTTCTCTGAGACTGGCTGGCCAGTATCATTGATGAGGTATTACAGCTCAAAGTGGCTTAGAGATCACTGGATTAAAACTGGCCTGTTTAACAGAGAAGAAAATTAGAACCTTGAAATTGGTCCAGGTTGCATCACTTGCCAATGGCAGGGCATGGGGAGAACCCAGTCATCTCCAGGCCTGATATTCTGTATCACTAAACAACCTCTTCCTAAGCATGATGTGTATATGTATGAGTGCATCTGTTTATTCATCTGTCAGCATATCCATCCATCAGTACATCCCTCCATCCATCCATCCATCCACTCATCCATCTCTCCATTAATTCATCCCTCCATCTCTGTTTCTTTCTTTTTCTCAGCCCATCCATCCATCCACTCAACATCTCTCCATTAATTCATTCCTCCATCTTTCACTTTCTGTCTTCTTCCTCAGACTTCATACTCAGTTGGATATATGTGAATTCATTTTCAAGATAAAGACCAAAACACAGGTCTCTAAACTGAAATGCAAAATTATTTCCTTTCTCTCCTGTAAATTTTATTTGTAACTAAATGTGCTTTTCTTGGGCCTCCCCAGTGGCTCAGTGGTAAAGAATCTGACTGCAACGCAGGAGATGTGAGTTCAATCCCTGGGTCAGGAAGATCCTCTGGAGGAGGGTATGACAATCCACTCCAGCATTCTTGTAGAGAATCCCATGGACAGAAGAGTCTGGTGTACTACTGTCCATGGGGTCACAAAGAGTCAGACATGATTGAGCACATACACACACATGCATTTCTCAGAGACAGAAGTTATATAGAGACATGCTTTCACAAGTTTTCAACAGAAAAGTTTATGAGAGAATCAGGCTTAAAAATATAATTCGTTGTCTGTATTCCCACCCCAGAACTGCATGCTGCTCGGAGGACGGAAGAACACAGATGTCCCTCTGGAAGGATACTTGGTAACGCCAATACAAAGAATATGCAAATACCCTCTACTTTTGAAGGTACTTTATGTGTTTTCTTGATTGTTGCATTTCCCTTGTACCTGTATATTTTTGCTGATGATCTTTTTAAAAATAAAAATTTTCTTTTAAATAGTCTGACATTCTAAAGAAAAGACAAATACAGTTATTGGGAAAAAACAGCTATTTTTGTCACTAATTTATATAGAGAGTAGGGAACAAATGTCTGGGAATAGAGACTTTTTGTGCTCTTCATAAAAAAAAACTTGTTTGAGCTACCTTTAGTATAAACACATTAGTTTCAAGATAAATCCCATTAAGTACATTATCACCAGTTTATATAGCACTTTATTTTATCTTCAGTAAACCTGCTGTTGTTGTATTTTTTTTTCCTTTCCTCAACCATTGGTGACTTCTTGATGCTAATAAAGTTAAGGCTAAGTTACATAATCTCAGAGCCTGTTTTTTCAGTCATTATTACAAGTAATGGAGTGGGTCACATGGAATAATAAATGATAGAACATGGAAAGACAGTTATAAGAAAACTCTGCCTCTGAAGACAGGAAATGCCTATGATCATAGATCCGTGGCCTCATTACAAATGATCAAAAGTTCTATTATGGAAAACACATTGTAATGTACTAAATATTGCTCATAATATAAGGATATATGAATAGATTAGAATAGCAATTCTAGAAAGGAATATTTTTGGAAATGTGGCATCTGAATAGTCAGTTGGGGGTAGTGGTTGAACATCTGAGTTCTGAGTTCAAGTCCTACGCCTTCTGCTTGCTAGCTGCATGAGTGAGACTGTAATATAACTTCTTAAAGGCGTGGGTTTCATGTATGAAATAGAAATAATGTTGATGATATGAAATTATAATAAATACCTAAAAGAATGTGTAAATGTATGTATATCTATGTATACCTATATGTATATATATATATATCTATGTATACATAGATATACATACATATGTATTCATATACATAAAGGAGTAACTAATAATTGATTAAGCTATTTTATACAAATCATTTAGCATAGTATGCACTCCATAAATGTTAGCTGTTATTACTCATGTGTATTTGATTCTGATTTATTTTAATATATTAACTACTTCTTAGTATCTAAATTAAAAAACAAACTCAGAAATGCTATGGACATACTAACTGGTATTCTTAATTGATTTACTTTTTGAGAAATAGATGTTGTGAATTTGAACTAAAAATACATTTTTTATCATAGTTTTTGTCAGTTGCATACAGTAGATTTCAGTGAAAATTTTCTTTGAAAAGGATTTCTTATTAAAAGAAAGCAAGTATAAATCGCTTGGCTAGCTCACATAGAGAGAAGCTAGCACGAGGACGTCTAGGCCTGTAGAACTGTGGTGCCGCCTTCAGGGAGTATACGGGGTGATGCAGATGCGACCCCCATCTTTCTGGCAGTCCTTTCTGACCTCTGATTTGGTGACAAATTTGCATGCATTCTCATCGCTCCTCATTCCTATTCCTGGTTTTGGAATGCCGAGGATTTGTTTTAAGAATCAGAAGGGATGGTGATAGTAAAAGAAAGATATCACTCAAAGATACCAAGTGGTGGTTCTAAATCAACTCATTTCTGACCAAGGATGACCTCAGGTGACCTCAGAGATAGGAACATGGACATATCCTTGCTTTAGGAAGAAAGGTCAATTCAGAACATCTTCACATCATGGAGAAATGACATCTTTTTGCCTTTTGAAAAAGTATCTTCACAGATAAACAGGAAAAAACTACTTGTGCAATATATGTATTGGTATTGATATTTTTCTCCATTGTACCATCAACTGAAAAACTGAGCTGGTATTCTGTTTAATTTGGGATGTTTTTTATTTATTCATTAGAAAACATTAGGAGATTAGGCAGTGTTTTAAAGAAAAGATACCTTGGTCTTATTTGTAGAACTTGAAATTACTGGGTTGGCCAACCAGCACAGGGTTCATAGCCAGTAACTGACAGATTATTATTGGTCATTTCTTTTGCTGTCTCACAGTATCTAAATTCATGTCTCGACTCTAGAGATACCCACTTGGCACAGGGCCATGGGAGCCCCCAGTCATAGCCCATAGACTGCCTTCACCACTTCATATAATTTACAAGGAACTCTAACACTTGAGGGTTTCTGGAAAAGCCTGCATCTCTCTTTTATGGATTTGTGATCCAGCATAACTTTTTAAACCTGACCTTGGCAGTGAAGTAATGTAGATCCTTTTGGTGCTGGTTCTGTCAAACAGAGTGTGAATATTTTGAATGCAGGGTCGAAGTTGATGGCAGAATTGTCAACAATAAAGAACATCAAGAGAGCATAACAACTGCATATTTTCCCACTGTGTTAAGAATTTAGAAAATTCTCTTCAAGATTTGCCTCCGGATTTCTCTAATTGTGTTAGTTACATGATGATGGCAACTGTCATAAGGAAACAAATGACTAATTAAAAAGCAATGTGGTCACAGCTGTCTAGACAGTGGGTGAAGATGTTTAATTTTGTGCTTCTAAATAAGACCTTTTATAATGTACACTCATGGCTAATTCATGTCAATGTGTAACAAAACGAATACAGATTGTAAAGCAAAACAAACTAAAAAATAAAAATTAATTAAAAAAAAATAATAATAAAGATTACTCTAGTCTGATATCCTGAATGGAAAAAAAAAAAAGAAAAAGAAAATAAAGGAAAAAGCTATTGAAGGGTGTATAGAATTCATTGTAGAGAAACAACCAAGTCGTTGGCAAAAACAGCATAAATTGCTCCTTTAATGATGGAGTATTGTGGAATTTATAAATTACTTTTTTTTACTAGATATAAGACATTTTAGAAATTTGCTTTATTTATGACACTTTTTTATAGTTTCTCAAAAAGTGTTAGAAAGTAAGGGACTTAAATTATTTTTTTAATTATAGGACATATTCATTTGATGGTTTGCCATTCTTTTAAACACTAAAGAAATGAAATCAACATATAAAGAAGTCCTCATTTTGGAGCGCAAGTCAAACATAAAAATTATAAAAACTTATAAATCATATTAAATTACATACTGTAGATGAGATATTTGATAGTTTGAAAGGAGATATCTAATTTAGTTTTTAAAAACAACATCATTTTAAGGGAAAAGTTAAAGTGACTGTGGTGTATGCAGGTGGTGACACTTACTCATTCAGTGTTTTTTTTTTGGGTCTTGATCTTGGTGGAGTTTGTGACGTCACTTCTGAAAGTGGCTCTCACGATCCTTGCAGTTTTCATTTCCTGGTCAGTCTGAACCTGCTGTCCCAGAAAGCTGAAGATCAAAGGGCGGTTTGTTTTTTGTGTATAAACAGGAGTTGCTTAAGCGGACTCCAAGGAAACACAGTGACTATGCAGCAAGCATGGAAGCTCTCCAAGCCATGAAAGCCGTCTGTTCCAACATCAACGAGGCCAAGAGACAGATGGAAAAGTTGGAAGTTTTAGAGGAGTGGCAGTCTCATATTGAAGGCTGGGAGGTACAGTCATCGGATTCAACAATTGATCTTAAAATAGTTTTGTTATGTCTTATGCTGTGCGTAGTATTACTGGCATTGGATGGGACCGAACCATAAATGGTCCTTTTCTAGACAATGATAGAGGGCTCTAACTATTTTCAAAAAGTGCTGTAATTATTCTTTTTAAATATCTTTAAAGGGGTGGTTAATTGACTTTACTTCAACCTGAAAGCTTTGCAATAGAGCTGATCACAATGGTGTATATCATAAACTTCGATAGCTCAGTGTTTGTGCGGTGTGACAATCCTTTCTCCAGTCTTAACTTTGGTTAGTTGTCCACAATCATAGCCTGAGTCCTGGAAAGAGAAAGATTCCAAACCTGTGCTCTGATATTATTATTTTCAGACTCCAAACTAGGTATTTCATGGTGAATGTTATTCTAAGTCTATTTCGTCTCTCTAAATTTGAATTTCTTCATTTTGAAGATGAAGGAACTGGCTGTGACATGATTTTTAAGGTGCACTCAAGATGAAAAATTTTATGGTTTCCTGATTCACTAAAGAAAGATTTTTTGAAATGACAAAAAAGCCAATGAAGAGTGATATTCAGAATCTGTAATACGTTTGCCACTGTAGTAATTTTGATTGTCAGTTAGTTCATGCAGCTGGAGCTCTGTATTACTTTGTGTGCTTAGTTGCTCGGTCGTGTCTGACTCTTTGTGACCTCATGGACTATAGCCTGCCAGGCTCCTCTGTTCATGGGATTTTCCATGCAAGAATACTGGAATGGATAACCATTCCTTTCTCCAGGGGATCTTTACTACCCAGGGATCAAACGTGGGTCTCCTGCATTGCAGGTGGATTCTTTACCATCTGAGCCACCATGGAGAGCCCATATATTACTTTAGCACTATAATAAACTGGGCTTTCCTGGTGGTTCAGTAGTAAGAATCTGCCTGCCAGTGCAAGAGACATAGGAGACGCAGGTTTGATCCCTGGTTTGGGAAGATCCCCTGGAGAAGGGAATGGCTACCCACTCCAGTATTCTTGCCTGGTGCATTCCATGGACAGAGGAGCCTGGAGGGCTACAGTCCCTAGGGTTGCAAAAGAGTTGCACACAACTTAGCAACTCAACAACAACAGCAAAAGATAAACTAAATTTTTTTCTTTAAATTGCCTTAATTTAAATGATCAAGAGCTTTCAACTAGTATAATTTCTTATTGTTCTAAAGTAAGCAATTGAGATAATATTTTTAAAGTGTAAGAAGATTTAAAATGTTCGCAAACCAATATTATCACACAAATCCAAGGGGGTTATTTTTATCTTTAGGGCTTTATAATTAACTAATTTGTTTTTTATCTTCAATTTGTTGGTTTCCATTTAGACCTAACCTATATTCTTTCAGATTTGCAAAGAAACCTCAAACACTGACCCCAGGGAATGCTCCTATTTGTCTATTCTTCACCATGAATCTTTTAAAATGCTAACTGGGATCTGACTTCTCTTCTTCCTTGTCTATATTCTTTCATTTCAAGTATTCAGGGTCACTCTTATTTCAACATGAATGCTACTTATTTCAATCAGTTTAAATGGTTGTGTATTTTACAGTTGATTCATGATGATAATTCCTTTCTTGAAAACAATTATCCTGCTGGGTTGAGAAAAATGGAGGAAAGTTTGCTTTGCCATTCTGTTGTCACTCAAACATTGGAAGAAACACCAAACTTGCTTTAAACTGCAGGATTTGTCAGTGACTTCTGCCAGGACTTTGACCAAAATAAAACCTTCATAAGACTCTTTTCGGTTCTCTTGGGAAATGGAATCTGTCATAATTTTCTTTCTTCTTCCTGTGTATCCTAAAAACTGGAGCTCCTTCAGAAATGAGAGATTCCTTTATAAGTGTTGCTATTTCTTGCACTATTCAGGGCCAGTTAACTACTCAAAGGAATAAGGCTGTGTGGTCCATACTATGTCCTTTGTAGCTTCAACAGTGGCTGTCCCAGCCTCACCCGCTTTGGTGGCCTTATAGAACTTGGAGTGGGAGAGACAAATGGAACCAGGGGACAGAGGAAACTGGTGGGAGCAAATCTGATGTGACCGCAGTTCCGGGTACAGGGCAGAGAAGATGAGTGTCAGTTCCAAAAAGAGTGGCAAGATGAAGTCTCCTGAGCAGATTTGAAAATGATTGCCTAAGACACAGCCATACAGTGATGTGAGAGTTTTAGGACTTTAGAGGGAATGCTGTCTGGAGCAGGGCCCAGCCAGTTGGTTGGAAACTTACCTGATTGCCCACCTCAGTTCACTACATTGAGAGCATGGGGGAAGCTTTACAGTATTCAGGCCTTGTCCCTTCTGAAAAGTTAAAGAGAAACTGCAATCTGGTGAGACTCTAGAGGCACAGAAAACAAAGGGACACAGTCATGGAGGATGAATTCAGGCCCTGGTAAGGGAGTCGGAATGCTTAGGGCCTTCTTTGAGTTGCTAAAACGGATTTTTGCTTAGCTTATAGACAGCTTTATGTGTTCAGAGTGACTTTCATGGGGTTAAGACAAGACCAAGAACAGATGACTGATGGCATGACAGGTACAAAACAGAGAGTTCCTTCAAGAATTTTGGACATTAGGAGCCTTGAGCTAATGTTGTGAGGTGAGGTGAAGTCACTCAGTCATGTCCGACTCTTTGCGACCCCGTGGACTGTAACCTACCAGGCTTCTCCGTCCATGGGATTCTCCAGGCAAGAATACTGGAGTGGATTGCCATTTCCTTCTCCAGAGGATCTTCCTAACCCAGGGATCGAACCTGGGTCTCCCGCATTGGAGGCAGACGCTTTAACCTCTGAGCCACCAGGGAAGCCTAACGTTGAGTAATAGCTAATGTTGGATTATAAAGAAGGCTGAGCACCGAAGAACTGATGCTTTTGAACTGCAGTCATGGAGAAGACTCTTGAGAGTCCTTTGGCCAGCAAGGAGATCAAAGCAGTCAATCCTAAAGGAAATCAACCCTGACTATTCATTGGAAGGACTGATGCTGAAGGTGAAGCACCAATTCTTTGGTCACCTGATGCAAAGAGCCGACTCATTGGGAAAGAGCCCGATGCTAGGAGAGACTGAGGGCAGGAGGAGAAGGGGATGATAGAGGATAAGATGGTTGGAAGGCATCACTGACTTAATGGCCAGGAGTTTGAGCAAACTCGGGAGAGTGAAGGACAGGGAAGCCTGGCATGCTGCAGTCCATGGGGTTGCAGAGTAGGGTACAACTGAACAACTGAGCAGCAATGGCAGCAGCTCTCTGAGTCCTTCCAGGAGCTCTTGCAGACCTTGCAGACTATCTTAGAGATGACACTCTTGCTCCAGTACCCAAAATTCTCTTCAGTGGAATCTTAATCTGGTATACCATAGTATGCATTATTTCTACTTTTGGTGAATTATTGTTATATTTCAAGTAGATCCCTTAAATATTCAGGGTCTTATTTCCCCATTCATCAAATGAAGGGCATTAAAATCTCAGGTGTAACTTGTCTCTCCAGTGTTTTGTACCATTAAATTGTCATTACATTCTTTTATGTTGAATTTAAGTAAACAAACAATGGAGATTTATTGTTCTCAAGTTATATGACATAATAAAAAACCTGGCTTTCAAGCAGATTTGGTTTCTAGTCTGGACTCTAAACTTTAGTTTGTGAATAAAGCACCAGATCTCTTCAACATACAGTTTGGGTTATTACAGGAGTAAATGAAATAAGTGAAAAGTACTTTGAACCCTATAAAATGCTCTACAGATGCGAGAGGTAATATTTTAAAGCTTTGCTTCAGTAGTTATATTTTACCCTTAAGAAATCCCCTTCATTTGTCTAATCTATGCACCTAACTACTGAAAGGGTTATCTTACTTAAGTTATATGGTCCCAAGCAACAGAAATGAAAAGAAATTTAACTTAAGAGATATTGAATAGTTTGTGAAATAAATAGAAGAGCTTCCCTCTCAGGCTCAAAAGGCTTTCTAGTCAGCTGAAGCTCTTTGACAGTCTCATTAGTGCCCTAGCTAGAATGGGTTGTTTGTTCCATCACTCAGTTGTGTCTGACTCTTTGCAACCCCATGGACTGCAGGACACCAGACTTCTCTGTCCTTTACCATCTCCCAGAGTTTGCTCATACTCGTGTCCATTGAAGCAGTGATGGCCATCCAACCACCTCATCCTGTGTTGCCCCCTTTTCTGCCCTCAGTCTTTCCCAGTATCAGGCATAAGTTCTAATAATTTTTCCATTCTAGGTTGCTCCATTCAAGATTCAAGATAAAAATCCAAGATTCAAATAATCTTACTTGGGTACATTTGGTCAAGGGAGAGCAAGGGCCCTTAATTGTCCATCAGCCAACTTCCTTTTGGGGAAAAACTGATATTCCATTGTAGGCAATCTTGGTCTCTTTTAACAGTTTACTGAAGTACTATAACCCCCATTACACAGATTTTTAAAAACGAGGACTATATAGCTTAAATGTTAGTCACTGAGTTGTGCCTGACTCTTTGGACCCTATGGGCTGTGGCCCACCAGGCTCCTTTGTCCATGGGATTCTCCAGGCAAGAATACTGGAGTGGGTGGCCATGCCCTCCTCCTGGGGGGTATTTCTTATTCAGAGATCAAGCCCACATGTCTTATGTCTCCTGTATTGGCTGGCAGGTTCTTTACCACTAGTGCCACACGGGAAGCCCAAAATACCATTGGAAGTGGTTTAGTCGCTATCCTGTCTGACTCTTGCGACCCCATAGGCAGTGGCCCACCAGGCTCCTCTGTCCAAGGGATTCTCCAGGCAAGAATACTGGAGTGGGTTACTAGTTTGTTCTCCAGGGTATCTTCCCAACCCAGAGATTGAACTGGGGTCTCCTGCATTACAGGTAGATTTTTTACTGAGTGAGTTATGAGGAAAGCCCCAAAATAACATTATGCAGATTTAAATGAATATTCAGTGATGATGAACCATAGCATATGTGTAACTGTGACCATGGAACATGTGATAAACTCCTCTTCTGTCCTGGGCTCTGGGAAGCAGTTGGGACTACTGCTCACCTAGAGATCTCATAGAGCAGGCCCTATACTCACCTTCATCCCTGTGTTAGCAGAGTTGCTGTTCTATGCACTTGAGTGCCTGAGCTCAGGCTTCCAAAGCGGTGTGACTTCAAGTGTTGACGGAACACCACACTACATGAGAATCTACTGAACGGTCCAGGACTTACCCAGACGACTCTCTGTGGGGATAGTGCCAGGGAACCTAGAAATGTTAACTCTGAAATTTGAGCACCATTGTCCTAGAAACTTTGCTCTTTTCTGACGACCTGCCTCGCTTGTTTTATTACTTCCACACTTTTTGCTTTCTAGTTCATTTGTTTGACATCCTCATTTTGATGAACTCTAGGGCTGATGAGTGTTTCCTGGCAAGCTGATGCGTTTAACCATATCCTATTTCATTTTTGTAGCTTGGCTTCTTTATCACTAACCCTAGTATCTCTCTTGCCATTTCCAGATAATGAAAAAGAAATTGCACATCATTTTCAAAATATCATAAACCTTATTCATTTCAAAGATAAAGCTGTGAGTTTTGTTTTTTCTGCTACAGAGAAAGGTAGATTATATTATATAAGTGAGAGGAAAATATGACACAACATTAGTCAAAAACAGACATTTATTAAGTGTCTGCTTGCAGATCAGATGAATTTGAAGTGAGAGGAATATTGTGATTACACAAGAGTATATCTACACTTGGCCAAATTTTCTTCAGTATTTATAATACTCTATCTATCTGTGTTTCAAGAATTTTTAATGATTTTTATCCAGCATTGTCGTGGAGATAATACACAGATTAAATCATAGTAAGTCAAAGGCACAGTGGCCTTTTTTTCCTGTTTAAAAGATGAATCTGGTATAAAGAGAAGACATTCTTTTAGAATGAGGATTTTAGAGAAATCTGTATGTTTTGACACAGATTCCTTTAAGTGCATAAAGGTTTTCCTAGGAATTACTTAAATTATCATGAAAATATTTCATGTGATGATAGGAGGTTACCATGGTAGAAGACAGGAAAGGTAATACTGTACTAATTCCTAAATTCTGCTGTTAAATATTAAAGACATATCACCTCAGTAATAAAACTGTCTCAATAGGATTTAGTAAAATGTGCGTTATGTGTATATTGTGAGATAAACTTTGTCTCTTTTGGTGATATGTACATATTGTAAGATACTCTATGAAGCATAACAGGAATTCTAAAACTGTGGGTGGTTGGATTTGATGTCCTTACCCCCATACAACTTCATTAATTGATAATTACGCAGATGCTTTGAGTCACTTATGGAAAGAAGTGTTGACTTCAAAGAGGTCAATTCATCTTATTCTGATTTTTGATTGGGAGCTGACGGGAATTTATGGTGATGCCTTCAATATAATGCATATTAGCGAAAGGTTTGAGAGTTTGTTATGATGTCAGTCTGGATTAACTGAATCGAAAAGTCAAAATATTCAAGTATAGCGTAGAGGGGAAAGACCTAGGGGAACTTTGAATGAGATGTAACATGGGGTTACCATAGATGTGCTAATAAAATCTTGTGCTTAGTTGCTTAGTCATGTCCAACTCTGCAACCCCATGGACTGTAGCCTGCTAAGCTCCTTTGTCCATGGGGATTCTCCAGGCAAGAATACTGGAGTGGGTTGCCATGCCCTCCTCCAGGGGATCTTCCCAACCCAGGGATCGAACTCAGCTCTCCTGCATTGCAAGAGGATTCTTTACCATCTAAGCCACCAGGGAATGTGTTGTAGGGGACTGGAGAAATAATAATATCACTCCTATATTCTTCACTTGCCAGCTCAATCCAAATGGTTGTATTCACTTTTGGAGGTGTTCATGTTATGGGAAACCCTGACAAGCTATTGATAAAGAGAAGGTCCAGAGAAGAAATAGGATCTTCCAGGTTTCTGAAGTCAGTTCATATCATCAAAAGACAATGGTATAACAGAGCCCAGAAGGCAGAAGGAATATCTTAGCTATGTTCAGATTTTGGAGGACGTTTCATGATGAAAGAGGCTTCCCAGATGCCGCCAGTGGTAAAGAATCCACCTGCCATTGCAGGAGACACAAGACTCATGGATTCAGTCCCTGGATCAGGAAGATGCCCTGGAGTAGGAAGTGACAACCTATTCCAGTATCCTTGCCTGGAGAATCCCATGGAAGGAGGAGCCTGGCAGACTAGAGTCCATGGGGTTGCAAAGAGTCAGACACGGCTGAACAACTAACCTTTCACTTTCAACACATTTCAGCCCAGTGCTTACGAACTCCCCTGAAATTCAGCTCACTGAGATCCTTTCTGATTATGTTTGGCTTTCCAAATAAGTTACATTTATAAAGAGAGATTGTGTTGGCCTTACTCATGGGACCATTCAGAGTGTATGTCAGTTATCAGCACAAGTAATAGATCCATTTTCTATTTTGCACATTGGTCCCATGAGTTCTTCAGTGCTTGGGCAATATCTCCCCTGAGGCTGTGTAAGAGGATGGATTATAGTTAGCTCAAATTCACACTGAATTTTCCTTATATTTATTAATGAAGATAATCACCACAAACAAGTCAAAAAATACATTGTTAGTATTTCATTCATTTAGGAATACATGTATAAATAAATACATACATATTTAATCTGGGAAACTATTTGGAAGACTGATTAATATGCAAATTAGTATAATACTTAGAGTAACCCTTTAATAATGTAACAGATTATCTTCCTGCCTTGGCACTTATGGACTACTGTATGGAATAATCTAAAGTGAAGTGTTTTGTACCATTTATAAAATTGCTATTGATAAAGCCACTTTTCATAATGTTATTTAGGTCCCTTGTGCAAGAATCAATGTGATGTTTCCTTTTCTACATTTTAAATGCCATTCTAATTTTTTTTTCCTAAGGGAGAGATGTATTCATTATAAATTAGAAGTCATTGCCACTGCAATTGAGATTGATGTTTACATTTGATGACAGTTTTTGCTTAATTATCACATGGCAAAATATATGAAATCGTGTGAATGTTTGAAAGATCTCCATTTCTATCCATTTCTACCCTTACGACGAGGGAAGTATTTCAAATGTAAAATGTGTTTATTACAAACACAATATAGATATCCAGACTAACGTGGTGACACTGTCTTAATTAACAGCTTCTCTTTTGGGAAGTTTCTTATTATAGTTATGTAAGTTATTTTAGTTTAAAAATTTAATATTAATCAGAAAAATATTCGTTGTTAATATGCAAATATGAAATTAAATTGATGTTCTCAGTTTTAAATATCAGAAAAGACCAGACATATTTAAAACAGAAGTCTTCTTAAGAGCACACTTAAAAGAGTTCTACTGAAAAGTTCTCCCCCCTCTTTTTTTGTTCCAACTCAGTGACTCAACAAGTTAATTATGCTAGTTTAGTTTGTAGGAACAAATAGACTACAACACTTACGACCTGCTAAGTCGCTTCAGTCATGTCCAACTCTTTGTGACCTCTTGGACTATAGCACACTGGGCTCCTCTGTCCATGACATTCTCCAGGCAGTAATACTGGAGTGGGTTGCCTTGTCCTCCACCATGGGATCTTCCTGACCCGGGGATTGAACCAGTGTCTGCTGTGGCTCCTACATCACAGGCAGATTCTTTATTACTGAGACACTGGGGAAGCCCAATGGCTCAAAATAGACATTTCTGATCAGTTCATATGACACTCATGTGTGGATTCTGCTCAGTGGACAGTTACCCTTTGTTGATGGTTCAGGGGCCCAGGCTCCTTCTCTCTTGTGCTTCCTCCTCTCAACCTCCCATGATTAGCACTTGTGTTAAGAATCAGTTTTGTTGCTGATCATATGACCTTCACGGGCACTCAGTAAGGGTTTATTCAATGAATGAGCATCCTAGTGCATCTTTTAATAACTGTGGTGAAAGGTTTTATGGAAGGTTGCTCTCTTTAAATAGATTTTTTTCCTTTTATTTCTTCTTTTATCTTCATCACCATCCTAGAAGTGGAGACAGTTGGCTTTCTGTATTCTGGGTTCTGCATCCAGAGTTCAGTTCAGTTCAGTTCAGTTGCTCATTTGTGTCCAACTCTTTGCAACCCCATGAATCACAGCAAGCCAGGCCTCCCTGTCCATCACCAACTCCCGGAGTTCACTCAAACTCACGTCCTTCGAGTCGGTGATGCCATCCAGCCATCTCATCCTCTGTCGTCCCCTTCTTCTCCTGCCCCCAATCCCTCCCAGCATCAGAGTCTTTTCCAATGAGTCAACTCTTCGCATGAGGTGGCCAAGTACTGGAGTTTCAGCTTTAGCATCATTCCTTCCAAAGAAATCCCAGGGTTGATCTCCTTTAGAATGGACTGGTTGGATCTCCTTGCAGTCCAAGGGACTCTCAAGAGTCTCTCCAACACCACAGTTCAAAAGTACCAATTCTTCGGTGTTTAGCTTTCTTCCCAGTCCAACTCTCACATCCATACATGACTACTGGAAAAACCATAGCCTTGACTAGATGGACCTTTGTTGGCAAAGTAATGTCTCTGCTTTTGAATATGCTGTCTAGGTTGGTCATAATTTTCCTTTCAAGGAGTAAGCGTCTTTTAATTTCAGGCAACTTCAGATTAAAACTATTTGGGGGAAAAAATTCCAGAAAGTTTCATAAAACAAAACTTGCACCAGCAACTATTAGATAGTATTTACATTGTATTTACGTGACATTTTGGCCACCTGATGCGAAGACCCTGATGCTGAGAAAGATTGAAGGCCAGAGGAGAAGGGAACGACAGAGGATGAGATGGTTGGATGGCATCACCAACCCAACGGACATGAGTTTGAGTAAATTGCGGGAGTTGCTGATGGATGGGGAGGCCTTGGCTGCTGGCTGCTGCAGTCCATGGGGTCACAAAGAGTCAGACACTGAGCGACTGAACTGAGCTGAACTGGTGTAACATTTACATTATGTTGGCTCCCCTAGTGGCTCAGATGGTAAAGAATCTGCCTGCAATGATTTGAATTCGATCGCTGGATGGGGAAGATCCGCTGGAGAAGGGAATGGCTCTCCACTCCAGTATTCTTGCCTGGAGAATCAATGGACAGAGGAACCTGGTGGGCTACAGTCTGCAGGGTTGCAAAGAGTCTGACCCGACTGAGTGACTAACACTTTCACTTTACATTGTATTAGATTTTAGACGCAATCTTGAGATTAACATGTACAGAGGGAGGTGTGTAGATTATATGCAAATACTATGTCATTTTATTTATGCCTCTTGAGCATCCTCAGATTTTGATATCTTTGGGGGTCTTGGAACCATTCCCCATGGATACAGAGGAACAATTTTATATAAATTAAGACCTGCTAAAAATTGACAATTACATGTTCTTTACCATTTGTTCATGGAGCTATTTTCCCAGACCAAGGAAAGAGAGGAGGAGGAGGAAAATGAATATTAGGAACATTCATGTCATGAGTTAGTTTGAAATCATCTCCTATTTTTAGAGAACAAAGATAACATTCATTATATATGCTGTGTATGCACACATATGTAAAACAACTAAAGAAGACATGGAATCTCTTAAGAAGAGCTGTACTTACTGATACTCGCCTGGAGGAGACTGGGTGGGAAAGGAGACCTAAGCTCAGTATATTAATACTTAAACTATTTGAACTTTTATCCTGTTTGTATATTGCATCTTGAAATAAAAACAGGAGGAAAAAGACTTACTGCGTCAAAGTTTCTGTTAAGTAATCAGACATTATTTTCTCCATTTTTCCTGATTTAGGGGTCCAACATTACTGATACCTGTACAGAAATGCTAATGTGTGGAGTCTTACTAAAAATTTCTTCTGGAAATATTCAAGAGCGGGTATTTTTTCTTTTTGATAACCTTTTGGTGTATTGCAAAAGAAAACACAGGTAAGAATGTAGACAAGTAATACTTTAAAAGCTGTTTATCCACTTCACAGATTCAACATTGTCTGTGTGCCTCCATGACCTCATCAGTAAACATCCATGTATTCTCAGCCCCTTCTCCTTGCTACTTCAAGAAAGAGGACAGGTTAGGATTAGAGCCAAGAAATAATTAAATTATTGTCTCTATATCTTAATGAGCTTTTTAAAAAATTCCTTTTTACCACCTGTGAAAATGAACCTATTTATTTCTTGTAGTATGCTCTTCTCAATTTTTTGTGTTTAGCAGCAAGATTGGGATTAGTAGATGTGGGTTTCAGGAAAATCTAGAAGAGGCTGTTAATTCTACCTGTATGAAGGTCTTTAAAAATTAGAAGGTCACATGGACACCAAGAGGGGAAAGGGGAGGTGGGATGGATTGGGAAATTGAATTGATATATATACACTATTGATACTGTGTATAAAATAAATAACTAATGAAACTGACTGTTTAGCATGGGGAACTCTACTAAATGCTTTGTGGCGACCTAAATGGGAAGGAAATCCAAAATGAGGGGATATATGTATACATTTAATTGACACACTTGGTTGTACAGTGGAAACTAACACAACATTGTAAAACAGCTATCCTCCAAGAAAAATTTTTAAAAATGCTTATTCTCTGCCAGGCATAATCTCAAAGAATCACATGAATTAATTATATAATATTCCCAATAAATTTATAAAATAGATATTTTCACTATCATCATTTTGTAGAGAAAAATATTGAGTCACAGAGAGGTTAAGTAACTTTCCCATACATAATAGTTACAGAAATGAATTTTGGACCCATTCAGTTCTAATTCAAAGCCCACCTTTACTGCAGATTGTGATAAAATGTGTGTGCCTCATGAAAGATGACAAAAAGTAAAAGGGGAACACTTAAAGGGATGAATAAAAAAACATAAGGCAATTCAAGTTGTTTAGGTGCAATTATTTTTTCCCCAACTTTAGTCAGGTATTATTGACAAAGTTATAAGATATTTAAAGTGTACAATGTGATGATTTAAAATAATACACATTGTGAAAGGATTCTCCCACTAAATTAACACATCCATCTAGGTTTGATTATTAAAGACATCTGTTTGAGAATGAGATCTTTTTTTTTTATTAGAGTTGTTCTTATCCTTATATATATGACTGCCCTCAAGGTCAGAGCTTTTGCAAAATTAACTGTACAAATGATGTTACCATTCATGGTCTCATGGTTGTAACTGTTAAATAAATTAAATGATAGGGAAAGTTTTATAAAATCAAAATCCTGCTGCTTGGCCAATAGCCATAATGTATGTATCAGTTCAGTTCAGTTCAGTCGTTCAGTCGTGTCCGACTCTTTGTGACCCCATGACTCGCAGCACGCCAGGCCTCCCTGTCCATCACCATCTCCCGGAGTTCACTCAGACCCACGTCCATGAGTCCGTGATGCCATCCAGCCATCTCGTCCTCTGTCATCCCCTTCTCCTCCTGCCCCCAATCCCTCCCAGCATCAGAGTCTTTTCCAATGAGTCAGCTCTTCGCATGAGGTGGCCAAAGTACTGGAGTTTCAGCTTTAGCATCATTCCTTCCAAAGAAATCCCAGGATTGATCTCCTTTAGAATGGACTGGTTGGATCTCCTTGCAGTCCAAGGGACTCTCAAGAGTCTCTCCAACACATAGACCAAATACATATAAATGCAGAGGAGAGGAGGGGAGGGAGCTCTGCATTAATGCACTTGACAACTTAACTTTTGCTTAGTGTGTATATGTAACATGACACATTAATAATTTCAGTATATATTATGAAATATATATTAATAATTTTAGTATATTCAGTTGTTAGCAGACTTTTGTCAACAAGTCAAATTAAATAGTTCAGGTCAATTGAAGTCTCTTAGATGACTCAATGTTGCTTAATCTTCTTGAATTATTTCTTAGAATCTTTCCTCTTTAATATATTTTAAAAGCAATCTCCCCTGAGTGTTCAGTGATTCAAGTATAAATGTATTCATAACTGCCTAATTCCTTATTACAAAAGCTCATCTGAACCTGGATTTTTTTTTTTTTTACTTTGTGTTGCTCAGTTTTTAAGATCAAAGGCTGGTACTAGTATACTATACAAAAAATTTTGAAATGTTTTAGACTATTTTATAAATAAATAGGATCCTTATGAAGGATTATAGGTGTATTTGAGAGACTTATTCTTCACATATACACCTATCATATTACAACAATATGGGAAAAATATTTTAGAGCTAGTTAATGCTTAATAACCTCCAGTTACAGTCCAGGTCTCTTTGAAGAGGATCATAAGTATCAACTGAAATTTACCAGGGATTGAGAAAAAATTACCAGCGAGTTACCGAAAATTGAGAAATGAAGTGAAATTGTGAAAGAAATCAAGTGAAATTGTGAATAAGCAACTTTTAGTGTCTGTCAGAGTTTGACTGGGGATCTTGATGTCTCCCTCTCACCTGTGTGTTGTTCTTGACTCAGAGCTTCAGTGTCTAGCACCATCTGATAGAGCAACCAGAACTGTTATGAATTCGAGGACACAAGTAAAAAAACACCAAGAGCTTAACGTTTGATATTGTTGATGGAACTAGCATCTCTTTTTCAAAGAATGGCTTAAATTATCTTTCTTTAACAAGGTTTTGCCTTAAGTGTAGTAACCATGTTTTTTTGTGTGATTTTCTTCTGTTGTAAGACGGTTGAAAAATAGCAAAGCATCTACTGATGGACATCGGTACCTTTTTCGTGGCCGGATCAATACAGAGGTGATGGAAGTGGAGAATGTGGATGATGGTACAGGTAAATGATTGGTAAATTTAAAATGGAATGCCAATAATATACTCCCTTGTCAGATAGACTTTTCACTTGAGTAATTCATCTGCAATGAATTTGAGCTTAGAAATACTTTGTTAGGCAGAACAGTTGGAGGAGGAAGGGAAGATAAGAGAGAGGAGGACTCTTAAAACAGAAAAATTATCTTCACTTGAAGCATGTTTGTTGTTGTTCAGTCGCTAAGGTGTGTCTGACTCTTTGCGATCCCATGGACTGCATGCATGCCAAGCTCCTCTGTCTTCCACTATCTCCTGGAGTTAGCTCAAATTCATGTCTGTTGAGTTGATGATGCTATTGAACCATATCATCCTCTGCTGCCCCTTTCTCCTTTTGCCTTCCACCTTTTGCTAAGTCATGTCCAACTCGTGTGACCCCACAGACTGCCCGACAGGCTCTGTCCATGAGATTTCCTAAGCACTGAGACCCAGAGATCGAACCATGTCTTCTGCATTGGCAGGTGAATTCTTTACCGCTGAGCCACCAGGGAAGCCCAAACAGTGTTAAACACTAACATTAAACACAGAGATACAAAAGTAGCCGGGAGTGTCATAAACTAGTAGTTGTGTCCATAATGTATATAGTAGTTTGATCATGATGCCCAGCTTAAGAGCTGTCATAGGAAAGCACTGAACCTCCGGAATTAATTTTCATTGGAACAGGCTTGGAAAGCCATTCAAAAAGTAGTGCCAGATCCTTTGTTTTCTTTCTTGACAACTAGTTTATTTGTGTAGTTGGCCAGAGGCCAAGAATGTTTGACTTCTAGAAAATGTGGTCTGTAGTGCAGTGTTGGGCAAACCATAGATTGCAGTACAGTAGTCAGATTTGAATTGAATAAGATGGAAATTCTTAAACTGTTCATTAAAACTGAATGAAATGAAAACTGAAATGTTAGTTGCTCAATCGTGTCAGATTCTTTGCAACCCCATGGATAGGGGATCTTGCTGATCCAGAGGTTGAACCGGGGTCTCCCACATTATAGGCAGATTCTTCACCATCTTAGGTACTAGGGGTCCCCTCAAACTGAATAGATTTTTTAAAAAAGTTCAACTGTTAATGTTGTGAATGAGGGATGTTTCGTTTTTCAGGTCTGACTGCATTTAGTATATAAAAGTTTATTTATTTTTAAAAATTTTATGTTCTTCAATACACACGTATGAAGATATTTGAAGAATTCAGTGGTTTTGAAACTTTTTTGATACGAATGGTTGTGTTGCTCTAATATGTATTACATTTGTTCATTCACTTTACCTATTAATTTTCAGCTGACTTCCATAGCAGTGGACACATTGTTGTTAATGGATGGAAGATACATAACACGGCCAAAAATAAATGGTTTGTGTGTATGGCAAAAACACCTGAAGAGAAACATGAATGGTTTGAAGCTATTTTGAAAGAACGAGAACGGCGGAAAGGTGAGAATATGGATTGGGCATTATAATACTTTGTGAAGATTCAAATTTAACAAGAAAGCAGAAAATGGGCAAAAGTTATGAGGAAGTAGATGGTGTTTGATGTTCACTTACATTAACTAGGTGATGTTAGCCCATGCTAAAATACATTTTGAATATTTCCAGTGTTGTTACTGAAATCAAGTAAAAGAAAACCTTATATAGTCAGCAAAATAATTAGATTATGGCTAGCAGTGTGTTTTAAACAGTTCTTAATTCTATTGAGACTGCTGTAACAAAATACCCTCCACTGGATGGCTTATGATCAACAGAAGTTTATTTCTCACAGTTCTAAAGGCTGGGAAGACCAAGACTCAGTATATGATGAGGGCTGTTTCCTGGTTTGTAGATGACCATTTTCTCTGTCCTCACCTAGCAGAAGGCATGAAAGAGCTCTCTTAGATCTCCTTAATAAGGGCACTAATCTCGTTCATGAAGACTCCACCTTCATGAACTAATTACCCCAAAGGTCAACCTCCTAATGCCATTACATTGGGAACTAGGTTTCTACATATGAATTTTGGGGGCATGCATGCTTAGTTGTTCAGTCGTGTCTGACTCTTTGTGACCTTTTGGACTGTAGCCCGCCAGGCTCCTCTCTCCATGGAATTTTTCCGACAAGAATAGTGGAGTGGATTGCCATTTCCTCCTCCAGGGGATCTTCCCAACCCAGGGATTGAACCTGCGTCTTCTCTGTCTCCTGCATTGCAGGAGGATTCTTTACCTACTGAGCTACTGGGGACACCATTAGGGGGCATACAGACATTCACTTTACAGCAAATAGTTTTACTTGCTTTAAAATTTGTTCATTTTTCTTTGCACTTTATTACTTTTTAAAAATTTTTGCTGGAATATAGTTGCTTTAGAATGTTGTGCTCATTTCTTCTGTACAACAAAGTGAATCAGCTATCCTGTGTAGATATCTGCTCATTTTTGGATTTCCTTCCCATGTAAGGTCACCACAGAGTGCTGAGTAGAGTTCCCTGAGCTATTCAGTAGATTCTCATTAGTTATCTATTTTATACATCATATCAATAGTATATATATGTCAATCCCAATCTCCAATTCATCCCACCTCCACTTTCCCCCTTGGTATCCATGTTTGTTCTCTACATCTGTGTCTCTGTTTCTGCTTTGCAAACAAGATCATCTATACCGTTTTTCTAGATTCCACATATATGGATTAATATATGGTCACACTTTATTCTTGCTGATTTCTAAAGAATCATTATGAGTTTTGCTTTAAGAAACATGCTTTAATAATATAATTCAGTGTTTGGAGGCCTACACCAATTGTCCCCCTGTATTTAACAGTACACTGAAAGTTCCTTGGTCAAATATTTTAGTATCCTAATTATAAAATAAGGCATTTTGCATGCATATTAACTTTTAAGTGTTGTTACAATGTCATTGAATCAGTGTCATGTAACTCCATAAGGAACTTGTTCACATGGGGAGGTCTAGCTTCATATTTTTTTCAAGATTTGCAAACAGTATTTGGTCTGGTGATATTCAGTGTGTGAAGTTTACCTGCACGTACTCATATTTCTGTAATTCAGCCAGGAAATAGAATTGTTTGTGTAATTAACTATTTTCTTTACCAAATAATTGATGAAAAATGTGACAGTGTTTATTCCTTTTCCCAGAGATTTAGGTATAAAATATCTCATTAATGATAAAATTTTAGAACATAAAGAGCTTTTCCTTCCATCTTTAGATATTTCCCCTTGAAGAATGTAAAAATTTCTACTACCTTGATTAAATTAGTCATAGTATACATTTTTATAAGAATTTCTAAAACATTTAAAAATACTCCTTTGATTGATCTTAGGTGAAGAACCAGATAGAAAAACTTTAAAATAAAGATCATGAATGCATAACTGACACTTTGGGTTTTGTTGAATCTAACAGTCCATTCAAGGAACATAGCAAATCATTTAAAAGATAGAGTCAATTTTTCATCAAATTGAACCTTAGCTTTTTTTGAACTGGCTATGCATATAAATACATCCAAAACCTTAAAAAAGGAAGAAAACAAAAGAGAAAGCACAGTCTATAACTCTACCTATGTTATTCTTAACTCTGCTTTTTAACTTATATAACTCTGCTTATTCTATTCATAGTGGATTATTCACTGTTATTGGCAACTGTTAATGACTTCTCCATTGTAAATAAAATTTTAGTAAGAAGTTTAGTAGTTAGAAGACTAAGGAAAAAAATCAAGAAGTTCTTCTGCCACCTTTCTTCATCAGTCCATCCACTGAGGGTCAGTGTGGCCAGAATTTTACCCTTGGCAATGCTTGCCTCTAAATTTCCTGGCCTGCATTGTCTGCTCCTATCAGATTAACTTCCACTCTTCACTGCCAGGTCCTCAGTCTTTATGTCCAGTCTTGTTGTCTCTCTGGAGCTCCATGCTCACTTAATCAGTTGCCTCCCTGGGCTTCATCTGAACATCCAAGCTCAAGCTACTCAGTGCTGGATTTCTCTGTACCTGAAACCCTTTGCCCAAGATGCCTTCCCATCACCATTCAGTTCTCCCATCAGCTGTCTGGAAGCCATCCTGATTTCTTCTCTCTACACACATTTAACCCATTGCTCTGTCTTAACAATACCACCTCCCAGGTATTTCTCGACTTGATCCTCTTCTCCTGATAACCTGCTATTGTTTACAGAGATTTGAACTTGCCTGAACTTTAGTGGATCGCTCCTAATTCTCTCTCTCTTTTTAAACATTCTTCCTTTCAGTTTATTGCCTATACTGTCCTCTGAGCTTTGTTCCCAAAACATCAAAACTTTCCTGCACTTCCCTGTCTTCCCCCTCCCTCTGGTTACAGTTCATAGATGTTCCCCCAGTTCTGAAGGCACGAAATACACTGAGACTGCTGGTGAGCAAGGACCCTGCCCACCCATCCGTCCACCTGCTGTCCTGTCACCTGAAACCCAGGGCTGTGTGCCTCTTCCTTCAGATGACCTTTGTGAAAACATTCTCTCTCTGGAAATCCCGTTCATATCCATGCGTTCAAACATGGTCCATCCGTGAAACTTCCCTAAGGTAGTGGTTAGGTACTGTGACCATTTCTCTCCCATAGCACAGTTTTTCCTCTAAGGCTGTATCCAGTGCCACTGTCTAGCTGTGCTGATCTCGCCCTACAAAGGGCTTCCTAGGTGGTGCTAGTGGTAAAGAACCTGCCTGCCAGTGCAGGATATATCAGAGACCTGGGTTGGATCCATGGTTTGGAAAGATCCCCTGGAGAAGGAAATGGCAACACACTGCAGATTCTTGTCTGGAGAATCCCATGGACAGAGGAGCTGGTGGGCTACAGTCCATGGGGTTGCAAAGAGTCAGACATGACTGAGCAACTGAACATAAGCATGAATCCGACTAAAGGGGTCCATGGAGTCTGAGATACAGCTCCTTTTCCTGCACCAGCCAAACCGTGTGCCTCTGGGGCACAGTCTGCACAGAGGTGCCTTTTGGGTGTAGGCATTTCACCTTGACTGTCTTCCTAGTACCATATGAACTTCTTGACAGCCAGAGTCCTATCACACGAGCTTTGTATCCACAAATCCCAGCATGTAGCAGACATGCAAAGAATGTTTTGGTTTATGAATGAATGAACAAATGAAGAGACTTTTGCAATGACCTGTCCTGTGTTTTCATTTTTGACAGGTTTAAAATTAGGAATGGAGCAAGACACCTGGGTAATGATCTCTGAACAGGGTGAGAAACTTTATAAAATGATGTGCAAACAAGGAAATCTGATCAAAGACAGAAAAAGAAAACTGACTACGTTCCCCAAATGCTTTCTGGGAAGGTAGGGTTGTTGTCTGGATGCCTGTGTTTCTTGCAGGTTTTCACAATCTCGTGTGTTAACTTGCCTTTAATTATTCATTTTTTCCTAAAAAAAATTCTCCTAAATGTTTTTGAATATTTCTTTACTATCCGCATTTCCTAGGCCATAATGGGATGAGGGAGTGGATATAGAGCCAGGAATCCTGACCAGAAAACTGAAGGCATCCATCCATTCATCCATGACTTTAGTAATTTCTGATAAACTGTGTTTCAGGGGCATGGCAGAGGCTGGAATCAGGCAGAAGCAGGCAGGCAGGCGGGTTTGCCTGTAGGGCACAGAGTCTGGCAAGGACATGAGTGAGGGGCCTGAGAGTCACTTAGACTGAAAGGCACACAGTCTAAACTCCCAATTAATTCAGAATTTAGACAGCTGGGCTCAGGATGAAAGGGTATTGATGAAGACTCTGAAAAAGTGGGTCATGCAAGGGGCCAGGCACAGAGGAACGGCAGGAAGGTCACTTGGTTTTTCAGCTCAGAGATCAAACTTGTTCCTTTGGTTCTGCAGATGCTACTCAGCTGTAGGTAGGAATCCCTGCTGGGTTAAGCCAGAGGGCAGGGTAACTGCCTTCAGGTGGCTCTGCTTAGGACACGCTCTGTGCCAGCTTCTTCCTGTACATTATTTCCAGTCTTCAAACACATACTTAAGAGTTAAAAACCTTTATTATTTTTTTCAAAGATTAAGAAACTAGGGGATCAGGGAGTTTGACATGTCCAAGTTCATACAACTAGTAATTTACAATGTCAGTGCTATAAAAGTAGACTGGAGAGGTAGGTCAAAACCTAGTCCCCACTCAGATCTGATCCTGCCACTGGCCAGATGAGAGATTTGTTGTTGTTTAGTCACTAAGTAGTGTCCAACTCTTTTGTGACTCCATGGAAGGTAGCTTGACAGGCTCCTCTGTCCATGGAATTCTCCAGGCAAGAATACTGGAGTGGGCTGCCATTCCCTTCTCCAGGGGATCTTTCTGACCCAGGGATTGAACTCAGGTCTCTGCATTGCAGGCAGATTCTTTACCATTTGAGCCATCAGGAAAGTCCAACATACAAAATCACCATAGACTATGCCAACTGCAACCTCATCAGAAGAATATAGGCCAGGAGGCCCTGTGCTTGCTGGGGAGCAGTGGGGGTCCCTCTTCAATGGGCGTGGTTCTCGTAGCAGGCCACACAATGGCAGCAAGCTGTAGTTGCTGGTGTTGGCTGTGCCCTCAGGTGAAGGGAGAGAACAGATGTGAGCTCCCCTTGGCTTTAAGAGTCCTGTGTTGCAAAGAAGACACCCTTTCTCAGAACAACCTCGTTGGTGTGACCTCCAAGGTTCCCGTAATACATACCCCCTTACTTCAAGAGTAATACTTGACAAGTCACTTCAGGCTGTGGCTTCTCACCAGGTGTTTATAAGTGTGCAATTTAACCATCAGAAACCATTTTGACCACAAGCAGTGTGTTAGTGGCTCAGTCTTGTTGGGTCTTTGTGACCCTATGGACTGTAGCCCTCCAGGCTCTTCTGTACATGAGGTTTTCCAGGTAAGAATGCCACCTAGTAATACAACTGACACTCAACCCTCATCAGTTTTCTAGGCAGACAGAGCTAGAAAGCTCACCCAGGCTCAAATTTGTCCTTACTGAAGGACAAAGAGTTCTGTTAAGCCTTTACCCACACCATCTCCTATGACTGTGGTGCTCATTAACTGCAGTGATCTGCAAAGCATTGCCCAGAACCCTGGTGACATAGTGGAGACTCAGTAAACATTTGCTATGTTAATTGTAGCCTTTTCCGTAACAACATACTATGACCTGAGTGTGAGATGTTTCTGGCCCGATCATGATCCTTTTGCCATGTGCTGATGGGTCTTTCTATTACTTGATTAGGTTCCGTAATAAAGTCACTCAGTAACTTTCTTCCCTACCCTTTCTTTTTTCCCCCATACTCCTAATTTATAGGAATACTTAAAATATGCTTTTTTCCCTCACTTTATTTGGAAACATTCAGGAATCTGCTAAGATCAAAATGAGGAATTATATTTTAGCTCTGTGCCAACCATTTCAGCCCACATATGGATGGCTTACATTGAATAATCACTTACCATGTGCTAGGCCCTGTGTTGAGTTCCTGACATTTGTCAGCTCCTTTAATCCCAGGCAGCTCTATGGGGTTGATATTCTTATTAATTCCATGTCATTGAGGGAAAAAAAACTGAGACTTAGAGAATGAAATTTACTCACCCAACATCACACAGCTAGTTGAGGCAGAAACAGTGTTTGAATCCAGGCTGTCTTATTGCAAAGTGCATGCTGGTAACACTATACCAGATTCTATGCTATACTCTTCTTTTGGATGGTTCTTCTTTAATAGAAGCATACAAAGACCTTTAATAGCTTCTTCTGCCTTAAAATGTGCATCGTGGACTAGACGTTTATGTTTGAATTTCCATATCCCTTGGTTATTTGACTTTACCATATGTGTTGCTTTTAGTTTTGAAATAAATGGAAAGTAATTTCCTGACACTTTCCATCGCTTGGCTTCTCTGGAATCTTTGCAAAAATAAAATTGTTCTGAAATATATTCATTAGTTAACATAAGCATTTAAGCATTAGCTTTTTAAGCATTGTAAAATGTCTCTGTATTGTGTTCTCTTAATGATATCACAGGCCCTTTAAAAAAATACCAGTACTGAGATGAGGGTCTCCTAAGTGTTATAAAACACTGGGGCTCCCCACCCTCTCCCAAAATAGTGAGTGATGTGAGCTGTTCTCAGTGGCCTTTCCCAACCACAGCAGATGTTCTTGGTAGACAGTTCTGATGGATGATTTTGTGCTGGAGGGTTCCTTATGGATGGCAGTTTAGATATAGTGATGAATTTTCCAAGTTATTTTAAAATTTGAAAACAAGGTAGTCAGACTTTTCTATGTCTTTTAGTGTTTAATATTTGTCTGTTGGGGGCTTCCTTGGTGGCTCAGATGGTAAAATAATCTGCCTGCAATGCAGGTGACCCAAGTTCGATCCCTGCGTCAGGAAGATCCCCTGGAGAAGGGAATGACAACCGACTCCAGTATTCTCGCTTGGAGAATCTGATGGACAGAGGAGCCTGGCAGGCTCCAGTCTGTGGATGAGGTTGCCTAGAGCTGGACATGACTGAGTGACTAACATACACAATAGACACCCAATTGTCTATTGCTGCAAAACAAATTGTCATATACTTAGTCACTTAAAACAATGCACAGGTAGGTATTTGCTTGTGTTTCTGTAGGTCAGAAGTCCAGGTGAGTTAGAGCAGGTCCTGTGCTCAGGTTCTCACAAGGGAAAAATCAAGGTGTTGGCAGGGCAGGGGCTGGGCTCTTATCTTGAATCTTTGAGGCAGACTTCATTTTCCAGCACATTCAGGTTGTGGGCAAAATTTCATCCTTTGTGGTTGTAAGAATGAGGCACCCGTTTCCATGCTGGCCATTGGAAGTTGTCTGTATTCTTTGATATATGACCCCTTCTAGCTTTAAAGTCAGCAGTGGCACACTGATCTTTCCTGCGCTTTTACTTGTTCTCACTTGCTCATGTGCCACCAGCCTGAGAAAACTGTGCTTCAAAGGGGTCAGCTGCTCAAGTCAGGCCCACTTGGATAGTTTCCATATTTTAAGGTCAACTGACTTGGGATTTTAATTACATATACCAGGCCATTCACAGAGCTACCTAGATTAGAATTCAATTGACAAACCAATGGATGGAATTCTTGATGGGCTTTTTAGAATTCTATCATATAGGGCATGCATAATAGAATTATTTTGTATGCCCTTTTGGAGTTTCAAACCTATTGGTTCTCTGTGCCTTTCAGGCATTCAAGACAGTTTATCTCTTATTTTAAGTCACTGTTATTCTGTCTAATTCTGCTGTTTAGTTATCTTTAAAATCTGTTGTATCTCTCTAGTCCCAAATTTGCTTTTATATGTGTAATAAAGATACTCTAGAATTCTCCCTTTGTACTTACTAAAGGTCTAGATAAGTTGAATAGTTATTAAATAGAGTTTAGGTAAGTCTGAATGTATGGACGTGAGTTTTCTAGAATAGAGTCCAATGTAAATATATATGGGCCTTACATATATGAAAAAAATGTATGCAAGATTCACTGCAAGCATTCCTTTGTATTTTGAGGAATATTCCTTTCATAGCTGCTTGATAAATGCATGGTACAGATGGACTTCCTGGGGAAAAACATAATGATTCAACTTCTTCATTGGATTTCTGGTGCAGTGAATTTGTGTCCTGGCTGTTGGAAATTGGAGAGATTCACAGGCCTGAGGAAGGTGTTCACTTGGGACAAGCGTTATTGGAAAATGGAATCATCCATCATGGTAATTGTTTTATTAATCACCTATTTAATTTATTTTTCCACAAATTACATTTGCCTTTGTTGCATTGATTGGTTTAGTTTATAATACTTCTTCATGTTATAGGATGCTTATGTTTTTCTCCAACATCCTAGAGTGTCTCATCTGTATAGAAGATTGTTTCAGGGAATATAGGCTTATGCTGATATATTTGTTACTTGAAAGGAACAATTCCAACACAGGCAAGACTTAAATTCCAGTTAAGAATGATGTAGGATTGAGACAAGTTCCTTAATGGTGAGTTCTAACTAGAGCATTTGGGATGCTTCATGAGTGAGGTGGTCTTAGCACTGGGCACTGTAGAGTGAATGGAACTCTGACAAGGACAGAAGGACATTCCACCCTGAAGAAGTAGTAGCTCTTAGACAGGGGAGCGTGAAGTTCATGGTGGCCTCTCAGAACTAGCACAATGTCACAGTGCAGGCCGAAGCCTTTCACAGATGAATATACTGGGGAGAGGGCTGTGATGAGAAAGGAAGGCACACACCCTAACTTGGCAGCTCTTAAGTTGCTGACTGTGGTGTGTGGGACTGCTTCTGAAGGAAGTGAGGAGCTGATGGGCACCTGGAAGCAGAGGAGTGACCAAGACTTGGTTTTGGAGCTGACTGAGGAGTGGAGAGTTAGAGATTAAAGGAGGTCCTGCCTGCAGGGACCCTTCCTTCCTCAGGAGAAAAAAAGACCAGGGCCCTGTGCATGGGCATGATAAGGGGGGTCCATTTGAAGCTGAGAGCTATGTGATACCTCTTTAGACTTGGGAGATGCAAGGTGAGGTAGTATTAGTCACTCAGTCATGTTCTATTCTTTGCAACTCCATGGAGTGTAGCCCGCCAGGCTTCTCTGTCCACTGGGCTCCTCCAGGCAAGAATACTGGAGTGGGTTAGCGTTTCCTTCTCTGGGGGATCTTCCTGACCCAGGTATCAAACCTGGGTCTCCTGCATTGCAGGCAGATTCTTTACCATCTGAGCCGCCAGGGGAGCCCATGAAGAATGAGGGGTGAGATCAGATTTTCTGTGCTTTCTGTCTGGATAACAGAGATAGTTAAAGAGGAGGACCAGTGGGGAGAAGCTCCTGCAGGGGAGGGTCCAGCAGGAGGTTGAAAACGTGTGGCTGTAACACTTGAGGCAGAGGGACAGTGAGGTCATGTTTGTGAATCATTTCAAGAGAGCATCAGGTCCTCACACATCAATAAGAAACACCTAAAAAACAACAAAGCAACAACCACTGAACTAAGAATAAGAGCTTGAGGAATTTCTCATGCAAAATGTGCAAGAAGAGAAAAAGATAAGGAACTGGGACTAAATATGGATATTTGGCTATGGAGTTTTGATGTTTGTTTTTTCCCCTAAATTAGAGTGAGATGAAAATAAACTAGATTCTCCCAGTTTTCCCCCAGCACAGTAGGTGCTGCCAATATAATGTCCCCGTCTACCCAGAGAGGAATGATCTAGCATCCCTGTTCCTTCCTCATGCCATGAAGTCCTGTGAGCCCTACCAACAAACAGGTCACTCATCAGACTACTGCTGTCCCAGGATCCCCACCTTCTTCCCAGTCACCACCTTCTTTGCCCTTGTTTCAGTGTTTGTCCCCTACCCCTGTAGAGTACTCTGCAGGAAACAGCTGAAGAGACCTTTAAAGACATTTATAAGATCTAGGTGTTCTCTTGCTTACAGTCATCTGCTGGCTTCCCATTAAACTTAAAGACAAGTCCAGACTTTTTACCTAAATCTCTTACCAAGGCTCTTCTACATAGCCCTGCATGATAGCGCCCCTGACTTCCTCTCTGAGTTGTCTGTACCTAACTGTTTACATGGTGGCCACCCTGACCTTCTGGCTCTTCTTTGAACACGCCAAGATGACTTTTCATGTAGGATCTTTGCTCTTGCTATTCTCAATCAACAATTGCTTAGTAATCCCTAATAAATGTCAGGGGCCTTTCCAGGTCCTGGAGAAACAACAGTGAATGAATTGACAGAAGCTACTGTATTGTGCCTCATCTTCCATGACACTCTGCCTTTTAGAATCCTACCCAAGTCCCCATTATTTCAATAAACTACTTTTAAATTTTTGACATTTTCTTCATGGACTCCTTATCACTCTCTGAAATTGTCATGTTGTTTCATTTATTTCTTCGTTTAATATTTCTCTCTTTATCTCCCATCCCTACTCTAGACCTCAGTCAGAATAAAGCACCACGAGAACGGAGCCTTGTGTATTAATTTATAGCAAATGCCTACAATGCCCAGAACATATAGGTGCCTCATTATTATTTCCTGAGTGAGTGAATAAATGAATGGCTGTATTTTAAACTAACAGATAATACTAAGAAGTTGTATATGATTTTGTACTTGGTCCATTAATGCCATTAAAACTCCATTTAGCATTCAGTATGCTAAAAGCATTATCTAATATCTTATAAGTTAAAAGTGAAAAGATACTGAGCTGGATGGCTTTCCTGTTTGTGTTTGCCTTTCTCTTCTAACCTCACCTTCAGGTATATATTTGGGACAAGGATTGAATGTATTTGTTTTACCATATAGTTTATTGAAGATAAAGGAGGTGGCACATAAAGCGGTTTTGTGTATAATTAACTGTCAGAAATGATTATTCTTTTCCCATTCCAGACTGTATAATTCCAGGGACTATGCATTACCCATAGAGCAAGGAAGGGAAAATCTGTTTATGGACACTTGTTTATTCCATTCCTTACTGATTCTTTCCTTCTTTCTGCATGGGAGATACTATGCTAGGTACTTGAAGGTATGTGTACATGAATCAGGGATATTTTTTCTATGGTCTGATGGTTTTAAGTCCTTTTTTTTCCCTTTGTTCATTATGAAATCGAGCTGTTGGCATATCTCCTTTCAGAGAAGACAGAAATCTACTAGGTTAGGAGAACTAATTTTTTGCAGGGACTGTTGAGAAGGAAAGCTGTATTGGTTAGCACTAGCTGCTGTAATAAGTAAACCTTCCCAATACATTATAGAAGGCTCACATTATAGAAGCTAATTTTTTACTCACATAAAATTTAGTTAATAGTGAAGGATGAGGTTGTGGCATTTGGCTCTGTATAGGGTTTTGGTGCCTGATATAGCCTCGACCATCTTCAATACAGTGCTCTTAAATGTCACCTTGGAGGAACAGTGGAGTTTTTTGTTTGTTTTAAATAGATTTGTGCATTTCCCATTGTATATCATTTTTGTGCACAAACCTGTGGCCACAACCAGATATGTGATTGCTTCCCTGCTGGCTCAGCTGGTAAAGAGTCCACTTGCAATGTAGAAGACCTGGGTTTGATCCCTGGGTTGGGAAGATCCTCTGGAGAAGGGAATGATACCCACTCCAGTGTTCTGAACTGGAGAATTCCACGGACTGTATAGTCCATGGGGTTGCAAATAGTCAGACACGAATGATAGACTTTCACTCACCCACTCATTTGACTGTAAGTGACTCCTAAAAATGTCCTGTAGTTGCATACGCAGGAAAAACAGAAGCTAACGCAATTTGGTAGTCAGTTATTTAATTTCTGCCCCTGAGGCTTAGCTCCTAGGTCAGTATAAAATCAATGAAATTATATGAAAGCTAGAATAATCATAATACATGTGTTAATGTTTTACAATGATATCTGCAAACAGTAGTCACAGAAATCACTTTTAACACTTTTATTTTCAGTTGAGGTTATTGTGACTCCTGCTGCTAATCTGAGTCACTTTGATCCTTTATAAATTAGAAATAACACACAAAAATAGTCTTAAAGCTATCTGTCAACAATGGTGCTGCTATTTAAATTGTTTAAAAAATTATGGATATGCAACTTTTTATACTTCTGTGTGATGAGTTAACTATATTTTAGAAAGTTACTGTTGCTACAAATACTGTTTGCTACAAATACTGTTGCTACAGTATTTTCTTTTTTGACTATGAGATACCTTGTGACAGATAAAATAATATTGGGGAAGCTTTATTCTCGATGCTGGAAAGGTTAGGGTGTGGAAAGAGGTTGTCCTTTCAAAGGAGCTGTGAGATTATTTTCAAGTCAACTATCCTCTCTTGCTTTATTTCAACATAGATGACCCAGAAATTGTATGAGGAAGAGTTGCTTGTTTGTTTAGTGAATTGAATTCTAAAAAGTGAAGAAAGTGAAAGTATTAGTCATTCAGTCATGTCCAACTCTTTGCGACCCCATGAATTGTAGCCTGCCAGGCTCCTCTGTCTGTGGGATTCTCTAGGCAAGAATACTCTAGTTGTATCCATTCCCTTCTCTAGGGGATATTCCTGACCCAGGGATCAAACCCTGGTCTCTTGCACTGCAGGCAGATTCTTTATCATCTGAGCCACCAGACATGACTGTTATGGGTGGACTTTACAATTAACAAAACTGTTATTACTTTCCCTGAATGCATGAATAGCCAGGCAGACATATGAAAGCCACTTTTAAGTTGGTACAAGTTGATGTGGAATGAGACTTATTCAGTATCTTCATGAACATAGTCATCTAGAGTCTGACCAGTTCAGGACTGCTAAAAGATCTGGAAGGAATCACAGAGGGAACCACCCTTATTCATTTTACTAATATAAGTATCAAAATTTTTTAACTACCTCCTTCTAGAAAGAGAAAAAAAATCAACAACGTAAACTTTTTTTTTGAATGGATATCATAATTTCAGTCCTAATCAACTCCCCCCAGGCTCAGTATTGTCTCCAATAGGAATACAATTTTGAAAAGAAAGTAGTAGGTAAATTCTGAATTAAAATTTATTTTGAAATTTCAAATACAAGAACCCTTTGATTATTTAACTTAAAAGAATTGAAATATTTATAATATGATTAACTCTTTTTTTTTTTTTCCTGAGACATCAGCACTGAGTAGACTCCATGAATATTGTTTGATTTTGATGACCTGTGTTATTACTGTTACTAGTATCTGATCAGCTACAGTGTCAGATTTCACATGTTAGAACTTTTGTCACTGGAAATAATGTTGTTGTTTTTTTTAAGTGTTCACAATTAACTAATAGAGGTTCTCCCAAAGTATGGTTAGAGAACACATTATGCAGTTTCACATTAATAATTTTATTAGGATGGAGAAATAAGAGCCAGACAGGCTAGTTTCATTAGTATGTGATTTCAGCTGCATTTTAGTGAAAATAGAATTCCTAAAATAAAGTTGAATGAGTCATCTGTTTTAAAAGGAACCAGCAAAAAAGAAAAAAAAGTCAACTATTATTGCTATTATTCACATTGCAAATATTGCTAGGAACTTCATCAAGGCTGAGCCTTGCTAAACTGGGAATTCTTGGGTTGGGACAGCATACACTTTCTCTGTGGTAGGTTGATAATGTTCTTCCTGTCTGGCTCCATGAATTTGCATTAAAAATGCTTATGTGAGAATTCTGAGGGCTCATTCATTATAGCCAGTGGTGTGCTGAAGTTGGCTGGTACAAGCTCTAGAGAGCAGATGATTAAATGTTTTTTAAAAATTGCAAGCTGACTGTTAAGCACAGCTATTATTAAAATAAAATGATGTAAATATATAAGTACATACATTATACATTTAATATATTCTTAAATCTCATCACTTCCTAATTCTTTTACTACATTTTATTGTTTATGGGCTTGGTATTATTTGTATCTACTGTTTTTTTCATGGTGGGAATACTAAATAATCATGTGTCACTGCACATCTAATTCTGTCTTTAGTGGCTTTATTTGGGGAGCTTGAAATTGGCCAGTGTGGGAATTTTTGGTACCATGGATATTGGCAAATTATGCACATCAGTGTTCCTTCTGCCTCATCACCAGAGAGACAGCTGTTAAATGTTTGCCAGTGCATTCCTGGTAATGCCCAGCATTGCATAATTGTTTAAAAAAGATGATATTAAGCAACCTTCCTCATCAGCTGATAAAGCCATTCCCTCCTCAGGAAGTTGGGGGGAATAAATTTCAATGCAGAACTATTACTATTTTTTAAGGGAACAGCTACAAGTTACAGATTAACCCAAGAATTATGATCAAAATCACAAGAGTTTACCTTACAGTGAAGGACTCCATTTTTGAATAGGTTGACCCACCACTTCCTTTATTGTGGCAGGAGACCTTTGGACCCAAGTTTCCTTGAATTTTGGAATATCAAAATAATCATTTATTTCAATGACTCTTAAGGGATAAAAATGAGAATTATTAATAGGTCTATTCCATAGGAGAAATAAATAACTAGTTGTGAAACATGTTGTAGGATTTCAAAATATATCTTTCGATTTTATTTTTCTTTCACATATGTTTTTCTTTTTACTTAACCTAGAAAAAGATATGCCAAAAGGTGATGTTATCTTTTTGGCAGCAGTCATGTCTCACTTTTATGGCTGTTAAGTCATTCATTTGGTTTGGATAGGTTAGGGTGAAATAGCTGAAACTTTGTATACGTGTGTGTGTGAGTATGTCTGTGTGTGGGTTACATCTCTCTTGTTTTTCTTATGGATTCACCTAAAATGGTTTATTAGAATTAATCCTGACAGGTTTTTCTCTCCCTTCAACTTTTTTAGCAAAAAGTAAAGGTCAAAGTCTACTATCTAATCATGAAAATAGAACCCATTGCAATAAATTGTCTTTTCTGCAAATGTTGCATTCCCGGTAAAGAAACATTTAAATGTAAACTCTTTGAGATTTAATTTGAGGTTTTTCCTTTCTAAAACAATTATTTTTTTTATTAGACTACCTATAAAATACTTCTGGAAAAAAGAAAACTTGAAAGTTTAGTAGGAGTCTTTATAAATATGAAAATCTTATCCTAAGAATGAAGGTGAAGGGTGACCACTCTCATTTTCCATTGAAGAAAAAAAAAGTTAAACAATGTAAAAGAAAAGCATTTGTCAATGTAAGAAAACTGTTAAAAGTTTGTTATCAGTTACATATTGAATTTATCTAATGTACTCTGGAGATTTAAACACAGGATAAATGGTTAAGATTGGTGTATGTGTGGTCTTGGCTTGATTGCTGTAAGATAAGACAGATAAATGCTAAAACTCACGTGTGGGGCTGAGAATCAAATTATGACTCACTAGCTGGAGTATCTGCTATTCGAAGGGCACTTTTTGCTTGACTTTGTAGAATTGTGAAGAAATAGAAAACACATACTCATTTATTAAAGTGTGTATATATATATATATATACACATACATACTATGCACACACGGATACTATGCTAGCTGAATGTTGCTAACCTCAGTTTAGTTCTTCAGTGCTTCTATGGAAATTGAAACTATATCACAAAATCTTATCATTAATCTTACTGTCGAAATACTGGATTAGCATTCTATGTTAGGGAAACAAAAGCTTTTGGTAAAACTAAAAAGTTTCAGTATTTGGGAATATGTGTTTTACAAATATGTTTTTATCTTCTACTTTTTAGGTTGTCAGGATTTTAATATGCTGTTCTTATATTTTTAGTTACAGATAAACATCAATTCAAACCAGAACAGATGCTATATAGATTTCGTTATGATGATGGAACCTTTTATCCAAGAAATGAGATGCAGGATGTGATTTCAAAGGTAATAGCCTCTCCCACAACCTTTTATCAATGGAAGAATTCATGTTGTCCTACTGAAGCAAGGTAAAATTTTGTAGGGAGACCAAAATTCTTCTGGTATAGGAAGTTTTTATGTGACATATGGAAACACACCTCTTGGTATTTTCTTGCCATTATAAGAATTGTATTGTTAGATCCTATTTTTTTTTTCTCTTATCTTGTTCTAATGCAGTTGCCTCACTCAGAAGATTATATCCATTGAAAACTATTTTACATGTAGCAACAAGTGGTCGTGATACTTGAATACATTTAACAAAAATACAAATTATAAAATTCATGTAATATCATTTTCCTTTATACACTTGGCAAACTCTGTATTGACATATAATGATCAAGTAGTATGGTGGGTCATCACATAGATTTATAAATAATCTGTTTGCATTATATGTTGAAATTTTATATTTTAATAAAAATAATATTTAAGATACTTGTCACATATATGTATATATGTCATATTTATGTATATATACATACACATGAATGCATATATGTATACTTAGGTGTATGTATATACAAATACCTATATGTATATACATGTATATATGTATTTAGTTCAGTATAGTCACTCAGTTGTGTCCAACGCTTTGTGACCCCATGAACTGTAGCATGCCAGGCCTCCCTGTCCATCAACTTCTCCTGGAGATTACTCAAACTCATGTCCATTGAATTGGTGATGCCATTCAACCATCTCATCCTCTGTCATCCCCTTCTCCTCCTGCCTTCAATCTTTCCCAGCATCAGGGTCTTTTCCAATGAGTCAGCTCTTCACATCAGGTGGCCAAAGTATTGGAGTTTCAGCTTCAACATCTGTCCTTCCAATGAACATCCAGGACTGATCTCCTTTAGGATGGACTGCTTCGATCTCCCTGCAGTCCAAGGAACTCTCAAGAGTCTTCTCCAACACCACAGTTCAAAAGCATCAATTCTTCTGTGCTCAGCTTTCTTTATAGTTCAACTCTTACATCCATACATGACTACTAGAAAAACCATGACCTTGACTAGATGGACTTTTGTTGACAAAGTAATGTCTCTGCTTTTCAATATGCTGTCTAGGTTGGTCATAACTTTCCTTCCAAGGAGTAAGCGTCTTTTAATTTCATGGCTGCAATCACCATCTGCAGTGATTTTGGAGCCCCCCAGAATAAAGTCTGACACTATTTCCACTGTTGCCCCATCTATTTGCCATGAAGTGATGGGACCTGATGCCATGATCTTCGTTTTCTGAATGTTGAGCTTTAAACCAACTTTTTCACTCTCCTCTTTCACTTTCATCAAGAGGCTTTTTAGTTCCTCTTCACTTTCTGCCATAAGGGTGGTGTCATCTGCATATCTGAGGTTATTATTTCTCCTGGCAATCTTGATTCCAGCTTGTGCTTCTTCCAGCCCAGCGTTTCTCATGATGTACCCTGCATATAAGTTAAATAAGCAAGGTGACAATATACAGCCTTGACGTATTCCTTTTCCTATTTGGAACCAGTCTGTTATTCCATTTCCGGTTCTAACTGTTGCTTCCTGACCTGCATATAGATTTCTCAGGAGGCAGGTCAGGTGGCCTGGTATTCCCATCTCTTGNTTTCTCATGATGTACTCTGCATATAAGTTAAATAAGCAGGGTGACAATATACAGCCTTGACGTACTCCTTTTCCTATCTGGAACCAGTCTGTTGTTCCATGTCCAGTTCTAACTGTTGCTTCCTGACCTGCATACAGATTTCTCAAGAGGCAGGTCAGGTGGTCTGGTATTCCCATCTCTTGAAGAATTTTCCATTTTATTGCAATCCACACAGTCAAAGGCTTTGGCATAGTCAATAAAGCAGAAGTAGATGTTTTTCTAGAACTCTGTTGCTTTTCTGATGATCCAGCAGATGTTGGCAATTTGATCTCTGGTTCCTCTGCCTTTACTAAAACCAGCTTGAACATCTGAAAGTTCACGGTTCACGTATTGCTGAAGCCTGGCTTGGAGAATTTTGAGCATTACTTTACTACCGTGTGAGATGAGTGTGATTGTGCAGTAGTTTGAGCATTCTTTGGCATTGCCTTTCTTTGGGGTTGGAATGAAAACTGACCTTTTCCAGTCCTGTGGCCACTGCTGAGTTTTCCACATTTGCTGGCATATTGAGTGCTGCACTTTCACAGCATCATTTAGGATTTGAAATAGCTCAACTGGAATTCCATCACCTCCACTAGCTTTGTTCTGTTCGTGGTGATGCTTTCTAAGGCCCACTTGACTTCACATTCCAGGATGTCTGGCTCTAGGTGAGTGATCACACCATCGTGATTATCTGAGTCCTGAAGATCTTTTTTGTACAGTTCTTCTTGCCACCTCTTCTTAATATCTTCTGCTTCTGTTAGGTCCATACCATTTCTGTCCTTTATTGAGCCCATCGTTGCATGAAATGTTCCCTTGGTATTCCTAATTTTCTTGAAGAGATCTCTAGTCTTTCCCATTCTATTGCTTTCCTCTATTTCTTTGCATTGATCACTGAGGAAGGCTTTCTTGTACGTATGCATATGTGTATATATGGATATCATATGCATGTACAAACATGCATATGTATGTGTGTCACTTGTAGATGAAAAATTAATAACAATTTAATCCTATTTTTAATTATTCAGATCATATTATTTTTGTGATATAATGTAACATTTGAATAACTTTCAAATATGTTAAGATTGTTTAATAATTTTAAAATAATCTATTTCTAAATTTCATGGTATGTCCATTGACTAATTTTACTTGTTTTTGACATATCTTTATTTTACAACAGGGTGTACGATTATATTGCCGTCTTCATAGTCTGTTTACTCCAGTCATAAGGTGAGTCTAGTTTCTAAATTCTGGGCAGTTTAAATAGAAATATTTATATTGCATATTAGGTAAATATTATTAAGCTGAACTTTGCTTGTTTTTCTTCCAAACATGAACATTGAGCTTTTAAAGACTATTTTAAGTAACAATTTATCTTAAAATATTTCAAAATTTTCTGGAGCTCTAATTATACAGTTTCTTCTATTCTTTTTATTCTGATTTCTAAAATTAATTGCCATTAATTCATAGTAATGAGAAGGAAATGGCAACTCACTCCAGTGTTCTTGCCTGGAGAATCCCAGGGATGGAGGAACCTTGTGGGCTGCTGTCTATGGGGTTGCAGAGTCGGACACGACTGAAGAGACTTAGCAGCATAGTAAATTACAGGCTTGATAATGAAATTATCCACAGTCAGTTAGTATTTAATAAATAATAGTTGACTAACCAGAAAGGATTTCAAAATACTATTTACTAGTAAATATTTACCATTATGATTACTTGTATATTAATTTTTTCAATTAGACTTATAATCAAATCTTTGACTTGTATTTTATGTCACAATATTTTCATTTAATCATCTTTTATTGAACAAAAAAGTTTTGCACTTGAAACTTAAGAATTAATTTGGATTTAATAATTTTATCAGTTTTCCTATACCATGTTTTTACTTCTGAAGAGATATGTCTTTCTGGTTTCTAAAGAGAAATTAGGATTCATTTTCAGTTTATCCTTTTAGAAAGATAGCAGAAAACTTTGAGGCTTATGTTATGATTACAAAAAGAGATAATCAGGAGGAGAATTGTATTTATAGTATACACAAACTGATAGAACTGATATAATGTAATGTAATATTAAATTAATTTCGGATGGCCAGATTTCATTTGGAGCTTATTGACTAAAACATATTTTTCAGAACAAAAAAATGATGTATGATTTCTAAAATGAATCTAGAGGCTTTTCAGTCATGGATATAGAATCCAGGCGTTCGATGGACAGTGTTTCTATTTTTCACTCTGGTTTCCAATTCCAGGGAAATGCAGAGCTTAAAAAAAAATTCCAAAAGTTGCTGATTAAGTGTTGGGATGCCCGCACTTCAGATCTTGAAAGAGAAAATAGAATCTTACCTATTACCCCTGAAAATGCCCTGTCCGCTTTCACAAGCAGGCTTCACAAAGTTAAAAAAAAAAGGGGGGGGGGGGAAGAAACCAGTATTTGTTGATTCTCTGCTATATTCCTGGCACAGACATTCTGTAAATATTTTGGATAACATAATGCTAAAAAATGGTTACTTAATAATAGCACATGGCTTTTTTTTAGTTGTATGTATGTTCAGTTGCTCAGTTGTGTCTGACTCTTTGAAATCCCATGGACTCCTTTGTCCCGTCAGGCTCCTCTGTCCATGGGATTCTCCAGGCAAGAATACTGGAGTGGGTTGCCGTGCCCTCCTCCAGGGGATCTTCCCAACCCAGAGGCTGAACCCAGGTCTTAAACTAATATAAATCGATACTGGATTATTTTTTCATGCCATGTGTGTGTCTGTGTGTATGTAGGTTTTATATATGAGAAAATGTGTTCTGAAAATATATTTTAGCCACGTGAGATTTTTTTATCCAGAAAGTTGTATTCTAAAAGAGCTGATAAGAAGGAATTGTTCTTTGGCTAGAAATGACAATGGTTTATGAGTTGTCAAGGGTAAATTTATGGGGAAAAAACCCATAAAGCAGATGGAATGTGTGATAGTCATGCTTTTAATATGTATGAACTCAGCTTATGGAAAGAAAAATGACTTGGGTGAAAAAATCCATAGACCCACATGTATTCTATAAAAACTACCCTGTCCTTCTTTTTGACACGTATGGCAGCCAAAATGAAATGGGTGATGGGGTGTCAGAAACGGAGATAGATTTTAAAAGATTAAAAAAAAATCTGCTGTTGATTACTGGCTAACTAGTACATTCACTATTAAAATCTCAGGAATTTCAGTCATATTTTGGAGAGCTTTTTATGAGAGTGGATGAAATGATGTCAATATTAATTGTAAATTGCTGACAGAAGTTAAAAGAACCATGAATATAGCCAGTAATTATTTATCACGTCAAGTTGATTGCAGTTTGGATTTTTTTTGGTTTGTTTGTTTTTTTTTGACATTTTGAAACACTCTCCTTTTCTCATTCCATTTTTATTCAGGCCAGCAAAATAAATGAATCATAGATTTCTGCCCTTGGGGTCTTGTTCTGATCATGAGTACTTTGTAGTTATCTAACTAGACTTTGAAAGATTTCTCAGATCCGGGCACTTCTGCAGACAGGAGAGTCTGCTCTCGGTTCCCTTGGCTGCCTGGGGATGTGGTGTGACTAAGGCCATGCTCTGATCAGACAAAATGACAAGGTTCTTCGTATGTTTCCCTCTGGGGAGGCCTGAGGTCTGCCACTACAGCTGAGCCAGCTGAATCATCCTCCAGGGCAAATCCTCCCTACCTGGAGAATTCAAGAGCAGAAATGCTAAAGTGTGGCTTTATTCTCCACATTTTGAGGAATTCTTTCGTAAACCCTATCTTGATTTAAAGGGAAGGAATTCTGTTTTATTATTATTAATGAGCAGTTGTGTTTCTAGCCAAGTTATTACCAGATAACATAGCAGTAATAATCAGTTTGGATATAAGAAAATGTGAAAGAAGAAATGTCCTGTTTTAGTATCCTTATGGGTTTCTTCTCCTAATGTGAACTGATGAAAGGAATTGTCAGGTGTTGTGTAAACCTTGTAAAGCTCCCTTATTTACATGTAAGTGGGGCAATCAATTCCGATTCCATCCAGTAAACTTTTCTGTTGCACACTGATACTAAATGAAGTGTTCCTGGTGCTTATTTATCCTCTCTCTTTTTTTCCCTCTTACTTACCCTCTTGCTTAGTGTTTTTGGTTTCTCTTTCCTTTGTAGAGATAAAGATTATCACTTAAGAACCTACAAATCTTCGTTATGGCCAACAAGCTGATAGACTGGTTGATTGCACAGGTAAATAGACAAATAGAAATTGCTGAGTTACCTTCATGGCTACTTTAAACTCTGAGGTGATTTAGGTATTTAAAAAACTCCCTACTTGCCAGTGAGACATGGTGAAATGACATGACCAAGTTCATACAGCTGGAATGAAGCAGAATTAGGATTTGAACCTGGATCATCTGATTTCAGAGTTTTCAAACTTAATTTTTATGCTGTATTGTTTTGTGATTCAAAAATACCAGCTGAGATCCATTCAAAAGACTAAATGTAATTTGAATATCACTAAAGAAAAGGTGTGTATATGTACTAAAGTTTCTCAGATGTTTTGTTTACAGATTTTTTTAAGGTATCTCATGTTTAGTCCTAGCAAGTTATTTTAGTCACCCTGTGCCTTCTTCTCTGTTAGATGATAATTGTATCTTGATATTATGAGCTTTGGTATCCATCTGCACACATTGTAAATAAGAAAGTGCAGAATTTGTTGTGATTGTCACTCTGCTTCTGAGTGTGGGAGCTGACAGCTGGTACGGAGAAAATGTTATTTGCAACTCAAGGCATCAAGCCCATTATATATTCAAATATAAATTTATTTAGATGTTTTATCATACTAGATTAACTAATAAATAATCAAATGTTTTCCACGGGTTAAAGGAAAAGCTAAGAAAACTGATATTTGCTTTGACAGAACTTACTATTTTGGAGAAGGGAATATGGCTTGGTTGAAATGTCATCATTACATTTGGATATTTGAGTCAAGTTAGTTTTTTGTTATTGAAGAAAATCACCTATATCTTTTGTTACACGTGAATAATTGTATTTGATGCTCAGTCATGGAAATGTTTATTTTTGCCTTAAATATAAATGTTTAATTCATATATGATTTATCTGTGCACATACATTTTGAAATTTTTATTATTTAATATTAACTTCTAGACTATCCAGGAATACCTGGTTTTGCATTTAGTATTTAGATTTATTTTACTGAGAAATTAAATCTTAAAGCAAACAGTTCTTTTTTAGATAAAACCCAAATTCCAGTGTTCAATGGGTTTACTAGTGTGAAAACCATTTATAATACGATGATCAGTGCGTGTCATTGGGATTGGTTCTATGTTTGGTAATAGAGTTGAAATTTCACATAGAAATTATACTGTTACAGAATTCACATGAATTCTTCTCTGTTAATTATGTGAGAAAACTGAAGAAAGTTTGTTTTTTTGAAGGAAAACCTAATACTGAATAAATATTTAGAGTTCTGACAAAGGAAGTCAGTCATCAACTTTTTTTTTCCTTTTTGCACTTTTACTTTCCAAGTATGAACATTCAGTTCAGTTCAGTTCAGTCCCTCAGTCATGTCTGACTCTTTGTGACCCCATGAATCGCAGCACGCCAGGCCTCCCTGTCCATCACCAACTCCCGGAGTTCACTCAGACTCACGTCCATCGAGTCAGTGATGCCATCCAGCCATCTCATCCTCTGTTGTCCCCTTCTGCTCTTGCCCCCAATCCCTCCCAGCATCAGAGTCTTTTTCAATGAGTCAACTCTTCGCATGAGGTGGCCAAAGTACTGGAGTTTCATCTTTAGCATCATTCCTTTCAAAGAACACCTGGGCTGATCGCCTTCAGAATGGACTGGTTGGATCTCCTTGCAGTCCAAGGGACCCTCAAGAGTCTTCTCCAACACCACAGTTCAAAAGCATCAGTTCTTCGATGCTCAGCTTTCTTCACAGTCTAACTCTCACATCCATACGTGACCACTGGAAAGACCATAGCCTTGACTAGATGGACCTTTGTTGGCAAAGTAATGTCTCTGCTTTTGAATATGCTATCTAGGTTGGTCATAACTTTTCTTCCAAGGAGTAAGCGTCTTTTAATTTCATGGCTGCAGTCACCATCTGCAGTGATTTTGGAGCCCCCAAAAATAAAGTCTGACACTGTTTCCCCATCTATTTCCCATGGTGCTCAGCTTTCTTCACAGTCCAACTCTCACATCCATACATGACCACTGGAAAAACCATAGCCTTGACTAAATGGACCTTTGTTGGCAAAGTAATGTCTCTGCTTTTGAATATGCTATCTAGGTTGGTCATAACTTTTCTTCCAAGGAGTAAGCGTCTTTTAATTTCATGGCTGCAGTCACCATCTGCAGTGATTTTGGAGCCCCCAAAAATAAAGTCTGACACTGTTTCCCCATCTATTTCCCATGAAGTGATGGGACCAGATGCCATGATCATAGTTTTCTGAATGTTGAGCTTTAAGCCAACTTTTTCACTCTCCTCTTTCACCTTCATCAAGAGGCTTTTTAGTTCCTCTTCACTTTCTGCCATAAGGGTGGTGTCATCTGCGTATCTGAGGTTATTGATATTTCTCCTGGCAATCTTGATTCCAGCTTGTGCTTCTTCCAGCCCAGCGTTTCTCATGATGTACTCTGCATAGAAGTTAAATAAGCAGGGTGACAATATACAGCCTTGACGTACTCCTTTTCCTATTTGGAACCAGTCTGTTGTTCCATGTCCAGTTCTAACTGTTGCTTCCTGACCTGCATATAGGTTTCTCAAGAGGCAGGTCAGGTGGTCTGGTATTCCCATCGCTTTCAGAATTTTCCACAGTTTATTGTGATCCACACAGTCAAAGGCTTTGGCATAATCAATAAAGCAATATGAACATTAGAAGACTAAAATACTTTGCTCAAAACCCAGACCAAGTTGCAGTTCTCTTTTACTTCAGGTTTTCTTTCTGGTGTGTTATGACAGTGCCTGTAGAATTGCTTGTGCATAGTAGAAATTGAAATGGACTAGGATACAGGTCGGAGAAGGCAATGGCACCCCAATCCAGTACTCTTGCCTGGAAAGTCCCATGGATAGAGGAGCCTGGTAGGCTGTAGTCCATGGGATCACAAAGAGTCAAGCACGACTGAGTGACTTCACTTTCACTTTTCACTTTCATGCATTGGAGAAGGAAACAGCAACCCACTCCGATGTTCTTGCCTGGAGAATCCCAAGGATGGGGGAGCCTAGTGGGCTGCCATCTATGGGGTTGCACATAGTCGGACACGACTGAAGCGAGTTAGCAGCAGCAGCAGCAGGATACAGGTTATCTGGTCTTACGACAGCTATGCTGTTAAGCAGTTATGCAAACTTGCATGAGTCACTTAGTCTGTCTAGATTTTATTTTCAAACTGTTTCCTGCTTACTGGAATAACTATATATATTAGCTCTTCTCCATCACTTAGGAGAAGGAAATGGCAACCCACTCCAGTGTTCTTGCCTGGAGAATCCCAGAGACGGGGGAGCCTGGTGGGCTGCCGTCTATGGGGTCGCACAGAGTCAGACACGATTGAAGTGACTTAGCAGCAGCAGCAGCAGCTCCATCACTTAAGCTTTATGATTCTGATAGTGTAAAACTTGCATATATGTAAGTATCAGACATAATTAACTCTAGCTTTTGATTAGGACAACATGGGCTGGCTTTGAGGAGAAAGGTATGGTAATCAAATGATAAGAGAATGGTAAATTAAAATTCTTAAGCTAAGATGAACAAGAGATTTTATTTTAAAGGAAGGGTTTCTTCCACCAAGGCCGTCAGTTGAATAATCAGAGTATACTGTTGGTGATTATTAAAACGAGCTTTTACTGTGAATTTAACATTTAAGCAGGTGCTTTGGTGATTAAAATAAAAGAAACCAACAAAACAGAAAGCAGACATGGTTTCTGCCTTTCAGGGACTGTTAGTCAGTTGGGCTGATTTTTATACTTCCTCTAAGGCTCTGCTTCAACATCATCTCCCCCAGTAAACTTTGCTGGATCCTCCAGACTTGGCTCAGCATCTTCCTCTGTAGTCCCAGTTCCCTGGATGTATCTGTCTTAGATAATCCCACTTTATATTGAAACTGTCCCCATGATTCTTAGGGTGGGGGCTGGTTAACCTATGTGCCAGCACCTAGTATGACACCTGTTGGGGAGCATTGACTAAATCGGATGGCGGTGGCATCATTGACTCAATGGACGTGAGTTTGGGCAAACTCCGGGAGAGAGTGAAGGACAGGGAAGCCTGGTGTGCTTCAGTCTGTGGGGTCACAAAGAGTTGGACACATCTTAGTGACTGAAGAACAAAACAACTTATATATTTTAAGTGACTCAGTTCTTCATCAGTTATTTGAGGGCAGGGAAGTGTTTTGTGTTTGAGTGTTTTACTCTGTACTTCTAGCACTTAGCGTACTGTGTAGCAAAAAAAAGAAATCTCTTGTGTGAATGTATGAACATTACTAACAGTTAGATTTTGAAAAGGGTACAGATGCATTGTCTAAAGATACAGATTGTAAATACCATGATCATTAACAGGAGGATTAGGGAGGGGTAGAGTTGTTACAGCATAAGGTGGTGCTTGTGTTGGTCCTTGATAGACTGATAGGTAATATTTAAGGCATTGAGTGGAGTGAATGATTCCGTGAATGAGAATGAGGATGGAAATAAACAAAAGGGAGTCCTGGAAAAAGTCTGGAAGCCAAATTGATGAGAGCAAAGGTGACCTAACTTTTGGAAAATAGGTCTGGAGGGGTATAATGAAGTCAGGATTATGCAAGGCCTGCAAAGCCCAACACAAAATGTTGATACTTTATGATTATAAAAAATGGGAGTTAGTTTAAAGTTTTGGTACATGATATTCCTGTGTGTGTGCAGGCTTAGTTCCTGCAGTCCTGTCTGACTCTGTACAATCCTAAGGATGATAGCCCTCCAGGCTCCTCTGTCCCTGGGATTCTCTAGACAAGAATACTAGACTGGGTTGCCCTGCCCTGCCCTGCTCCTGGGGATCTTTCCTGCATCTCTTAATGTCTCCTGCATTGGCCGGCAGGTGCTTTACCACTCGCGCCACCTGGGAAGCCCAGTATTCCTGTGTAAGAAAGTTTAATTCTAAGGACTTTCCTGGACTTTGCCTTCCAATGCAGTGGGTACAGGGTCGATCCCTGATCGGGGAGCTAATACCCCACATCCTCGTGGCCAAAAACCCAAAACATAGAACAAAAACAATATTGTTAACAATATTGACTTTAAAAATGGCCCATACCAGAAAAAAGTCTTTAAGAAAACCAAAGAAAATGTAATTCTATAATGGCAGGGTGAGAGAAAGTATAGGAGTACAATATTAGAGACAGTGCAGGAAAAGAATTATGGCAATTTAGAAGTGAGATGAAGAAACCCTGGATTAGGGTGCTGACATAGGATGAAATAGAAGCCAGAGAGAAGAAAGGATGGATTTGGTAGAGTATTATTGTTGTTCAGTCACTCAGTAGCTCAGTCATGTCTGACTCTGTGTGACTGCACGGACTACAGCATGCCAGGCTTTCTCGTCCTTCACTATCTCCCAGAGTTTGCTCAAGTTCATGTCTATTGAGTCGATGATGCCATCCACCCATATAATCCTCTGTCTCCCTCTTCTCCTCCTGCCCTCAGTCTTTCCCGGAAGAGTATTATACCTAAGAGCTAAAAGATAGGGCTAGAAAAAAATGAGATAATCTGTAAGAAAGCACTTCTTAAACTGTAAAACATACAACTGTAAGGTTATAGAGACACAGATACAACAGATACATACATATATACATACATATTTATATACATAGTCAGTCCTGTTGATATTTAGGAGATATTGATCCCAGGACCCTTGCAGGTACCAAAATCCGCAGATGCTCAAGCCCCTTGTATAAAATGGCATGCATTTGCATATAATCTCCCATATCTTTTAATTAACCTTAAGGTTACTTTTAATACCTGATGAAATGTAAATACTATATAAATATTCATTGATTCTGCAAATTCAAGTATTACATTTTGGAACTTTATGTTGTTTTTTTTTCCTCTGACTAGTTTTGATCTGTGGTTGGTTGAATTCTCAGATGCTGAAGCCGTGTTATAGAGGGAAGAGTCTATATGAATTCGTACTTGAATGAATAAAATAGATGTTTTCTGGATAACAATCACAACAAAAGGTTACATTAGGCTTTCTTTTGAGGATCAGTTATGTGAGCTAATTTTTATTTTTTCTGGCAAGAGAGTGAAAGAGAAGCTTGCAATTGCTGAGTCCCCTGAACAACATACTCTTAGGGTCTTACAAGTCACACTAGATTAATAGGTTTCTTTGGAGGCACTTAAAGAGTAAGGCCATTTGGTGGGAGGTGATAGAAGAGATGATGCATAATGATTTTTATTTAGCAAGCTTGATTTAGTGAGTTTTCAACTATAGGATATTCTTTGATGCATAATTGGGATATATGATCAAAGAAATAAGGCATAATTTGTGGTAGCAATGAATTGTAGTTACTCATGTATTTTCATTTTTAATCAAGCATAATTTTTCTCAAGAAATAGGAAATCTTTGTTTTTAATGTCAAAAGAAGATATTTTCATAATCAAGGGAATGTTCGATAACAATTAGATGCATTGTTAGTGGGCTTCTGAAAGCGACATAAGCCCTAATGTATGAATGGCTTTGTCAGGACAGTGCTGAGAATGTCAGATGTGATTACAATGCAGCAAAATCTTCGGTCACCTATTAACCTGTGCAGGGCTTTCGTGGTTGACAGGGGGATTGCCGCACCAGAGAAGAGGCGATGATATTTGGCATTGGGCTCTGTGACAATGGATTTATGCACCATGGTAAGCATTTTTATTCTGGAAGCTTCCAGATGTATTTCACTGTTTTGTTTTGTCAAGACATTGGGAGTCTCTCAGTGGCCAGGGAAGTCCTCTAAAGATGAACCAGCAAGACTGTCTGGGTCTTGCCACATGTCCCTGCTGGCCCACCACATCTACAATCAGTGTCTCCACAAGTATTATCTATAAGTTGCCATGACTTTTTTCCTGTTTTTCTAGACTGGTTCTGAAAAAGCAAGAGCTTGTACTAGAAGTTAAAAAAACAGCTCATGTATCTCTTTGAAACTATTCTAGGTCAGACCCATAGGTTTCTTTTTTTTTTTTAATGACAGTATATATTAAAATGATTAAATGAGAGCCTATATAAATGCATATTTATAGTGATTTTTTTAAGAAAATACTTTCAGAATTAGAGAACAAAATTATAAATGTGTGGAAAAAAGTTTCTTTTTGACTACTAATTAAAGATTGAATTTCTTTCTTGTTTGTTGACTTCATTCCTCTTAAATTTATAAAAGTAATGAGACTTAGTTTTCCCTCTGTACTCATATGATCTTATAGATTCCATAAACCCAAACCATCGCTTTCCATTGTTAATAATATTTGTTTATGTACTTTTTGATAGCTCTTGTGCCTATTGGCCAATTATATTCAGAAATTACTTTTTCTGAAGAAATAAGAACAGAAAAGTAGCAGTGATTTTGAAAGCCTCTTTGATTATCGTTTGTTCCTTTGGGACTTCCAATACATCCCAGTGTCTCTGGACCACAGGAAATACTGGTCCTTGAAAAGCCAATTATTGATTGGAAGAAATGACATCATTATATGGAATTAAAACTATAATATCAAGCCGAAAACCTTCAAAGATTTTGATGATTTTCTTTAAAGCATCAGCAAGCAGCAATTTTATCTAAATATTTATTTTAAAATATTGGGTTGCAGTAAAGTTTTTCCCTATGGAAGTCTCTGTCAGTAAAGGCACAGCCAGTTGGGCTCATGCCTGGCCTTATGGATGTTTTCTCTCCCTGCCTTTAGACTGACTGTTTGGTGGAGGAAAACAGCAGTAGCAGAAACACCATGTGAGTTTGGGGAATAATGTAGGTCATGTCGGCAAGGCCTACCTGCGTGAGTGCTAAGTTGCTTCAGTCCTGTCCGCCTCTTGCAGCGCTATGGGCTGTAGCCCGCCAGGCTCCTCTGTCCAGGCGAGAATACTGGAGTGGGTGGCCGTGCCCTCCTCCATGTGATCTTCCCGACCCAGATCTTCCCGATCTTCTGCATCCCTTACCTCTCCCACATCGGCAGGCGGGTTCTTTACCACTAGCGCCACCTGGGAAGCCCTAGGCAAGGCTTACCTCGATCTCAATTATATTCTCCTTCCTATTGTCAGCTACAATTTGTGTTGCCTTTTAATTTGTGGTTGGTAGTTTCATTCATTAAATTTGTGTTGCCAGCAGTTTTCCATTTAAAAGTCAATCCATACATATAACTGATCAACAGTTATGATTTGGAACTCCATTAGAATAATGAAACAAAGGAGCTATCTTTTTTTTTTTTGCCTACTATATGCCAAATTATTTACATTAGTTATATTTCAGTTTGTCCAAAATTATGAAGAAGAGTTTATTGTCTACATATTATTGTGAGGAAACTGAAGTTCAAGGAATTTAAATAACTTCCCCATTGTTGCTTCCAGAATAAGAATATAAGGATAGATGAGTAGAAAGAAGATTTCTCTTTTCAGACTTTGACAGCTGTCAGGATCTCACCGAGTACAAATTCTTTCTATCAGTATGTAGCCTTATTTTTTTAAAAGGCTAACAAAACATATACCTTATATCATTAGAGCATGTTAGGCAGCTTTGGGACTTTGGGGGAAAATGTTAGTGTTCAGATAAAAGGGAAAAACTGACCTTTGCAGAAATAAGGTTATTTGAGAACAGTATTTTTATGCAGATGACTAGGAATTGGTGGAAACTAAAATCACATTTCACCCAGAAGGCAGATTTCTGGCTTAAAGTGTAGGAACAAAAATGACTACAGTGAGAATTGCAGACACACATAAAGACTACATTTAACCCATTTGAATTTTCTCATAATTGTGTGGGATATTAAAAACAGAAATTTTTTGTCTTTTACTGAAAATGTTTACTACAAATTCAAAACCCTGTAGGATTCTATGTTTTGAATTGCATGCATTTTTAAAATTCAATATAATCTTTTGAAAGTAAAAGTTGGATTTTAATCTGGAAGGCAGCAGATTTGGTTAAGTCAAAAAACTTTATCATGAAAAAATATTACTTATCTTTAAAAAATCAGCCTTTTAGGTAACAGTAATTGAAGGAAACATCAGCTTGAAATTATGGAAATTAAAAAGTATCGTTGGGATATCTGTGAATGTAGCTTGTTCCAGGCAGAAGGTCTGTCAGTATGGAAAATGAGGTTGATTTGGCTATTTGCTCTCTATTTCCATAGTGCTTGAAAAAAGTGAATTCAAAGACGAACCTCTACTTTTCCGTTTTTTTGCGGATGAGGAAATGGAAGGGTCAAATATGAAGCATCGACTGATGAAACATGATTTAAAAGTTGTGGAAAATGTTATAGCTAAATCCTTATTGGTAAGTTTATTGCTATGCTGTGCAAATTTTCTTCTTCATTAGACAAGATAGATTTCATAAACATGTTTGGTGATACAACATATCATTTCAGTCTGTTTGATTTATAACTTTTTTCATAGTTGTTTTGTTAGTCATGTTAATATCTTACATTTCAGATTAAATCCAATGAAGGCAGCTATGGTTTTGGATTAGAAGACAAAAATAAAGTTCCAATAATAAAGTTGGTGGAAAAGGGGTCTAATGCCGAGGTAATGTAAATTAGTGTTTTTAGTTAAAATTTTTGTCTGTGACATACACATTTAAAAGTTTTAAACAAACTGAAATCAGCCTTCAGGTATCTATTGAAAATAATGATTCTGAATAATCTTATTCTGAGGTTCTTTGTAATACTGTTGGTGTTTGTGAAAGAGGGTGTCTGAGTAGCTAAGGATAGTGGGGGATGTATTGTAAAGGTGTACAGCTTCAACTTGACCTTGTAGGAGTCCAAGTCTGATTCTAGTCTGCAACCTTGTGGAGACTGTATAGGGTGGAACTGTTATGCATGGTACATGATTCTTCCACTGAATCAAGAGCTGTGTCTTCTATTTTCCTATCACTTAAATTTTTTTTATTGTGGTAAAAGACACATAATATAAAACATACTATTTTAAACATATTTAACTATACAGTTCATTGGCACTAAGCACATTCACATTGCTGTGCAACTCTCACCATCATCCACCTCTCAAAATTTTTACCTTCATAAACTGAAACTCTGTCCCCATTAAATCATAACTCCCCATTTTTCCTCCTCCCCCGTCCCAGTCCCTAGTTCCTGGGATCTGCCAGTGGACTTTCTGACTCTATGAATTTGACTATTCTAGGTACCTCATATAAGTGGAATCAAACAGTGTTTGTCTGCACCCAGTGTATATTGGAATGCATTTTTAAGCTTAGCTTAATATATGTCCTACAAACAGATGGCACTTTCTTTTTCCCCTGCCCCATGCTATACAGTAGGTTCTCATTAGGTATCTATTTTATACATTAGGTAGTGTGTGTATCCACTAAGATCATGGTGTCCAGCTCCTTCTGTGTGTGTGTGTGTGTGTGTGTGTGTTAGTCATTCAGTCTTGCCCAACTCTTTGCTACAGACCCCATGGACTGTAGCCCACCAGGGTCCTCTGTCCAGCCCCATTACTGCATGGCAAATAGAAGGAGGAAAGGTAGAAGTAGTGACAGATTTCCTCTTCTTGGGATTCAAAATCACTGTGGACGGTGACTGCAGCCATGCATGAAATCAGAAGGCCATTGCTTCTCAGCAGGAAAACAATGACAAACCTAGACAGTGTTTTGAAAAGCAGAGCTGTTACTCTGCTGGCAAAGGTCTGTATAGTCAAGGCTATGGTCTTCCCAGTGGTCATGTATGGTTGTGAGAGCTGGACCGTGAAGAAGGCAGAACGCCAAAGACTTGATACCTTTGAAATGTGTGTGGTGCTGGAGAAGACTCCTGAAAGTCCCTTGAACAGCAAGGAGATCAAACCAGCCAATCTTAATGGAGATCAACCCTGAATATTCACTGGAAGGACTGATGCTGAAGCTGAAACTCCAGTAGTTTGGTCATCTGATGCGAACAGACGACTCATTGGAAAAGTCCCTGATGCTGGGAAAGAGTGAGAGCAGGAGAAGAGGGCATCAGAGGATGAGATGACTGGACAGCATCACCAGTGCAAAGAACATGAACTTGAGCAAACTCCAGGAGATGGTAAGGGACAGGGAAGCCTGGTGTGCTGCAGTCGATGGAGTCACAAAGAATTGGACATGACTGGGTGACTAAACAACAACATCAACTGTATGTGTGTGTGTGTGTGTGAAAGAAAAAGAGTGAAGTCACTCAATTGTATCCGACTCTTTGTGACCCCATGGACTGTAGCCTACCAGGCTCCTCCATCCATGGGATTCTCCAGGCAAGAGTACTGGAGTGGGTTGCCATTTCCTTCTACAGGGATCTTCCTGACCCAGGGATTAAACCTGCGTCTTCCACATTGCAACCAGATGCCTTACCGTCTGAGCCACCAGGGAAGTGCCCCCTCCCCATGTGTGTGTGTGTGGTGTGAATCATAATCCTATCATTTTTGGTTATCTTATTTAAATACAATTTCCATCAGTAAAGCACATGCTTTGATTGATTTTCTCATTGGGTGAATGCTGATTAATGTACTCTCACTTCACCAGACTTTTAAACAGACGAATCTCCCAATCATTCATCCATTCATTCATTCAGGAATATTTATTTAGTACCTGTTTTGTGATTGGCAGCATTCTAGGCTCTGGGAATACAGCAGTGAAGGAAATAGACAAAATTCTCTGCCTTCATGGAACATGCATTGTAATGTTCTGTCCCAAGTATATTGGGTTTAAAGTGTTCCTACTTTTGTCTGCCTTGTAAAATGCTTAATCCTCAAGCAAATGTCTCTTATTATATAAATTTTTAATAAGGAATGTGAGAATGAGTAAAGCATGGCTTTTAACTTTGAACCTATTTAAAGTCAGTAGCAAGCTGTCACTTATTCTAGCTGCTGATGCCTAAGGTCTCTGCTTTTGTCAGCCTCATGAAAGACAAAGCTTTCTGTTTTGCTGTTTAGTCACTCAGTCCTGTCCTACTCTTTGTGACCCCATGGACTGTAGCCCACCAGGCTCCTCCATTCATGAGATTTTCCAGGTGAGAATATTGAAGCAGGGTGCCATTTCCTTCTCCAGGGGATCGTCCTGACCCAGGGATCAAACCTGGGTCTCTTGGGTCTCCTGCATTGGTAGATGAGTTCTTTCTGCTGAGCCACCAGGGATGCCACCAGCTTCAGGGAAGCCCACTGAAAACTTTATGTATAGCGTATTAATGTCAGAGAAAATAAATCTGCTCAGGTCATACCCTATTAGTGGGCCTGGCCAACAAATAACTATTTTTCTATGATGAGGAAATGTTTTCCCCATTTTCAGATGATGTTCTTGGAGCCCAGGTTCACCTGACTCTGCCACCAATAAAATTCCCTCTGCCAGGTTTTCATCCTTCAGCCAGTAACCAGCATATGCTATAGTTTACAGGCAGTGTGCATGTGTGTGTGTGTGCTTAGTCTTTCTGACTATTTGTGACCCCATTGACTGTAGCCTGCCAGGCTCCTCTGTCCATGGGATTTCCCAGGCAGGAATACTGGAGTGGGTTGCCATTTCTTCTTCCAGAGTATCTTCCTGACCCAGGTATGCAACCCGAGTCTCCTGAGTCCCTTGCATTGGCAGGTGGATTCTTTACCCCTGAGCCACCCCATTTTTTCCCTTTTAGGCAGTAGGGTTAGTTAAGAAGATTGACCTGGTTGGCATGGAGTTCTTCCTTGGATTCCAGGCATTTCTCTCTCCTGCCCTGCAGACACCTATGCTGTGTCAGGCTAGAGATGCATATTTTATCATCATCCATGTCTGTATAGAGGTTGTCACTCTCTGAGTTACAGGAAAAACAGTTAACCTGAGGTTTGCCTGTAGTTAAAAGGATGAAGTAAGAAGAACTATTAAAGATAACAGAAAAAAAAAAGGGTCACAAGTGAAGTACAGTGTTAAGTCCTGGAAGAAGGGAGAATTGCAGTAGAGATGGGTGATCCAATGAAAAACTAAATCAAAGAGAGTAACTGTGTTATCTCTTCCACAGTCCTGTATTGTGATGTTGTATAAAAACATTGTGGATGTGTTAAGATGTCAGAAGTTACTAAGTTCTAGACCTTTTCAGATTCTAATTCTGTGAAAAAGTAGGTTTCTTATTAAAATATTATTATTATTATTATTGCTATTTCTCTCCTAGATGGCTGGCATGGAAGTTGGGAAAAAGATTTTTGCAATTAATGGTGACCTAGTTTTTATGAGACCTTTCAATGAAGTGGATTGCTTCCTGAAATCATGCTTAAATAGCAGAAAACCTCTAAGAGTTCTCGTGAGCACAAAGCCAAGGGAGTAAGTTGTATAGTTTATACAGTGTTTAAAAACATTAGACATTAGTGAGTAAAATAGAAAAGTTAGCAAAATCGGTGTCTGAAATTAAGCATCTCACTGCTTGCACATTTGAACCTCACCAACATCACTGATACTGGTTTTTAGATGATAGAAAAGTTAGTTGCTTATGATGGTTAAGCTACTTTATGTTGCTACTTAAAGCAGGTTAGTTTCAGCAGAAATAATATTTCCTTTTGTTACACCAATTTTTCTTGTTTGGGTTGGGTTGAGCTTGATTACGAGTAAGGAAAACTAGTAGGACACTTGGTAATGGAAACTTTATTCCCTCATGCTCCTTAAATCCAAGGATTTCAGGGACCATGAACTGATGAGACACCCTGTGTTGATACACACAATTTGTTGTTGCTCAGTTGCTCATGTAGTCAGTTGTTCATGTCCCATTTTTGGCTACCCTGGGCTGTAGCCCACCGGGCTCCCCTGTCCTTCACAAATTCCTGGTGCCGGGTCTTTTCCAATCTTTGTGTCGGGTCTACAAGGGGATACACATAATTACACCTTTATAAAATGGGAGCATGCTTAATGATCTGGGGGCTTTTTGAAAAAAAATTAATATGATATTATGGGTATACTTGGGGAAAATTGGCTTTTGGTCTGCAAATCCTCTATGATCTAGTGTCCCTGAATCAAATTTCTGTGACTTGTTGAACCAATTAATTAATCAAGAGAATGCATATAAAGTACTTAGCATAATGTCTTAACATACTATGATTATATCCATATTACTCTTTAAAATTGAATTATATTATTTTTCTATAGTAATAAGCAACTTCATTAATTTTAAGATAAATGAAGATTACCACTTCAGAAGCAAAAGGGTTTATTTTAACTACTTATGAAAATATTCTAAGTATATATGGTATAGTGTCTTCCCTACCTTGATATGTATTTTCAGCAATAGCTGAATCCATCATTTATCTTAGGAGTTGAAGTGCAGTGTAATGGGCTAGATTCTTCAGTGTCATCCAGGTAGAGGCTCTAGCTTCTACCCATGGCTTACCAGGGGTCTGAAGGAGTGAGCACAACTCATCAAAGTTAGTAATTTAGGAAGACTTTGAGACAGAGGGCAGCAGATAACCACAATAATATCTTTTCTCTAAACCTAATTAGGATGTTTTGTTGTCTTGTGACCGTGACCGGCTCTTTTAGCCTACCTAGCTCCTCTGTCCATGGGATTTCCCAGAAAAGAATATTGGAGTAGGTTGCCATTTCCTTCTTCAGGGGTCTTCCTGACCCAGGGGTCAAACTCAAGTCTCCTGCCTTGGCATGCAGATTCTTTACCACTGAGCCACCAGGGAAGCCCAATTATGATCTATTACTTCCCTTTTATTCCAAGATGAAGCTTACCTAGTTGCCTACCTCTGAATTTCAGTTCAGTCCCTCAGTTGTGTCTGACTGTTTGCAATCCCTTGGACTGTAGCACGCCAGGCTTCCCTGTCCATCACCATCCCCAGAGCAGTGATACCATCCAACCATCTCATCCTCTGTCATTCCCTTCTCCTGCCTTCAGTCTTTCCCAGCATCAGGGTCTTTTCCAAAGAGTCATTTCTTCACATCATGTGGCCAAAGTACTGGAGCTTCAGCTTCAGCAGCAGTCCTTCCAATGAGTATTCAGGACTGATTTCCTTTAGGGTGGACTGGATTGATTTCCTTGCTGTCCAAGGGACTCTCAAGAGTCTTCTCCAACACCACAGTTCAAAAGTTTTAGTTCTTCGGTGCTCAGCTTAAAGGTCCAACTCTCATATCTGTGCATACTACTGGAAAAACCATAGCTTTGATTAGATGGACCTTTGTCGGCAAAGTAATGTCTCTGCTTTTTAATATGCTATCTAGGTTGGTCATAGCTTTTCTTCCAAAGAGCAAGCAACTTTTAATTTCGTGGCTGCAGTCATCATCTGCAGTGATTTTGGAGCCCAGGAAAACAAAGTCTGTCACTGTTTGCATTGTTTCCCCATCTAATTGCCATGAGGTGATGGGACTGGATGCCATGACCTTAGTTTTCTGAATGTTGAGCTTTAAGCCAACTTTTTCACTCTCCTCTTTCACTTTCATCAAGAGGCTCTTTAGTTCTTCTTCACTTTCTGCCATAGGGTGGTGTCATCTGTATATCTGAGGTTATTGATCTTTCTCCCAGCAATCTTGATTCAGCTTGTGCTTCATCCAGTCCAGCATTTCATGTGATATACTCTGCATGGGCATTTAAAAGGAAAAGGACAGGCTGGAAAAGGATGAGGCAGTAGGATTCCAGTGCAATTATTAGTAAATTTAAGGCCCTCACCATGGTTCCTTGCCCTCTGATTTAACCATGTAAATACTTTTCACTGATCATAGACATTTCAATTCAGAGGACTGGGAAGTCATCCGCTTCAATACTGAATAGAAAGAGGCAAATCCTTAGTCTTAGAATTAGTTGCTAGATGAGCAGGGTTGAACCCGGGTCTTCTGACTCTTCCTTCCATGTTTGCTGCACCGTATCTGAAACCCCATATTTCTGGTCCAGATTCAAGGCTCTCTTTCACCACTTGCTTGTTAATTGTGTTGCTTCAGTATCCTTATCCATAAAAAAAATGGGGCTATGGTAAGAGTGTTACAGAGGTGCTAAGAACTTAAGTAAATCTAGGTTTATAGAGAACCTAGGCATGTGTTCAGCACATAGTATGTCCTCCAGTGATGTTATCTGTGATGCTTATCTGTTCTTTTATTTCATTTTTTCCCCATTGCTTCTTTATTACATGAAAAGTAAGTTTCACATTGTATTTTAAGACTGTTTTGAGAATTGTTGTTGTTCAGTCGCTAAGTCATGTCCAGCTCTTTGTGACCCCTTGGACTTCAGCACACCAGGCTTCCCTGTCCTTTACTATATCCTGGACTTTGCTCAAACTCATGTCCATTGAGTCAGTGATAATATATGGAATACTCAAGTTTTCCTTTTTATTTTTATTTTGTCTGAAATATTGTAACCTTTCCTTTATGCCCTTATTCTAACATATGATTCCTGTCAGTCATTCTCATGTTTTCTTACAATGGCCACTTATAATTTATGTAGTAAAAAGGCAAAAAATGAGAGGCAAATATAACAGAATTCTTCTTTTGAGCCCATCTGTATTTTACACATTGATTATATCAAGGAATTTTTCAAAAGGCTTTGTAGCAGATAATTTAGTGCACCATTTCCTACAGGAAATGAGCATTCCTCTTGTATAAATTTAATTCTTCATTTAATAGTATAGTGGTCCCAGCAGGGAAACATATTTTCCAAAGGTCATTTTACGAAGAGAGTTACAGTGTTATGAACAAAATGCATCTCACAGTGTTCTGTACAAATTTTGTGAAAAATGTAATAATCTTGAAGATTAGAGCAAAGTCAACCTCGAATAGCAACATAAGGATAGACTTTGCTCAGAAAGAGTTTTGAGAGTCCATTATGAATTTTTTACAGTTCAAAAGCACCAATAATTCACCATGGCCAGAAAGCTCCAAGTTATTTTAGTGTGAGTCCTAAGTCACTTCGGTCATGTCTAACTCTTTGTGACCTTATGAACTGTAGCCCGACAGCCTCCTCTGTCCATGAAATTCTCCAGGCAAGAATACTGGAGTGGGTTGCCATTTCCTTCTCCAGAGGATCTTCCTGACCCAGGGATCAAACCTGCATTGCTTATGTCAGTTGCAGTGGCAGGTGGGGTCTTTACCGCTAGTGCCACCCAGGAAGCCATTTCAGCAAAAGTGAACCCTCATTCAAGAACTCTCATACTCTCATTCATAGAGAAGCATGAGCTACCTCTATTTTTATTTCATGCTCAGAAGATGTGTTTATTCCCTTTTCTTTTCCTTAGTCATCTTCCATCTTCCAGTATACCTTTGACAGACCCTAGTAGCAAGGTGTTGTAAAGGAAGCAGATATAGCCTTATATAGCAAAGTGTTTAATTAAGGATAAAGGGTAAATTCATTCCATAAGCTCAGTGCCACCAATATACAGGTCACTTCATAGTGTGTAACATAATTTATAGTAACATTTTCAGCGCTTCCCTGGTGGCTCAGATGATAAAGAATCTGCCTACAACTCGGGAGACCTGGATTTGATTCCTGAGTCAGGAAATCCCCTGGAGAAGAAAATGGCTACCCACTCCAATATTCTTGTCTGGAGAATTCCATGGACAAAGGATTCTTTAAATTCTATAATAACACTTTCAGCTTCCCTAAAACAGATAGTTTGCATTTCTATCATGGATTGCCAGGATGCCTGCCAGGATTATATTTGAAATCACAGGGCCTCTGCCTTCAAGTCTAAGTGCAGTGTGTAGCTCTCTGAAGTTTTCTAGACGCAGCATTGCTCAAACAGCTCCCCCAGCTCTTTCATAAACAGCAAGTAAGTGCTGCTCTACCTAACTTCAGACTCTGTCTCAGGTTCCCTTGAAATGTTGCCAGCTTTTATTTCATGATTCATTCATCATCTTTTGGAAAACACTTTTGTTTCTTGGGCATCAACTGCCATCCATCAACATTTATTACATGGTATTCATTTGTCTTTGCTCTCTCTGGAAATTTATTTAGACTCATTTTTGCTGTTATGATGTGGTGTCTTATCTCGAGTTCGCTGCTTTTCATTGTTGCTCTCTGATTTCTGCCTTCCTTCTTTGGAGTAGCTTGTTTATTATTGCCAGTTTATTACTTCCTCCCTGGTTTGCCATGATGCCTGACTCAAGATCTCCATCCCGTCCTCTTCATTACCGTGTGGATTCATTAAAAAATATGGTTTTTCTTATGCAGATTTACCTTTTGATGTGTTATCCTTTTAAAATTCCACTGAATGAACACTAAAGCTAATCATATTCTTAAATAAATGATTTTGATACTGTGTTTGACAGGTCTGTTCTTTAAAACCAGCTCTTTGTTGTTGCTCTTTGCTGAAGTTTCCAACAGGCAGAAATGGATGAACCTTGTGTGTCTTTTATGTTAATTTTAAAAGTGAGATTTCGCAAAGTGCACCAAAGGCTTTGTCAGAGTAAACTAGGGTGAGATGCTTCCATTGTACTAAATACTTGCGCAGTTCATAGCATGAGACAGGGCAGTTTACAAAAGGTTTCTCTTTTCACCTTCACTGACACCCTGCAAAGTAGTTTTAACATCATCATCTTTTTGCGGAAACTGCCTCAGTTAAGCAGTTCATCCAAGTTAGCCAAGTGTTAAGGGACTAAATCAAGATTCAAAGGGGGTTGGTGTGACCAGAGCTTGTTCCTTGGTCAGGATATTCTGCGCAGTGACTGTGTTCAGTGGGAGATCTTGGGTGCCTGCTCTGGGTCTGGGTCCCTGGGAGGTGCACCCCCATGCTTGTCCAGCCCAGTCCCTTTCACACATTAGACCCCAGATATGTATTTATTGAAGGATTGAATTTTATTCAGTCCACAATAGCTGTGTGGACAGCTATTGTTTTAACCAGTTGTGGCATTTTAAAGTCATCTTACCTTATTTTCGATTGACTTTAGGACAGTGAAAATCCCAGATTCAGCGGAAGGACTTGGCTTCCAGATCCGAGGATATGGCCCGTCAGTGGTGCACGCAGTAGGAAGAGGTGAGAAAGCTGTCCTGTGTGGTATCCAGCTGACCAGCAGGTTTGAATGTCCTTACTGAACAAAAATGTGTGTAATCATGTTGCTATGGATATTCTCAGTGTTTGCTGTATTAGCTCAATGGTAGTGGCTCAGTTGGTCAAGAATCTGCCTGCAATGCAGGAGACTCTGGTTCAATCTCTGGATCAGGAAGATCCCCTGGAGAAGGAAATGGCAACCCACTCCAATATTCTTGCCTGAGAAATCCCCTGGACAGAGAAGCCTGGCAGGCTACATTAGATGGAGTCTCAGGAGTCAGGCACGACTTAGTGACTAAACCACCTCCACCAGTATACTCTAATTAAAAAAAAAAAAAAAAACTTCTCCAAATTGTAAGACAAATTTATCATTGTTAACAATTCATAAGAGAATGATTCCTCTCAATCTCACTTTTCTCTATGTTTCAGTGTAATCAAAGGATGTAATGATTTTAAGGTGGTCTGTTTTTCTCTGACAGCATATTACTGTATTTCTATCAACAATTCTAAGATGTAAGTTTGGGTTTAAGAATTATCTGTGTGGTTTATGTAGTGTTTGCTACTATATGACTACTTCAACTGTTCTCATAAACCATGTGTTTTATAAACCATCAAATGCATTTTAAATTAAATAATTTAGGAGACCTAAACTTAATGTTTATATTTTATTCTCTTTCTGTTTGACAGGCAAATCAGCCTTTGGTATCTCTTGTTAACATACGCACTTTTAAATTTTATGCTAACATTAATGTAATTTAAAGAAATAACTGTTAGATTCCACATTACTAACCACAGTAAATAAATTGCTGCTGTAGCATGAAGGATCACAGTAAGTGATGTGTTTATCTTAACAAGAGATATACATGTTTTTCATTACTAAGATATGTGACTTGTAAAGCATCTCAATATGATCATTCCAACATTAGACTGGGAAATTTTGAGATCACATTGCTATCAGAGTCAAATTTATCAAGAACATACTAGCTAGACCTCTATTAAAGTCTATAAAATCACTTTCATTAGAGTATGTGTGATAAAAATTAACCTTACTTCAAAAACTTCTTTTCACTCAGACTTTTAAAACACATAGATTAATAGATATTTCAAATATTTCCAGTTACTCATTAAAATTATAAAACAGAAATAGGAGTCATTGCATAGCAAAAGGGATGTTTGATGTGACAAGTATTTCCTTCATTTTCACTAGACCGAAAAGGAGCCAGTCACTTTATTAGTACTATGAAATAACTGAGAAGTGGAGTGAATCAAGGTTTTTCTTTCCTTGTCTTTTAAGGAGTAAGGTTGTATTTTGGAAACTTAGTCATAGGGTTAAGTTCAATTCTGGTTACTATGCCTTTTGCTTCTGAAGAAGAAAACAAATGCTCACGTGCTTTTCCTTTTGAGTTAATATGAACTAAGATGATAGCCTGTGGTTTCCTTTTGCGCTGTAATCTTGCCATGAAAAAATAAACTTCTTTCCCATTTTTCTTCTTCAGCCCTTTCCCATGGTCCCACACTAGAGCATATCAATGGCTGAACTTCTACCTGTGGAATCTACAATTCCAGTATGCTAGTTTCTGGCGCTAAAGTCTTTTTTTTTTTTTTTTTTTAATCTCCCATCACTTTGATATTCTGAGGTTGTTTTAAAATTCAGTTGGTTTGTAAGTTAACGTAGTTCAATAAAAAAAAAAATGGTAAGCAAAATTTGATAGGGTTGTCCAAGCTTTGGATACTTCTCTTTTTCTGCTGGTGAATTACATCCTGCAGAGTGCCACTTCCTCCCTGAGCCAGCTTTATCCCCATGGTGGGTCACTACCCCCACTTGTCTGCATCATTAGGGCCCTCTCATCCCTGTCTCTTAGGTGCATCTAGGGTCCTCTTGGTCTTATCCCTCAGGTGCATCCAGACCACCTCGTTTTGGCCTCAGATAAACCTGATTACAACCTTTGCTATTTCTTTTGAGCAGCTGAGAAAGAATTATTGTAGATAGGAAATTAGTGTCATCCCAAGCCACTGTCTAGTCTTTTACTGAGCCCCTGTTACTACTCAGCAGTCTGTTTACGTGTCTGATCAGTTTTCTCCTCATCATTGCCTCCTGTCTCCCAGGTATGAAGCCTTCCAAGTCCTATATCTTGTTGGCTATTTGACCATCATCTGTTTTTCTCTGACTCTAGAGGAACAGGTCTTCCATTTTCTTCTCTGGGGTTCAATGTTAATATCTCTATATTCTGGAGCCTATCCCTTCAGATACTGCCTCTGTGGTATTACATTGTCAGATAGTCCCCTTACAGAATTTTTAGCCTTTCTTTTCACTGAATTACTATAGTAGAGGCTATAACAATAGCCTTGGGTTTCCCAGGTGGTGCTCATGGTGAAAAACCCACCTGCCAATGCAGGAGACTTAAGAGATGCCAGTTCCATCCATAGGTGGGGAAGATCCTCTGGAGAAGAAAATGGCAACCCACTCTAGTATTCTTACCTGGAGAATCCCATGGACAGAGGAGCCTGGAGAGCTATAGTCCATGGGATCTCAGAGAGTCAGACACAACTGAAGCAACTTAGCATATACAGCACACATAAAAGTGGTCAGCTTTTTGCTCATTGAAATAAACAAAGAAACAAAGCTATCTTGAATAGCAAACTCAAAACTTTCCTTCTTCCTCATTTTCCCCTCCAGATCCTTGACGTTCAAATTTGGTCCAAAGACTGACAGCATTGGCATCACTTGGGAGATGGTTAGAAATGCAGAATCTCAGGCCCCATCCATCCAATACTTACTGAATCAGAATCTGCGTTTCAACAAGAACCGCCCCCCCCATCCCCCCGCCAGGTGATTGGTATGCATGTCAAAGACTGAGACCCTCAGCTCCAGAATATTGCTCTCAGGGCTTTAATTTTTGTCATGACCAAACTTGCTGAAATGCTGGTCTGTATTTTGGCTGGATCTTTGTCACTTCCTACTTGAATTTCAGCCCAGTGCTATAGCTCCTCCCACCTCCTACCCATGTCTTCAAGAGTAGCCCATGTCTTATAAACGTAATCATGGACTGAACTGAGAAATGCAATGGATATTGAAAGTTCCTGTCTTAATTGAATTTTCTGTCCCATTTGTTTAAACTGATTAGTCTTGTTGGGATGAAACGTTCATAGTTTGACTTCTGAGATGATGCTTTTCGGATTTTTCTCCTATCCCTTCTCTGCCAACTCTTCAACTGTTGACCCCTTAACTGTTGGCACTCTCTTCTCTTCTCTGCCTTCTGTGCTTTCTACATAAACAATTATATTGATCCTCTTTGCTGGGGATTTCTGAATCTCTTTGCTCAGATTCCTTGAATTCTATAGCCAAGATCTAATTGTTTATTATACATCAATGCCCCTTTGGCACCTTAAAATCTAGTATTTTCCCCAGTTGAACTTTTCATCTGCTCTCTGAAGTTGCTTTACCTCTGGGCTGCTGCTGCCACTGCTAAGTCGCTTCAGTTGTGTCCGACTCTGTGCAACCCCATAGACGGCAGCCCACCAGGCTCCCCTGTCCCTGGGATTCTCCAGGCAAGAACACTGGAGTGGCTTGCCATTTACCTCTGGGCAGTCTCTCTTTATTTAAGTAACTCCATGTACTCAGGTCCAGAGGACTAGGAATGATCCTGGGTACTCTCACCTCTCCATCAACTCCATCATCAAACATCAAATACTTGATCTTGTTCTCCTGTTCATACTAATGCTACCTTAATTCCAAGCTGGGAATTTGCAGTAGATGCTTACTGTGATTTTGATTTTTGACTTGAACTCCAATGATCCATCCTGTTTCAGTGGGTGGGGAAGGATCATGTCACTTCTCTGCTTAAAATTCTTAAATGTTTTTCCTCTTGTGTATATAATAATGTTCACTTCATAAGTTTCAAAACCTGCCTCTGCTTTGTCCTTCTATATTTTTCACTCACTTTCATTCAAGATGGACACCAATTGCTCCTACGGTCCCAAATGTCCAGGTTATTTCTTGATTCAGTACCTCTTTTTTGGACTGTTCTTTCTTTTCTTCTTGTTGTTGTGGTTGCTTTTTTTAAATATTGGAGAATAGTTGATTTAAAATGTTGTGTTAGCTTCAGGTGTACAGCAAAGTAAGTCAGATATGCATATACATATATTTACTCTTTTTTAGATTCTTTTCCCATATAATCCATTACAGAGTATTGAGTAGAATTCCCTGTGCTGTGCATTAGTAGGTCCTTTTAGTTATTTATTCTATATGTAATAATGAGTATATGTCACTCCCATTCTCCCAATTTATCCCTCCCCTTTTCTTACCTCCTGGTAACCATAAGTTTGTCTTCTACGTCTGTTGTTCTATTTCTGTTTTGTAGATAAGTTCATTTGTACAACGCCGCCTCCTTTTTTTTTTTTTTTCAAAGATTCCAGGCTATTCTTTCTGCTGATAGTGTCCCTCCCTCCCTCCCTCCCTCAATGCTCAGCTTAATCCAAAAAAACCACTTAATATTTCTGGAAGTGAATTTTAGTGAGAAGAAAATGTATACTGTCTTCTTGAATATCAATTATGTTCTTTAACATGTTGAACAACATGCTTAATAATTATTCATTATTTGCTTGCAAAGGAAGGTTCTTCTAACATGCTTATGATAATTTGATAATCATTGATATTAATTACACATATTGTATTTAGCAGTGGTACTTTGTAAATGTTGATTTGTTCAGAATATCAAATAGTATTGATTGGCAGGTCTGAAAATCTTAAATCACTGGTTAGAATATGCCACTGTATCTTTGCAAATAAATGGTGAACAGTTGATGTTTTCTGATTAATTTTATTCTCCACAAATTCTCTGGTTCCTGACTCTTTGTACATATCCTAAACTCATTTTCTTAGCAAATCCAGTTCACTCCTAGTTGCTATCGATTTAATTTTTTAAAAAGAATTTCTTTTAATTGTCATTTAAAAAATGAAAGTGAAGACTATTTTAATATTTAGAGATTTTGTAGACTAAGTGAAGGTAAAAAGGCCTGTGCTTCTGGTTTTCTCATTTTGCCATTATATTTGCATGTATAGAACATTAGATTGATTAGACATTTGACATGTTTGCATTCATGCAAAGATGGGCTCGATAAAGGACAGAAATGATATGGACCTAACAGAAGCAGAAGATATTAAGAAAAGGTGGCAAGAATACACAGAAGAAATGTATAAAAAAGAGCTTCATGACCTAGATAATCACGATGGTGTGATCACTCACCTAGAGCCAGACATCCTGGAATGTGAAGTCAAGTGGGCCTTAGAAAGCATCACTATGAATAAAGCTAGTGGAGGTGATGGAATTCCAGTGGAGCTGTTTCAAATCCTAAAAGATGATGCTCTGAAAGTGACGCACTCAGTATGCCAGCAAATTTGGAAAATTCAGCAGTGGCCACAGGACTGGAAAAGGTCAGTTTTCATTCCAATCCCAAAGAAAGGCAATGCCAAAGAATGCTCAAACTACCACTCAATTGCACTCATCTCACACAGTAGTAAAGTAATGCTCAAAATTCTCCAAGCCAGGCTTCAGCAATATGTGAACCATGAACTTCCAGATGTTCAAGCTGGTTTTAGAAAAGGCAGAGGAACCAGAGATCAAAATGCCAACATCTGCTGGATTGTGGAAAAAGGAAGAGAGTTCCAGAAAAACATCTATTTCTGCTTTATTGACTATGCCAAAGCCTTTGACTGTGTGGATCACAATAAACTGTGGAAAATTCTGAAAGAGATGGGATACCAGACCACCTGACCTGCCTCTTGAGAAATCTGTATGCAGATCAGGAAGCAATAGTTACAACTGGACATGGAACAGACTGGTTCCAAATAGGAAAATGAGTACTTCAAGGCTGTATATTGTCACCCTGCTTATTTAACTTATATGCAGAGTACATCATGAGAAACACTGGGCTGGAAAAAGCACAAGCTGGAATCAAGATTGCCGGGAGAAATATCAATAACCTCAGATATGCAGATGACACCACCGTTATGGCAGAAAGTGAAGAGGAGCTAAAAAGCCTCTTGATGAAAGTGAAAGAGGAGAGTGAAAAAGTTGGCTTAAAGCTCAACATTCAGAAAACTAATGGCATCACGTCATAGCAAATAGATGGGGACACAGTGGAAACAATGTCAGACGTTATTTTTTTACGCTCCAAACTCACTGTAGATGGTGATTGCAGCCATGAAATTAAAAGACACTTACTCCTTGGAAGAAAAGTTATGACCAACCTAGATAACATATTGAAAAGCAGAGACATAACTTTGCCAACAAAAGTCCATCTAGTCAAGACTATGTTTTTTCCAGTGGTCATATATGGATGTGAGAGTTGGACTGTGAAGAAAGCTGAGCGCCGAAGAACTGATGCTTTTGAACTGTGGTGTTGGAGAAGACTCTTGAGAGTCCCTTGGACTGCAAGGAGATCCAACCAGTCCATCCTAAAGATCAGTCCTGGGTGTTCATTGGAAGGACTGCTGCTGAAGCTGAAACTCCAATACTTTGGCCACCTCATTCGAAGAGTTGACTCATTGGAAAAGACTCTGATGCTGAGAGGGATTGGGGGCAGGAGGAGAAGGGGACAACAGAGGATGAGATGGTTGGATGGCATCACCCACTTGACGGATATGAATTTGGTTGAACTCCGAATGTTGGTGATGGATGGGAGGCCTGGCGTGCTGTGATTCATGGAGTGGCAAAGAGTTGGACAGAACTTAGTGACTGAACTGACTGAATGACTGAATGACTGGGACATTTGAAAGGGGAGTAGCTGATTAGCACGATGAAGACCTCTTTATAATATACCTTCAAAGGAATTCTTAGATGGGGTGGAAAGATATTCTAGAACTTCAACACAGTTTGAATGGTCAAATAAATAGATAATGTGTGAAAAGGCGTTGCCATCAGAGCCAAATTCATCAAGAACTCTTCTGTTCATGGAATTCCCCAGGCAAGAATACTGGAGCGGGCAGCTGTTCCCTTCTCCAGGAAATCTTCCCAACCCAGGGATTGCACCCAGCCCTCCCACATTGCAGGCAGATTCTTTACCATCTGAGCCATCAGGGAAGCCCATGAACATTCTAGCTAGATCTTTATTTGAAACCGAGATGGACTTGTGGACATGGGGTGGGTGGGAAGTGGAGGGTAGGACATATTGGGAGAGTAGCATTGACATATACTCCGTGTGCATAGGTGCATAGTAGGAAGCTGCTGTATAGCATAGGGAGCTCAGCTCAGTGCTCTGTGATGACCTAGAGGGGTGGGAAGAGGGAAGGGATGAGAGGGAGGTTCAGGAGGGAGGGGAGGGGATACATATATAAAACAAAGTTATAAAGCAGTTATACTCTAATTTTTAAAAATTGCTATATGGAACTTAAATAAAATAAAATCGCTTCCCTATGTTACGTGGGATAGAAATGAATCATATTCCTATAGTTAGTCTTTGGCGATTTTCTCATTTGTATTTAAAGGAACTGTGGCTGCAGCGGCTGGTCTTCACCCTGGACAGTGTATTATCAAAGTCAACGGAATCAATGTCAGCAAAGAGACACACGCCAGTGTTATTGCCCATGTCACGGCCTGCAGGAAGTACCGGAGACCAACCAAGGTAAATGCCCTCGGCGCAGCTGGAATGGCAAATACGCTCAGAAGGCCCTGCGGATGGCATGCGATGATGCCAGACCTGTCTGTGGTTTCCATGGCCAGGTTCATGTTTAAGCGCAGCATTGTCAGTCTCATACTGCTTCCTTTATGCATGTAGTTAGTTATAATCGATGCTGCTTAAGTGCCACATTTTGCTGCTGTAGTGTTATCACCAGTTTAAACAGGGTCCTAGGCTATTTTCATTTTCCTTGTGATGAGTTTTCAAATAGTTGTTTATCAAATTGAAATGTAAAGGCCTGAACTATTTTCTTGAGAGATGCTTTAGACTCTGTAATGGTCAGCATGTATCTTTGTTGGTATATATGAATTATAAATGCTTACACTGTTTATTATAAAACTTCTGTGAGAAAGAATTGTAGGTTATACTTTATAGAGTCCATGATTGACTGTTGGATATGTTTTATTTAGGTAACTGAATTTAGCTCTTAAAAGAAAATACCACAATGTGCTTGCCATTACTTAAAATTTTAAGCATTGTCCTCTGATTCAAACTTTACATGCCATACAAAAATAAAGTTAAAATCCTATTTGGTAAGCAAAACTTACTATCTCATGAGATATAAATGAGTATTGGGTTAGAAAAAGAAAATTCTCTCAAATTAATTGAGTACAAAAGAAATTCTAAAGGAGAGGCATTCTGTTTTTTTTCTGTCATGCACCTAAAATACTCCTTTTTTTGGATTGGGGAATATGATTGTGTCCAAAATGGAAAGTTGAATGACTACTTTCTCTTGGGCCAAGACTGACATCCTGCAAAATACTGAGCCTCCAAGAAAATAGCTGATCAATTTTGCTTACTAATAAGGTCAAACAAGCATAGCAAATTGGAATTCACCTGCAGATGCATAGGTTACTTGGATTAACAGTAGTTTCATACATATTTATTGAACTATGTTAGTGAATGAAGTTTTAAATAGATACTGAAAGATCAGATCTTTCCCCTTATGCCAGAATTTTAAGAAGTAGTTAAATTGAGTTGAGTTTCATTTCTTTTCATTTCCCTTATTTTCCTTGTTGGAGAGGTGTTGACCAGTGAAATAATTAAGAAAAGGAGTAAATAAACACAGAAATTCACCAGGTAAATAACACACTCTAGCAGGTATCCATTGCTGCAAAACAGACTGTTCCAAACTTTGTGACTTGGAAAACAGTGATTAATTATTTCTCTTGCTTCTGGGTTGACTTGATGTTGGTTCCTTGAGGGCTTCATTCTGCTGGGAACTGACTGGTGCTGGGGTCCCCTCCTGAGGGTTTCTCACTCCAGAGCCACTCCGCCTGGCCCTCCTTTCCAGTCCTAAGCATAATTCTCCTTTCTGCATAGTGTCTAGGTTTCAAGAGGGAATATTCCAAGTAATGATCTTTATATCGTGCTTGTTACTAGCTCTCTGAAAAGTCAGATCACATGACCAAGCCCAGGGTCAGAAGGAGCTACACAAAGGTTTGGATTCTGAGGGACTGGTTCCTTGAAGGCCACCACCAGTTACCAAAGTTTATTTGCATGATTAAGTGTTAACTAGCATTTTAATGATGTGGTATTGGTGCTCAGTTGCTCAGTTATGTCTGACTCTTGGCAATGTCATGGACTGTAGCCCACCAGGTTTCTCCATGGAATTTTCCAGGCAAGAATACTGGAGTGGGTTGCTCTTTCCTTCTCCAGGGGATCTTCCTGATCCAGGGATTGAGCCCTCATCTCTTGCATCTCCTACATTGGCAGGTGGATTCTTTACCACTGCACCACCTGGGAAGCCTTTTAATGATATATGAAAGTGAAAGTGAAGTCGCTCAGTCATGTCGGACTTTTCAAAGCTGAGCCCCAGCCTCGTACATCCATGGGATTTTCTAGGCAAGAGTGCTGGAGTGGGTTGCCATTCCCTTCTCCAGGGGCTGTTCCCAACCCAGGGATCAAACCCAGGTCTCACGCATTGCAGGCAGATTCTTTACCAGCTGAGCCCCAAGAGAAGCCCAAGCATACTGGAGTGGGTAGCCTATCCCTTCTCCAGCAGATCTTCCTGACCCAGGAATCGAACCGAGATCCCTGCGTTGCAGGCAGCTTCTTTACCAACTGAGCTATCAGAGAAGCCTTTAATAATGTATAGCACTACAATAATTAAACACAATTGTGAAGATGGATAATATAAATTATATCACACTTCAGTTGTGCAACTCATTTATCACCCTACCTAGGAAGACTACAAACATTAAAGTAATGCAACCCTGTAAACATTTACTTGGTAGCCATTTTATCTTTCTCATTTATCTAAATAAGATGGGGAACTGCTACTTAAAATACAGGATCATTTATGATGTAGAAAGATTAAAAGGTAATTATATCATTTGGGAACTCCATGAGTTGAAAAATATTCTTCCAGTTTTCTTATTGGTTTGTTTCACAAAAAACATTAAGTGTATTTGAAACATGTGTGACTGTTAAGAGAGCTTTTTAGGGACTTCCCTGGTAGTCCAGTGGTTGCAATTCACCTTCCAGTGCAGGGGGTGCAGGTTCGATCCCTGGTAAGGGAACTAAGATCCCACATGCCTCATGGCCAAAAACTAAAACGTAAAACAGAACACTGTAACAAATTCAATGAAGACTATAAAATTGGTCTACATAAAAAAAATTTTAAAGAAGTACATTTAAATCATCTGTACACTTACAGATGACTGCTTCTTCAGAAAAGTATCCATCTACCATTTATTTTGTTTACAAATGTAATTTATAGTTCATTATACAATATGCTTGAGTCATTTGAGTAAGACATTTGGGAAATACATCTTATTTAAAAACCTATCTTTGGAAGAAAAAAACCTCAAGCTTAAAAAGGTCAGTTTGTTGAAAACAATATTAATTGCCATTGACTTCCTGTCAGTTTTGGACACTGACTTCCCTTCTCTTTCAGATTTTATTGTATTTAAACTAGAAGGGTGAATAAGATTGTCAACTCTTCTTCTGAAGCACATTTATGAAATGGATATGCATTTTAGGGAACACTGATATTAAATACCTCTGAGGTTTCTTTCCTTCATTTCCAGCAAGATTCCATACAATGGGTTTATAATAGTGTTGAGAGTGCTCAGGAAGACCTTCAGAAGTCCAACTCCAAACCTCCAGGAGATGAAGCAGGGGATTCCTTCGACTGTAAAGTAGAAGGTGGGTTTCTTCTTCTCCTCTTGGGCTTATAGGATTCTTTGTAATGTGCCATTGCCGAGTCCCAGTTATTAAAAACCTTATATGTTCAGGTGATTACCTTAGACATCATCTCAAATAGACGTCACATCAAATCCCTAAGTCATAATTGCTCATGGCTAACATGGAATAGCTACGACACTTTCTTAGGCACTCTGTTAGATATTTTAAATGGGTTACCTTATCAGCTTATCAGAAATGAAGCCCTGTTTTGTTGTTCAGTCACTCAGTCATGTCCGAGTCTTTTCCACCCCAGGAGACTGCAGCACACCAGACTTCCCTGTCCTTCACCATCTCCCAGAGTTTGCTCATTTCATGTCCAGTGAGTCAGTGATGCCATCCAACCATCTCATTCTATGTTATACCCTTCTCCTCCTGCCTTTAGTCTTTCCCAGCATCAGAGTCTTTCCAGTGAGTCAGCTCTTTGCATCAGCTGGTCAAAGTATTAGAGCTTCAGCTTCAGCATCAGTCCTTCCAATGAATATTCAGGGTTGATTTCTTTTAAGATTGACTGGTTTGATCTCCTTGCAGTCCAAGGGACTCTCAGGAGTCTTCTCCAACACCACAGTTCAAAGCATCAAAATTATCATCACCTGAACTTTATGGAGAAGAAATAGAGGTCCATGGAGGTTAATGAATGTGCCCAAGCTAATAAGTGGTAGAATGAGGATTCAAACCCCAGCTATAATATTAGTGTTTCCTTGTTTTGAGTTTAAATGTTGTGTCAACCTTCCTACTCCAATGTGGTTCACAAACCATGAGCACCTACATCACGTAAGTAAGATGGAGGTATAGAGGCTCAGCCCCACCCTCGATCTACTGGGTGAGAATCTCAATTTTAGCAAGGTAATATCTGTATGTACAATAAAATTTGAGAAGCCCTAGTTTAGAAATTCATGCTGCTGCTGCTAAGTCGCTTCAGTCGTGTCTGACTCCGTGCGACCCCATAGATGGCAGCCCACCAGGCTCCCCCGTCCCTGGGATTCTCCAGGCAAGAACACTGGAGTGGGTTGCCATTTCGAAAGTTCTAGTTCCTTTGAAATTATGTTTTTTCTGCTCTTGCCTATTTTATATTTATTGGTCCTGCCTTTATTCTAGGGATTAATTGTTTTAAGTAAACTAGTACTGTATTTTACTTAGTATTTACTATTAGATTCCTCATTCCTCAGCAGTTTCTTGCTTGAGACTACATTTTTTTTTTTCACTAGCTGACTGATTGTTGGCCAAAAACCTATAGGAATATATTCAGGATGGAAATTTTATTACAGTCAACAGTGATACATTTTCTCAATGAGTTAGCCTCAGAAGATACTGTTTGGGAAAATTCAGGCACTCTCTGCTGAAAAAATAATTAGTGCATCTCCTTTCTGCTTCAGTATGATTTTCTGTATTTTTTCTGCTTTGAGAAAATATTCATCCAGTGTTTGAGGCAGTTTTAGGAACCCTGACTTGAAGTTATGCATGATTTTAATGAAAAAATTGTGTTTCACGTTGATACAGATATAAGTAGGCATGCATATGGTCCATAGATCAAAACTGGGTGTGCAAAGATAAAACTAGTTATATTAGAATGGTAAGGTTTGGATCAGTCAATCTTATATTTTTCTTCAATGCTCTTCTTTTTAAAAACATTAGCTAGATACTTCATTTAGCACATCAGATTTAGTCACCCTTTAAAAACTCTAAAAGATATTCAGAGAGATTCAGATTATTTGAAGAGACTAAAAAACACCTTCCTGAGTTTGCTGAATTAACGTCGTCTTATTTTTCAGAGGTAATTGACAAGTTCAACACCATGGCGATCATCGACGGGAAGAAGGAGCACGTGAGTCTGACAGTGGACAATGTCCACCTGGAGTATGGCGTTGTGTATGAGTATGACAGCACCGCTGGGATCAAGTGCAACGTGGTGGAGAAGATGATCGAGCCCAAAGGCTTCTTCAGCCTCACTGCCAAGGTACAAGTGATCCTATCAGAGAAAGATATTATGTTCTCAGTAAAACAACTGAAGTCCTCACCCACCCCTGCTTTAAAAAACAAAATAGCTGTGATGCTTCAGCTGTCCGCTCATTCAAGTTCTCTTTTTTGTTCTTTTCTCCCCCATTACTCAACTGTGTATAGTCTTTTTTTTTTTTTTTTAATTGACCTCTTTTGGAGCTCAGTGTTATGTTAGATGGGCTGCTTGCCCAGGCGAGCATTAGTTGATTTGGCAGAGGTTGTCTGCATTTAGTAAGTTTGCTATGTCTGTGAATTCAGTATCGTGAAAATGCTTCAGATGGTTTTCATGACAGATGGTGCCTTCCTAAATGTACATAATCCTCTGAAGAATATTTGAAGTCATAAAATGCATTCAAATTCTGTAAGGCTCATGTTTATTTCATACAGTTTCTCAAAGCTTAGAGACTAGTTTATGAATAGATCTTCAGGTGTGTATATAATTCTTAGTTGTGAAGAGTCTTGTCCTTAGTCCTTAAAGCAAGACAAGGAGGGAGGAAGAGGATCTTCATCCAAATGGATAAAACACATCGTAAGTAAGAAGTCACCCTGTTCGCTTTCTACGATCCTTCCACAAAGCAATCGGTCAGACTCCTATTGCACCCTCCGCCGGTCAGAACTTTTGTGTTCCATCTTCTTTTACATCACCCTGGGAGGATTCAGGTACAAGAAGAAATATGTGTCTTCACCACCTTTATTTCTTCACTTCAGTTTGTATTTCAAATGTGTATAGTTGAGATAGATCTAGTAATAATAGCAGGTATTTTTTAAATTTTAGTGGAAGAAAATAATCGGAAAATCCAAATACACTATTTCAAAAATAATTATTTTATGTTTTTGTGTTATATTCTGAAAGTCAATTTCTTTTTTCATTTGTTTTTTTAAATTTAATTGGAGGGTAATTGCTTTACAATATGAAAGTCAGCTTCTTAAAATTATCCCATTATTATAATGACATTGTACCACTATATGTATGTATTGATAGAGAATCTATAGTTTCAAAATTCAACCCATTCCCAACTATTAATTCATTATACTACTGAGAAGATCTATAGAAGAGTTTTGGACCAGTTTATTTAATTATTTTATCTCATTTTCTAACTTTTTGAAATTTACAAAATTACATGGATTATTTTATATATGACAACTGTACAACTTAATACTGTATATATTTCTGTTTTACACATGAAGAAAGTCAAGGAAATTAAGAAATTTAACCAAGACCACACTGCTAATAATAAAGTGAGCTCTGATTTCTAGACTAGTGATTAAACCAGAAACTCACACTCCATATTCTGCAAGACAGGGAAATGGAAGTGGCAAGGGAGCTCAAATAAACATAGCATCTATACATTGTCTATCTCACACTATATTATAAAAATCTCATGCAAAGTTGTATCAGTCATTGTGATCCTTGAACAATCATAAATGCTACATATACATAATGTTCGTGCTAAGTTGCTTCAGTCATGTCCAACTCTTTGTGACTCTGTGGACCGTAGCCCACCAGGCTCCTCTGTCCATGGAATTCTCCAGGCAAGAATACTGGAGTGAGTTGCCATTCCCTTCTCCAGGGGATCTTCCCAACCCAGGGATCGAGCCTGCATCTATTACGTCTCCTGCATGGGCAGGCAGATTCTTTACCACTAGCACCACCTGGGAAGCCCACATATAAATAATACACATAATTAATTCTCTGTTCACTGGCAATTCTCAGTGATTCATGATGTACACACACGCTGCCTTATAATCAGTTCAGATAGCCAAAAGGTTTACCAATTGAGCACATCATATGAATGGCTTTATGTGCTGCTTTTATCAGACAGAGTTCAGACACTGGAAGCAATGTTGTTTTTTAACTTTGGCAAGAGAAAGTCTCATTTATTCCATCCTTCTTCGAACATTTGTTATTATAAATGCACTCTCCGTACCAGGCTCTCAGTAGCAGGAAAGGATATGGTTTTCCTTAGTTTTTGTTGTTCTATTACCAAGTTGAAGAAAAAAAAATGTTCTGAATAACTCTGACTAAAATATGGGCAGTGAGTTCCCACATCAGAGTGTACTGATTTATTCAGCAGGGCGTCTTTGAAGTCCCCTCACTCCCTCAGGCAGCCTTTTATAGCCAGCAGAAGGGAAAACAGGAGATGCCAGACACACAAGTCCATCCCTTCACTGCCAGGGTTTATTGAACACAGAAATCTCAGGCAGCTAAAAGAAGCACACTGGGGAAAAAACACCCTATGTTGTAGAATTGTGAACATTTTATTTGGCTGATTTTGAAGCTTTTATTTTCTTGTTCTGTTTTGTGTGTGTGTGTGTATGTGTCTTCAGGTTCTTGAAGCCCTGGCTAAAAGCGATGATCTTTTCATACAAAACTGCACCAGCCTTAGCTCTTTGAATGAAGTGATTCCTACTGACCTTCAAAGTAAATTCAGTGCCATTTGTAGTGAAAAAATTGAGCGCATATGTCAGAGAATATCCAGTTACAAAAAGGTAAAGTAAAGGCTCTGGGTATTTTACACGTGATTATTATTTAAATTATTATTGTAATGTCAAATTTAATCCAGTGTTTGATTTTTTATTCCTTATTTATGTACCAGTTTATTGAAATAATGCTAAGATTTATATGGCATTTTAGAGTTTTTCAAATGCCTTTATATCCTTTACCTCATTTGATCTTTGTAAGCTAAGTCATTATTTCATATTTTCCAATATAATAACCGAGACCTAGAGATTAAATTGGGATTCCCAGGTGGCACAGTGGTAAAGAATCCACTGGCCAGTGCAGGAGAAGCAGGAGATGTAAGTTCAATCCCTGGGTTGGGAAGATCCCCTGGAGGAGGAAATGGCAACCCAGTCCAGTATTCTTGCCTGAAAATCCCATGGACAAAGGAGCCTGGCGGACATCAGGCCATGGTTTCGCAAAGAGTCAGACACGACTAAGCATGCATGCCTGCATTCATGCAAAGAATTAAATTACTTACTGCAAGTATAGAGTTGGGATGTTAATCCAAACCACCAAATTCTGAAGTCAGATTTTAAAATGATACAGTAGTTGTTCTTTCCCTGTTCTCTCAACAGAGGGAACAGAGTCCTCAATCAGAAAGTACTTGGAACACAGCTGTTTCCTTCATTAACTGAGAATATTAATTGAGCACCTTTTATGCATGAAGCTGTTCTTGGTTCCAGGAATATGGCAGCAAAGGTTCTTCCCTCATGATGTTTCCATTTGAGTGGGGGAGACAGCAACAAAGTAAATACATGTCTACAAAGGGGAAAATAAACTATGGAAGAGAATTATGAGGACAACCATGGTGGGAAGTACCAATGTGGGAACTCTGAACTGGGTAGCTAGAGAAAGCATCCTTAGGAAAGCTTGTATTTAAGCGACAAGTAGAGCTCTTTGGCCAAATGAGAGGACGAAGCCTCCAGGTAGACAGAACAGCTGCTGGTGGTGTTCAGTTGCCACGTCGTGTCCAGCTCTTCATGACCCCACAGACTGCAGCATACCAGGCCTCCCTGTCCCTTACCATGTCCCGAGATTCACCTATGTTCTTGTCCATTGAATCGGTGATGCCACCCAACCATTTCATCCTCTGTTGCCCTCTTCTCATTCTGCCTTCAGTCTTTCCCAGCATTAAAGTTTTTTCCAGTGAGTCAGCCATTTGCATCAAGTGGCCAAAGTATTAGAGCTTCAGCTTCAGCATCAGTCCTTTAGGCCTCAAAGCAGAAAGAAGGCCAGGGTGTTAGGTGGAAAGAGATTAGTCCTAAGGGTGAGGCTTCAGCAGGGACCAGCATGAGATGCTGAGAAACTCTGTACCTTTCAGGACTTTGGGTTTTCTTCTTAGATCAACGAGAAGTTGGAAGTTTTTAGATATAATGGTGGCTTCATTTAATGTAGGTTTTTGAAAGGTCATGCTGGGAACTTCGGTGGTAGTGCAGTAGTCAACACTTTGCCTGCCAGTGCAAGGGTGTGGGTCCAATCCCTGGTCAGGGAGCTGAGACCCCACATGCCTCGTCACCCAAAAACCAAACCTTAAAACAGAAACAATATTGTAACAGACTTCATAAAGATGGTCTACATCACATCCAAAAAAAAAAGATAGCGCTGGCTCCCCTGTAGGAATAGATTGCAAGGTGCAACTTGCAATCTAGAGAGGTGTGTCCAGGTGAGTGATGGTGCTGGCATAGACTCTGGTGAAGACAGAGGAGACAGAGAACATTTAGTGAATTTGACAATATATTTTAGAGACAGAGTAAATAAAAATGGATCTTCAAAACATATCTTTTAATATATTTTAATTTTTTTTTCTATTTGTATCAATGGGAAGATAGCTAATTAAATTATTTTCCTCAAAGTGAGACTGGTTGCATGGACATTTTGTTTGTGCATGTGTGTGGTGGAGTTTAATAGCCAATGAATGACCTAAAAGGAAGAGTCTCCTCACCAGAAAGTAAATTAGCCAAAACCTTGATCTTGAAGTTCTTGCCTGCGGAAGTGTGACTGAATACATCTCTGTTCTTTAAGCTAAAAAAAAAAAAAAAAGAGTGAGAGAGAGACTAATTGCTGAAAATTTGATGGTCATAATAGGAAATATTATTTATCCCAGTGTATGTGAATATACTTAACTGACTATGTTTGATATGGTAAATAAAAGATAAGCCCTTTTGTGTCCAGATATGTCCATTTAGAAATAGGCAAATACGTGAAAGAATACCCAAGGAATTTCAATCTTGGTTACCTCAGGTAGGAGAAAGAAAAGAGGACTCACTGTGTTTTTCTTTAAGGCCCTACCGATACTGTTTGGCTTGTTAAGTTGACTATATATTGATGTCATAATTTTATGAAGAAAAAATGATATTCAAGATCACTGTATAACTGTCATATCTGTTCACCCTCTTTCCATGACTGCTGTTGACCCCTTTGAGTTTGAGAACCATTCCATGAATATGCCTTGTGGAAGCCGAAGAACAGAAGATTTTCTTTTTACTTCTCCTGTCTCTTTGAGATGTGACAGTTCTTTGAAGTTAAATTTAAAAGCTCTAAACAAATGCAAATTAGTAGTTCCCTTTTGAACACATTTTGAAAAGAGAGTCATTCTACTTCAGAGATGGATCTGTATAAAGTATGGTAGGGTTCGGGCAGATTCTGGTTATCAAACTTGCACGGTTGTGTGTCTCGTTTTTCTACCTCGTTTTCAATTTCTTCCTATTTCTCTGCATTCATTCAAACAACAAAAGCAGTAGAAGAAGCTTAAAGAAATATACATAGGGGAAGGTAAAATATCTAAGTAAAAGCAAAACATTAGGATGAGGGTATATTACATAGGGTATTGATTCAGCTGCTTCAAGAAGGGCCAAGACAACATCGACTTAAAGCAGAAAGTTTATTTCTCACTCTTGTGAAAGCCCAACCGATAGGAGTCCAGTGTGGTGGAGCTTAATGATCTTCTAGGGATCCTCTTATATTTTTGTTTTCTCCTCTAGGATATTGTCCTCTTCCACAAAGCCAAAGTTGGCTCACCACCACCATGTCTAAATGAATTTCCCTTAAACGGGGAAAGAGAAAGCAGAGAGTGAATTGCTTCCTTTTGAGGGTAGGACCCAGAAGTTGTAAAGTGAAAGTGAAGTCGCTCAGTCGTGCCCGACTATTTGTGACCCCATGGATAGTAGCCTGCACCAAGCTCTACCATCCATGAAATTTTCAAGGCAAAGTACTGGAATGGTTTGCCATTTCCTCCATCCCTATTTACATCTTGTTAGACTTTTAGTGCAAAGGAGGCTAAGACATGTAGTCTCAAACTGAGCATCCATGTGGCAAAGTAAGTGCTTCCTCGGTGGCTCAGCAGTAAAGTCCTCCTGCAGTGCAAGAGCTGCAGAAGACTCGGGTTCAATCCCTGGATCAGAAGGATCCCCTGGAGGAGTTCATGGCAACCCACTTCCAGCATTCTTGCCTGCAGAATCCCATGGACAGAGGAACCTGACAGGCTACAGTCCATAGGATTGCAAAGAGTCAGACATGACTGAAGCAACTTAGCACGCATGTGCCAAACTAAAACTTAAGGAACTTTATTACTTAGAGAAAGAAGGAGAGAATGAATATTGAAGGAAAATGAATAGGTAAATTTAGAGATAAAGCTATGTTAGAGGGACTTCCCTGGTGGTCCAGTGGTTAAGACTTCACCATCAGTGCAGGGGGTGCGAGTTTGATCCTTGATTGGGGATCTAAGGTCCCACATGTCTCAGGAACAAAAAAACAAACAACAAAAATCTTCCCATAAAACAGAAGCAATGCTGTAGCAAATTCAATAATGACTTTTAAAATGGTCCACATCAAAAAAGATAATCTTAAAAAAATTATTAGAAGAGATGGTATTAAAATTTTTATTTCAAAAAAAAATTTTTTTTTAATGATATTCATTGGAAAAATGAGAGAGAGAAAGAGAGATGGTCTAGATCATCAGGGAATAAAGGGTATAGGTAAGTAGGTCCTAAGACTACCTACTCAAGTGGCATATTCTGTTTGGCCTTCAGCTTCCTGATGGCTAAAATGAAAAAGGAACACTGTCTGTCACATATCTATCAGCATTTCTGTGGTATATACATAGTTTCTTAATAGAGAGGCAGAACTTTTCTTGGATTGAGTTCTAAATGAAATCTCTCACCCGGAGTTTCAAAGAGGCAACAACAGGAATGTCAAGGCAGTGCCCTTAAACATAGTCCTGCAAAAGAAGCAGACATCCATTTTATGTGGCAGATATGTTTAATGCATTCCTTAATGAAATATCAGAGGTCAAAAACTGAAGTCCACAAAAGCAAGTTTGTTGCAGTATGGGACAGGAAGACTAGAAAATTACTTAGTAAATGTGTACGTTTTGTGTAGGCAGTGGGGCCTTAAGTCAGTTATTTGAAGAAGACTTCCCTCTCCCACATACTGTCTACTTGAGAAGAAAGGTCAAAATACATGAAGCAATAATAATACTCAATAGCCTCCTTGGAGATGTTTCCATAATGGTCAATATGCTGGCACTCACCACCCTACTCTACATGCTACTCCTTCCTGCAGTTATGGAGCACACAACAGTTTATAGCAGTTGATATCAGGCATTGTGTACCATATTTTGGATTTCCTGGGTGGGTCAGTGGTAAAGAATCCACCTGCCGATGCAGAAGATGCAGGAGACATGGGTTCGATCCCTGGGTTGGGAAATCCCCTGGAGAAGGAAATGGCAACCCACTCCAGGATTCTTGCCTGGGAAATGTCATGGACAGAGGAGCCTGGTGGGCTATAGTCTGTGGAGTTCCAAAAGAGTCAGACACGACTTAGCAACTAAACAACAAACCATATTTTACAGTTTGCCTGTGTTGTGTAATCTTACCAACACAGTGGTATGAGATACATTTCCTTGATGAAGTGACCGAAGTTCAGAGTGGTCAGCTAACTTTCCCAAAGGCACACAGCTGGGAACAGCAGTGGAATTTGAACCGTGTTCCCTTTTATTCTAGAATTGTTTACCTGTAGTTGTTACTGTGCTAAACAGCACGGTTCTGACTGCAAATGAGTACATGCGCAATTGCTTAGTTGTGGCCTGCTCTTTGCGACCCCATGGACTGTAGCCCATGAGGCTCCTCTGTGCATGGAATTTTCCTGGCAAGAATACTGGAGTAGGTTGCCATTTTGTCCTCCAGGGCATCTTCCTGACCCAGGGATAGAACTCCTGTCTCCTCTCTCCTGCATTACAGGCAGATCCTTTATTGTGGAGCCACCAGGGAACTGCAAGGGCAATAGCCTTTCAGAGGAGGAGAAATCCTCTTGGATTGAGTAGTCAGCAGATGCTAGCTGCTCTCAGTTGGAAAGATGTGTCAGATTGATTTGATATCTCTCTTTACTTCCTTCTCAAGTAAAGAGAGATATCATAAGCAAAGGAAAAGACTTAGAAATGAGACTGATCTTATTGAGGAAGAGTTGACAAGCTGCCTGGGCCTGAAAGGAGAATTTGAGTTGGATGCAATTAAAAAGGAAACCTGACAAAATATGATTTTTCCAGTGATGTTTTGAAGTGACATAATCATCAGATTTGTTTGTAAGATGTCCTTATTGATGGTGATTTGGACCTGAAGAAGCCTTGGGGATGCAGAGAAAAGATCAGTTCAAGCTATGTGTAGGACGGAGAGAAAAGATCAGGTCAGGCTATGTGCTGAATTGTTTATGATGATAAAGGAGGTGTTATTTTTGGTTTCTAACAGCCTGGTTTGAGATAAAATGAGGGGTGTATATTGGGCTTTCCTGGTGGCTCAGATGGTAAAGACAGGCTTCCCTGGTGGCTCTGTTGGTAAAGATTCTGCCTGCAGTGCAGGAGGCCTGGGTTCAATTCGTGGGTCGGGAAGATCCCCTGGAGAAGAAAATGGCAACCCACTCCAGTATTCGTGCCTGGGAAATCCCATGGACAGAGGAGCCTGGTGGGCTACAATCCATGGGTCACAAAGAGTCAGACGCAACTTAGTGGGTTAACTGAACTGATGAGGGGTGTATGTTGTAGGGTGTCAGAAGCAGAAAGTATAGGAGTTTCCCCCAAAAGTGGGTGATTCTCAAAAACATCCTGGCATGTGAGAAGCATCTCCCATTTCTGCAGGAGTAACTGGGCGCTTGGGAATCTTTTAAAGCAGAAGTGGACAAGCTACTGGGCAGTGATTTCAAGTGATAAAAAGAATGTTGCTGAAGTTTGAAAGCTCTCGTATGTACATTATTGCTGTTTGAGCCTCGAAGTAGCCATGTGTACGGAATACTCTTATCATCCTGCTTTTTTCCTTAGGGAGATTAAGAATTGACTTTGCATCACATATTTGGCAGGCAGTCAACTAGGTATCATTCCTATGGAGAACTGTCTCACTTATTTTTATTTTTCATTTAGGAACTAGGACTTAAGTGCTTTAAAAGCAATCCCTTCATCATCATCACTTCTTGACCATAAATCTACTTAGAATCATTCAGTTCAGTTCAGTTCAGTCGCTCAGTCATGTCTGACTCTTTGCGACCCCATGAACTGCAGCATGCCAGGACTAACTGTCCTTCACCAACTCCCGGAGTCCACCCAAATTCATGTCCATTGAGTTGGTGATGCCATCCGACCATCTCATCCTCTGTTGTCTCCTCCTCCTGCGCTCAATCTTTCCCAGTATCAGGGTCTTTTCCAGTGAGTCAGCTCTTTGCATCAGGTGGCCAAAGTATTGGAGTTTCAGCTTCAACATCAGTCTTCCAATGAACACTCAGGACTGATCTCCTTTAGGATAGATTGGTTGGATCTCCTTTCAGTCCAAGGGACTCTCAAGAGTCTTCTCCAACACCACAGTTAAAAAGCATCAATTCTTCTGCACTAAACTTACTTTATAGTCCAACTCTCACATTCATAAACGACCACTGGAAAAAGCTTGACTAGACCTCTCTTTGTTGACAGAGTAATGTCTCTGCTTTTGAATATGCTATCTAGGTTGGCCATAACTTTTCTTCAAACAGTAAGCATCTTTTAATTTCATGGCTGCAATCACCATCTGCAGTGATTGTGGAGCCTAAGAAAATAAAGTCAGCCACTGTTTCCACAGTTTCCCCATCTATTTCCCATGAAGTGATGGGACGAGATGCCATGATCTTCGTTTTCTGAATGTTGAGCTTTAAGCCAACTTTTTCACTCTCCTCTTTCACCTTCATCAAGAGGCTTTTTAGTTCCTCTTCACTTTCTGCCATAAGGGTGGTGTCATCTGCATATCTGAGGTTATTGATATTTCTCCCGGCAATCGTGATTCCAGCTTGTGCTTCCTCCATCCAGCCCAGCGTTTCTCATGGTGTACTCTGCATAGAAGTTAAATAAGCAGGGTGACAATATACAGCCTTGACTTACTCCTTTTCCTATCTGGAACCAGTCTGTTGTTCCATGTCCAGTTCTAACTGTTGCCTCCTGACCTGCATACAGGTTTCTCAAGAGGCAGGTCAGGTGGTCTGGTATTCCCATCGTTTTCAGAATTTTCCAGTTTATTGTGATCCACACAGTCAAAGGCTTTGGCATAGTTAATAAAGCAGAAATAGATGTTTTTCTGGAACTCTCTTCCTTTTTTGATGATCCAGTGGATGTTGGCAATTTGATCTCTGGTTCCTCTGCCTTTTCTAAAACCAGCTTGAACATCTGGAAGTTCATGGTTCACGTATTGCTGAAGCCTGGCTTGGAGAATTTTGAGCATTACTTTACTAGCATGTGAGATGAGTGCAATTGTGTGGTAGTTGAGCATTCTTTGGCATTGCCTTTCTTTGGGATTGGAATGAAAACTGACCTTTTCCAGTCCTGTGGTCACTGCTGAGTTTTCCAAATTTGCTGACATTGAGTGCATCACTCTCACAGCATCATCTTTTAGGATTTGAAATAGCTCAACTGGAATTCCATCACCTCCACTAGCTTTGTTCATAATGATGCTTCCTAAGACCCAGTTGATTTCATATTCCAGGATGTCTGGCTCTAGGTTGGTATCTTTCTAATGAAGTGGAGAAACAAGCTTAACAAGAAAACATTTCAAAAATCTTTTCAGTTTGAATAAAATGTTGATACCTAAGGTAATAGTCTGTCATGGAAAGTAAATTCTATTTGTATATCAAATGTGTGTGAACAGAAACTAGCATTTGTGAATATATATTTTTAATTTCCACATATTTACTTTTAAACTGTTATTATTTGTTGTTTAGTTGCTAATTCATATCTGACTCTTTGTGACCACATGGACTGCAGTCTGCCAGGCTCCTCTGTCCATGAGATTTCCTAGGCAAGAATAATGGAGTGGGTTTCCATTTCCTTCTCCAGGTGATCTTCCCAAACCAGCGATTGAACCCACATCTCCTACATTGGCAGGCAGATTCTTTATCAGTGAGCCACCAGGGAAGCCCAAACTATTATTAGCAACCCATTTTTCTCCAAAACAAAAGCTTCAAACAGGCCTCTTTCTATAAAATAGAATGTATCCTTAGAAACTAAAATCTCAAAGAGGCTGGCTTTCGCTTATTGTTTTGCCTCAAAGTTTTAAGTTTTAAAAATAGAAACAGGTTGATATTTTTGGTTTCCATTGCTAGGCTGCTGCCATCAGATTTGAATTTTTGGCCAGTGGTACAGGCCACAGATGTTCAGACCTTGCTGGGGACCCGAGTGAACCCTAAGCTGGCATTTAATCCCCATGGGGCAGGAAGTGTGGGCAATGGATCCAGACTCAAAACTATGAGCTGTTTGGAGGAATGCTGCTCACGCTCTATTGGCCTGAAACTTAAAAATTCTGGATTCTCTCTCCTGTTTCCAAATAATTCCATAATTGGGCTTATTTTTGGCAGTGGGAATACTTCTTCCATATATTTAATGAGCTTTCAAGAGATAGTTCCTGTTTACACAAAAATACTATCTGTAGGGGCAGGAGTTGTATCTCCAGCATTTCTCATGATGCACTCTGCATAGACGTTAAATAAGCAGGGTGACAATATACAGCCTTGACGTACTCCTTTTCCTATTTGGAACCAGTCTGTTGTTCCATGTCCAGTTCTAACTGTTGCTTCCTGACCTGCATACAGATTTCTCAAGAGGCAGGTCAGGTGGTCTGGTATTCCCATCTCTTTCAGAATTTTCCCCAGGTAATTGTGATCCACACAAAGGCTTTGGCATAGTCAATAAAGCAGAAATAGATGTTTTTCTGGGACTCTCTTGCTTTTTCCATGATCCAGTGAATGTTGGCAATTTGATCTCTGGTTCCTCTGCCTGTTCTAAAACCAGCTTGAACATCTGGAACTTCATGGTTCATGTACTGCTGAATCCTGGCTTGGAGAATTTTGAGCATTACTTTACTAGTGTGTGTGAGATGAGTGCCATTGTGCAATAGTTTGAACATTCTTTGGCATTACCTATCTTTGGGATTGGAATGAAAACTGACCTTTTCCAGTCCTGTAGCCACTGCTGAGTTTCTCAAATTTGCTGGCATACTGAGTGCAGCACTTTCACAGCATCATCTTTTAGGATTTGAAATAGCTCAACTGGAATTCCATCACCTCCACTAGCTTTGTTCATAGTGATGCTTCCTAAGGCCCACTTGACTTCACATTCCAGGATGTCTGGCTCTAGCTGAGTGATCACACCATCGTGATAATCTTGGTCATGAAGATCTTTTTTGTACAGTTCTTCCATGTATTCTTGCCACCGCTTCTTAATATCTTCTGCTTCTGTTAGGTCCAGACCATTTCTGTCCTTTATCGAGCCCATCTTTGCATGAAATGTTCCCTTGGTATCTCTAATTTTCTTGAGAGATCTATAGTTTTTCCCATTCTGTTGTTTTCCTCTATTTCTTTGCATTGATCCCTGAAGAAGGCTTTCTTATCTCTCCTTAGAGAAGGCTTCTAGTAGAAGTCCTACTAGAAGTATAAGTGAAGGTAAAGTAAAGTGAAGTGAAGTCGCTCAGATGTGTCCGACTCTTTGCGACCCCATGGATTGCAGCCTACCAGGCTCTTGAGGAGCCTTTCAGTCCTTGGAATTTTCCAGGCAAGAGTACTGGAGTGGGTTGCCATTTCCTTCTCCAGGGGATCTTCCCAACCCAGGGATCGAATCCAGGTCTCCCACACTGTAGGCAGATGCTTTACCGTCTGAGCCACCATGGAAACCTTCAGAGATTCATAGGTTTATTAAATCTTAGGTCTTCCCTGGTAGTCTAATAGCTGAAACTCCATGCTCCCAATACAGGGAGCTCAGGTTCAATCCCTGGTCAGGGAACTAGAACCCACCTGCTGCAACTCAGAGTGTGTGTGCCACAACTTAAAAAAAAAAAATATGTCATGCATGCCTCAACTAAACATTCCACGTGCTGCAACTAACAGACTCGGCACAGCCAAATAAATAAATAAATATTTTTACACAGATCAAGAATTCTTTAAATGCCTTCTGTCTTTCAGTGTTTAGACTATTTTCACTATATTGTGCTGTCCTTAGTCGCTCAGTCATGTCCAACTCTTTGTGACCCCATGGACTGTAGCCAGGCCCCTCTGTCCATGAAATTCTCCTGTCAAGAAGACTGGAGTGGGTTGCCTTGCCCTCTTCCAGGAGTTCTTCCCAACCAAGGGATCGAACCCAGGTCTCCTGCATTGCAGACAGATTCTTTACCATATGAACCACCAAGGAAGCCCAAGAATACTGGAGTAGGTAGCCTATCCATTCTCCAGGGGACCTTCCCGACCCAGGAATCGAACCAGGGTCTCCTGCATTGTGGGAGGATTCTTTTCCAGCTGAGCTACCAGGGAAATCCCATTTTTCAGTATATATCATTATCAAATATTTAATAATTTGTTAATAAATTCCTGCATGTTAGTCCAGTTCCATTCAGAGTCCTACTATGGGGTAGCACTTTGCTGAGCTTTATAGCTTCTGACAAATGATTTGAAAACATAGTTTAAATGTACATAAGATAGATCATATTCTAATAGTGAGCTTAAAAGATGTGATTTTTGATTTCACATCTTTATTCTTGAATTTAACCTAGAAAAGTCGCTAAGTCCATTTCCTCCTCCAGAGGATCTTCCTGACCCAGGGATTGAACCCTTGTTTCTTATGTCTCCTGCATTGACAGGTGGGTTCTCTATCACTAGCACCACCCGGGAAGCCCTTCAGTTTGGGGGATGACATACCCTGGTGGCCTAGGTGGTGAAGAACCTGCCTGCAATGGGTTTGACCTGGATTTGATCCCTGGGTTGGCAAGATCCTTTGGAGGAGGAAATGCCAACCCATTTCAGCATTCTTGCCTGGAGAATCCCCATGGACGGAGGAGCCTGATGGGCTACTGTCCGTGGGGTCACAAAGAGTCGGAGACGACTGAGTGACTAAGCGCACACACGCAACTGAAACGGAGCTGGTGGCTATCGGTCCTTTGCTTCTGAAACTATAATCGACCTCTGTGAGATGCTTTGTGGTACAGAAGACATGTCAGCATCACCCTCGTGGAGTTCACATCTGCTCAGGGAGAGAGAAATAAGAAAGTTATTCATAACTACAAGGGGGAGTTACAGAGTGCTGTAACCTAACACCTAACACCAGGAAAATTGAACTTAGACTGGCACTCAAGGAACATCTCTTGACAATTTCACAGAACTTGAAAGTGCATAGGAGTAAGTTTGGAAATGAAGGAAGAATATTCTAGTGACATTGAACAGTTTGTACCAGGACCTCCAGAGAGAAGACGGTGTGGGAGAGGAACTGAGTGCAAGCCAGAGGAGCAAAGGGAAGAGAGCTTGAGACAGATAACCCGGGTATGGATCAGACTTTAGGTGGCTGTGTAGACCATGGCAGGCTTCCCAGTTGGTGTGGTGGTAAAGAACCTGCCTGTCAATGTAGGAGACATAAGCCAATTGAACCTGCCAATGTGGATTCTATTCCTGGGTTGGAAAGATCCCCTGGAGAAAGGCATGGCAGCCCACTCCAGTATTCTTGCCTGGAGAATCCTATAGACAGAAAAGCCTGGTGGACTATAGTTCATATCATCACAAAGAGTCAGAGTGGACTGAATGACTTAGCACACACGTAAACCATGGCACGTCTAGACCATGGATGAATTGCAAAGTTTTAAGTCATTGAGTGGCTATCTGAGGAAGCTGTGTAAATTCCTTGAGCATCACTTTATTCTCAATGGCACAGAAGCAGAGTCCACACCAGTCTTCAGGCTGATCCTGACCCAAGGCTCAGCAGGGATTAGTAGAAACCATGGAAGGTACAGTCTGTTCTGCCTCAGGGGTACCACCACAGAGCTTTGCTGTCTAGCTTGTTCACAGACTTAGGTCTGGGTCAGCTTTCTCGCAGTGTTTGGAATAATTCTTCTTCTACCCTTGACCTGACAGCTACCCTATTTTCCCAGCTTGCCTCACTTTAAATATTATGTTCCTATCTTGGTGTCCTAGGACACCGATTCGATTTCTCTCTCTGACTCTCAGCTGCTAGGAGCCTGTGGATTTGAGTCCTAGTAAGTGGTATTGATCACTTAAATTCATTTCTTTTATCGCTTAGCTTGCAGTCAGAGTTTCAAAGGCATCCATTGCATTTGCTGCCTCTGTGGCTTTGCTTTTCTAAGAATGTGTGGGTTTTAAAGTAATGACTTAATTTCTAACAACTTATAATTTATTTCACCCATTCCAGTTGACATGATGTAATTTTCTTTTGACTTTGCTGTGGATGACAGGAGTGAAATGTTTGATTATCACAGCATGTTTAACTGCTTTCTCTTTCTTCTTTCTTTTACAGTTTTCTCGTGTACTAAAGAATAGAGCCTGGCCCACCTTTAAACAGGCCAAATCTAGAATCTCCCCTCTGCACAGCAGTGACTTCTGCCCTACAACTGCCATGTCAATGTGATGGAAGTTTCTTATCCCAAAACATCAACATCCTTGGGGAGTGCGTTTGGCGTTCAGTTGGATAGTAGGAAACATAATTCTCATGATAAAGAAAATAAATCTGAACAAGGTAGGTTAGCTTTTTAAACTTTATCAAATTATGACAAGTAACTTAGGCAGTCATAACTATTCCCGCCTCCCTGGAATTGGATAGATTCCTGGCATGTCAGCAAGTCCGAATTAAAGGATTCCCCACTCTAGTCATTTGGATAATTATGCATAAGTCTGTGTAGGATGAAAGTGGACTTATGCATTTTGTATTACTTTTCCTTCAAAAAGAAAGATTGTTTTTGGCTTCCTTATATGTCTGATAAGCACAACTCATCTTGCTGTGAAATCTCTCATCTGAAATGGCCTTGTAACTGTGAGAAAAATATAGGAGGAGCAGCTGCAAGGAAAGCAGAGTACCATCCCATGCCATCAGAGTGGGCCATGGGATTGAATTGTATCCTAATTTTGAATCTCAACTCCCTATAAGCTTTAATTCTTGAATTAAATTTAACATTGGATTGGCATTTTATTTTTTGTAAAGTTGGGCATCTAAAATGGATTGCACTGGATTGCTACTGTAAGCTAAAGGTAATAGTTGTTACTATAGAATGATTTTAACTCCTCAGGAAAACTAAGCCCTATGGTGTACATTCAACATACAATCACGACCATGGCAGCCCCTTCAGGTCTCTCTCTGGGACAGCAAGATGGACATGGTCTCCGGTATTTGTTGAAAGAAGAAGACTTAGAAACCCAGGATATCTATCAGAAACTTCTGGGCAAACTTCAGACTGCACTGAAAGAGGTGGAGATGTGTGTTTGTCAAATAGATGAGTAAGTATTTTATTTACTGACCTTTTAAATGTTCCTGATAAAATAGCTGTAGAAAATGGGACTCTTGAACATCCATTATTCTATGTAGTGTTTGAAAATATAGGAATTTTTGCTGACCGTTTAGGTCTTCTTCATTCCATACCTTAAAAACAATGTGGTTCTTGTTTGAACAATGTAAGTCGCTAAGTGGTGTCTGACTCTTTGTGACCCCATCAACGGCAGCATGCCAGGCCCCCTATTGCTCACTATCTCCCAGAGTTTGCCCAAGTTCGTTGAATCAAAACATGTTCATTGCCCATTGAATCAAAACATGTCAATTCTGTTGACTTACGTTTTAAGGAAGCATTTAGTACCAGAGAATAATAGACCATCTTACCTGCCTCCTGAGAAATCTGCATGTAGGTCAAGAAGCAACAGTTAGAACTGGACATGGAACAACAGACTGGTTCCAAATCGGTAAAGGAGGACATCAAGGCTGCATATTGTCACCCTGCTTATTTAACTTATATGCAGAGTACACCATGAGAAACGCTGGGCTGGAGGAAGCACAAGCTGGAATCAAGATTACTGGGAGAAATATCAACAGCCTCAGACATGCAGATGACACCACCCTTATGGCAGAAATTGAGGAAGAACTAAAGAGCCTCTTGATGAAAGTGAAACAGGAGAGTGAAAATGTTGGCTTAATAGAAAACAAAGCAACTGACAAAGAATTAACCTCAAAAATATACAGGTAGCTCATGCAGCTCAATACCAGAAAAATAAATGACCCAATCAAAAAATGGGCTAAAGAACTAAACAGACATTTCTTCAAAGAAGACATACAGATGGCTAACAAACACATGAAAAGATGCTCAACATCACTCATTATCAGAGAAATGCAAATCAAAACCACAATGAGGTACTATCTTATACCGGTCAGAATGGCTGCTATCACAAAGTTTACAAACAATAAATGCTGGAGAGGGTGTGGAGAAAAGGGAACCCTCTTACACTATTGGTGGGAATGTAAACTAGTACAGCCACTATGGAGAACAGTGTGGAGATTCCTTAAAAAACTGGAAATAGAACTGCCATATGACCCAGCAATCCCATTGCTGGGCATACACACCAAGGAAACCAGAATTGAAAGAGACACATGTACCCCAGTGTTCATCGCAGCCTGTTTACAATATCTAGGACATGGAAGCAGCCTAGATGTCTATCGGCAGACAAATGGATAAGAAAGCTGTGGTACATATACACAATGGAATATTACTCAGCTATTAAAAAGAATGCATTTGGATCAGTTCTAAAAAGGTGGATGAAACCGGAGGCTGTTATAAGAATGAAAGTAAGTCAATAAGGAAAACACTGATACAGTATATTAATGCATATATATGGAATTTAGAAAGATGGTAATGATGACCCTATATGTGAGACAGCAAAAGAGACACAGATATAAAGAATAGACTTTTGGATTCTTTGGGAGAAGGCAAGGGTGAGATGACTTGAGAGAATAGCATTGAAATATGTGTATTACCATATGTGAAATAGATCACCAGTCCAAGTTTGATGCATGAAACAGGGCACTCAAAGCCAGTACACTGGGACAACCCTGAGGGATGGGATGGGAAGGGAGGTGGGAGGGGGGTTCAGGATGGGGAAAAGACGTACACCCATGGCTGACTCATGTCTACGTATGGCAAAAACCACTACAATGTTGTAAAGTAATTAGCTTCCAATTAAAATAAATACATTAAAAAAAAAACACACAACTCAACTTTCAGAAAACTTAAATCATGGCATCTGGTCCAATCACCTCATAGCAAATTGATGGGGAAACAATGGAAACAGTGAGATACTTTATTTTGGGGGGCTCCAAAATCACTGCAGATGGTGAACGCAGCCATGAAATGAAAAGATGCTTGCTCTTTGGAAGAAAAGCTATGATCAACCTAGACAACATATTAGAAAGCCAGAGATATTACTTTGCCAATAAAGGTCCATCTCCTCAAAGCTGTGGTTTTTCCAGTAGTCATGTATGTATGTGAGAGTTGGACTATAAAGAAAGCTGAGGGTCCAAGAATTGATGCTTTTGAACTGTGGTGTTGGAGAAGACTCTTGAGAGTCCCTTGGACTGCAAGGAGATCCAAGAAGTCTATCCTAAAGGAATCAGTCCTGAATATTCATTGGAAGGACTGAGTTGAAGCTGAAACTCCAGTACTTTGGCCACCTGATATGAAAAACTGACTCACTAGAAAAGACCCTGATGCTGGGAAAGGTTGAAGGCGCGAGGAGACGGGAACGACTGAGAATGATATGGTTGGATGGCATCACTGACTCGATGGACATGAGTTTGAGTAAGCTCCAGGAGTTGGTGGTGGACAGGGAGGCCTGGTGTGCTGCAGTCCATGGGATTGCAAAGAGTCGGCATGACTGAGCCACTGAACTGAACTTAGTACCAGAGAGGAGAATAAAATTCTTTCATACAGAAAACACTGAGTTTCAACGTGCAAATGCTGAGGTCCAGCCCCAGTGGATCTAGGGAATTCGAAGCGAGGACGGCGTCGGCGAGGAAAAACTTATTTAGAAATATAAGATTAGGAAATAATAGTATAGTAGGAAAATTTAGTGGAGAAAAGAGGCTGAATAACTTGGGTTACGGGGAAAGCCAATAGAATCTCAAGACAAGAGATTTGCACCATCTACGGGGGGCCACCGACGCCGACTTGAATCTCTAAGGGTGCCCTGCCCTGGGCTCCCTTTCACGCGGAACTTAAAAGCCGGGAGAAGTAAGTAGACACGGCGAGCCTCCACGCCCCAGATAGGAATTCAAGCAGAAATTAGAAGACACGGGGGAAAACAGTCCAGCGACTGGCCCGGCCCCTATTGTCCTTCAAGGCCTTTTATACTTTTGATTGTACATAGAGATCAATGGGTAATACAAAATTATGCAGCGTTAGCAGCCCAGACTCTTATCAAAACCAGGCTTTTCTCTCTGCTTACCCAATTGTGTACACAAGTCTTAGGTGATTTACATCATCTTCTGGCCAAAAGGGCCAATTAACATTTTATGGCTCTGTTCTGATAAGGGTTTGTTAACCAGAAGACTCGTTTGTGTTAATCTTTCCAAAGTCTGGTGCCACTCTCAGAAAACACTAAATAAAGTTACATTTTTACATAGCAATTTGTAACAAGTAAAAGGAGTACAGTGATTTATAACAAAAAGTAACTCAAAAGTCTAGTGTTGCTAACATCAAAACTACTATATATCTTTTTCCATTTCCCGTTTACATTGATTAACATCCTCCCAGGTGCCTAAAAGATAAAGAATAATGAGGTCTGGCAGCAATCATTGAGTCAACAGTGAAATCCTGTCACCAATACGTTTTTTAGCTCTTTAGAAAAGGCTCTGTAACTTTAAGATACTTAAGCTTTGTGCCCCTCGCAGTTGGGGGCTGTAAGCAATTCACAAGCTGTAAAAGGTCCGGGGAACCTGTTAGGCAAGTTAGAGCGTTATCAGAGGGAGTTGAGCTGAAACACTCCTTTCAAATGCAGAAGACTAAAGCCCTGAATTAACTTTTTCCAGAGAGTGTCAGAAGAATAGAAAAATACAATATAATGCCGGCAGATTCTTATTTTTGGGGTACATGCTCAGGAAATACCAGGGGGAAACCCTGAGATCTGACTCGACCTTGCCCTCAAATCTCTGCCACATGACCTTGTCATGGGTGGGATTCCTCACACTGGCTTCCGGCATGCAAATGTTCAGTTAAACAATATGATTGGAAGAGTACAAACTGTGTATAGGGAATTGCTTGTATCTGTTACAGAAAAGAACACAATATTTGGTGGATAGGCACTCGATAGATGTTATGGAAAAATGTAAAATATACCGAATCTTTAACATGTTAAATGAGTAAAAACAAAAGTCTGTAACCCTAGGAATGACCAACACCTGTTTTTCTCTTCTGATTGACTTATTGGTTTACTGAGGAATTATCCAAATCTCTGTGCCAGTAATTTGGAATTTTTTTTTTTTAATTTAAGAACAGAGAAGAGGAAGGAGTTGAATAATATTCTTCCAAAGAGGTCAGCTTTGATTCTTATTCTAGAATTTGATGGTTGGAGAACTGCCTGAACTCTATAGGAAGGTTGGCTATGTCATGGGTGTGATTATGATCACATCTAGTCTGGGAAATACAGGACTTTATGAGTTCACTTCCTCATGTACAGAATGGAGTGATAATAACAAATTGTTGATTTATGGTGAAAATTATAAAAATGAATACAAAGAGCAATCAGCCTAGTGCTTGACATGTTTGCTTATCATTTAGGAGCCTGAAATTGTTGAATATATCCTGATGGGTAGAATCTGAAGACTCTATCAGGACCATTTTCCTCTTTTTATTGGACTCTCTATGGAGTTGCAGATTTAGATTAGTATCCAATGTGTATTATTTAGTTCACACACATCTTCCCTACTTCCATAGATAATTCACATTTGACTTAAAATATTTAAAACTTACTCTAAGGCTCTGCTGTAATTAGACTAATGGAATTTTAACTGACACTTTCTCTTGCTTTACATATCTTTGAAATTTAGAGATGAAAATCACCCTATTAGATGCATCATATTTCTAAGATTATCTCTTAATTTATTAAAAATTTTTTTTAATTATTTATTTTTGGCTGTGCTCCATCTTCATTGCTGTGTGTGCAGGCTTTCTCTAGTTGTGACAAGGTGAGCAGGGGTTACTCTTATTGTGGAGCACAGGCTCTAGGGCACAGGCTCAGTTGGTTTGCCACAAGTGGAATCTTCCCAGACCAGGGATCAAACCTGTGTCCTCTGCATTGGCAGGTGGATTTTTAACCACTGGACCATCAGGGAGGTCCTAAAATTCTATTTAGATAGTTACTATTTATTGTGCTATTGCTTTGTGACATTTTTATGAATTAATTTAGAAATGAAATTCTCTTTTCCTTTGTCTAATACACTAGTTTTTAAAATTACTTTTATCATTTGGTATATTGTGACCATGACAGTTATAGGCAAGTTAAACAGCTTGAGATCAGTGAGAGAACAGGTGGTTATTTTTAAGCAATTATATGATATTTGGAATTATTTTAGAATGACAGTGTGACAGAGAAGTTAATATTTTAGGATGTTATATTTTTCCTTAATAACTTGATTTTATTATTAATATATATGTTATACTCTATTTTAGAAGCCAGTCTCTTTTTTTCCCCTCAAGTATTTAGAAAGTTCAGGAGGAAGACTTTTTATTAATAAGGCAATAGCTAGTAGCATTCATGTACCTGAGATCTCAAAGGGATTTTAATAGAGCATCTGGACCAAATCCCACACTTCCAGTTAAACCAGAGTTATTACTCCTCCTTTTCAGAGGAGTCCTTTGTCAGTGGTAGGATTATTGATATACCTGAGTGAATGCTGCTTTTTAGAATGGATTTCTAATGCACTGACTACCCAGCCCTTCCTGGCAGTTGTCCAGATTTGTCTGTCTTTGTCTTTGTTAATTTATTGACTTTTTTTACAAGTTCAGCTAAAGTAGATATACTTTCAAGAAAATGGTTAGCGCTAAGGGGTTTCCTGTACTTGGTTTAAAATGCTTATATATTTAAAGCATTAATTTCTGAAAGAGGGTTAAGCTATTTTTATTAGCCAAACTACCTAAAATGTTTACCTGTTTTTTCTTGTTATTCTGAAAGCCTTCACCAACTGTGCATGTTTACTAGGAAAGTGAAGTGAATGACCCAGTGATATGAACAACTTCCTTGGTCTTGTTTGTGTGAACCATATAATTTAATTCTAAATATAAATATGTTTCACCATAATTCAGTGTGTAACCTAATTGCTTTAAAATAATTCAGTCATCCAAGTGCCTGGAGTCCCCCATTGCATCATTCAGAGATGCTGCAGTGGAGCTTGACAAATCATTTAAAAAGATAGTTATCAAACAATTTTTTCACCATGTAGAAATTATTCTCTGCAGAGTGAAGAAGCAGATCTCAGATGCTCTGCCAAGTTTTTAAGAGAATCAAAACCTCGAAGCATCTCACTGCTCGCCTTTCTAGAAGTCATTCATTCCTGTGAAAGGACCTGGTGCTGAGCCTGTCTAATCATGAGGTCTGGTTTTCCTGTCTGTTGCGAACATGTCTTTTGACATGATGTGTAGGCATTCCTCTAAATCCTCCTACATTGTTCAGATCCAGAGATAGAACTAGAGACAGATTTGCTGTCTAGTAACAGGAAGTAAGGAGATGTTATGAATTTCATCAAGACTTGGTGATTCCTGTTCCATTTTGGGAAGCTAATGAAAGGTTGTTGCTGAACCATGAAAGATGCTGGAATTCTTGGCCTCCGGAAGAGAAGAATTCAGTCTGGGGCCAGAGACAAGGCTTGATTGCTCAGAGCTTTTGTGTAGTAAAGTTTTATTAAAATGTAAAAGAAATAGAGAAAGCTTCTGATACAGACATCAGAAGGGGGCAGAAAGAGGGTCCCCCTTGCTAGTGTTAGCAATGGAGTTGTATACCTTTTACTCAGTTATTACAATGAATCAAAAGACTGTCTCAAGTTTGTGAAAATTTTACCAGACCCACTCCCACAATTTACATTTTAGGATAACAAAATTAGAATTTGACAGTAGAAAGATCCTCCAGACTCACTCCCATAATACATTCTAAGATATCAGGATTAGTCAGAAGGTTTTCAGGAAGGAGAAACTGTCCTCCAGCCAGATACACGGTTGTCGTATAATCCCTAGGACAGAGTTAAACTGAGTTGTGTAATCGACTAAGACTAAGGAATGTAGAGGGGAAAAAAAGTTTGTCCTTTTCTCCTCCTTGAGAATTCCAGACCCCTATTCTCCACTTCGAGAGCCCCAGACCCCTTTCTCCTCCTTGGGGACCCTGGACTTCTTATCAACCTGCCTCGGAATTGACTCTCTCACTAAGTACTTTTGCTCTTTAATGGGCTATTTTCCAGTTAATGACACTTAGGTACTAGACACAAGTAAGGGGAAAAATATTTCATGGAGAGTACAAATATTTGACAGGATTTTAAAACTCAGACTTTTTGTATTCTTACAGGAAGATAATGCACAAAGAGTATTGAGGGCTGTGTGAAGATACAAAATTTGAGAACAGACTTCATTTTCCAAGTGTCTGGGGCCCCATAGTTGAGTGATGAACAAAACAAATTATTTAGGACAGTGAGCGACCTGGAGATTACAGATAGGAATGTCAAGGCTAGTGATTGAGTTATCTTTTAGGTTTTCCCAAGCACTTTGCTGGTTAATGTAAAAAAGTAGGGACAGTTTCATAAAAGCTAATGTGTGTTAGCTCACTGGTCACATTTATATGATTAAGTGAAGTGAAAGTCGCTCAGTCGTGTCCAACTCTGTGATCCCACACACAGTATAGTCCATGGAATTCTCCAGGCCAGAATACTGGAGTGGGTAACGTTTCCCTTCTTCAGGGGATCTTCCCAACCCAGGGATCGAACCTAGATCTTCTGCATTGCAGGCGGATTCTTTACCAACTGAACCATCAGGGAAACCTGATATACGGAAGTTATATGCTTACATGTAACAACTCACAGTCTGTGAGCTGGGTTATGAAACACTGGGCTGTATCACATACTCCTCAAACTTAAATTTGTTTCTGAACCTCATATCTACTTTGACCTATTTAAATCTACTTTGACTGCCCCCTCATCAAGGTCGTCCCCCTTCTCAGGAAAGTATTCTCTATCCCTTCCATTTGTGAAGCCAGAGTCTAGGTATCCTCTGTGATCATTTCTTTCCTTTTGCTTCACCTCCAGCACCTTATCAGTTTATGTCAGTTGTANATTGGAGCTGATTATATAGAGGGAAGTAAGCCAGAAAGAAAAACACTAATACAGTATACTTACACATATATATGAAATTTATAAAGATGGTAATGATAACCCTGTATGCGAGACAGCAAAAGAGACCCAGATGTATAGAACGGACTTTTGGACTCTGAGGGAGAGGGAGAGGGTGGGATGTTTTGGGAGAAGGGCACTGCAACATGTATGCTATCATATAAGAAACAAATTGCCAGTCTATGTTTGGTACAGGATACAGGATCCTTGGGACTGGTGCACAGGGATGATCCAGATAGTTGATATGAGATGGGGGGGGTGGTTCAGGATTTGGAACTCATGTACACCCAAGACGGATTCATGTCAAAGTATGGCAAAACCAATACGGTAATATAAAGTAAGATAAAGTAAAAATAAAATTAAAATAATAATAATAAATAAATAAATAAATAACCTATAAACAAAAAATAAGGCAACACCTAGAATGGGAGAAGTTATTTACAAATGAAGCAACCAACAACGGAATTATCTCCAAAATATGTAGATAACTCAGGCAGCTCAATATTAAAAAAAAAAAAAAATCAAAAAATCAGCAGAAGATATAAATAAACATTTCTCCAAAGAAGACACACAGATGGATGAAAAGCACATAAATACTCAGCATCACTATTTATTTTTGTTGCTCAGTCATGTCCATCTGTTTGTGACCCCATGGATGGCAGCATGTCAGGATTCCCTGTCCTTCACCATCTCCCAGAGCTTGCTCAAACTCATGTTCATAGAGTCAGTGATGCCATCCAAATAATTATTAAAGAAATTAAAACAAAAACTACAGTGAGCTATCACCTCATGGTCAGAATGGCCATTATCAAAAAGTCTATAAAGAGTAAGTGCTGCAGAAGATGTGGAGAAAGTGGAACACTCCTTCACTGTTGATGAGAATGTAAATTAGTACAGCTACTATTGAGAACAGTATGGAGGTTCAGTTCAGCTCAGTTCAGTCGATCAGTCATGTCCGACTCTTTGCGACCCCATGAATCACAGCATGCCAGGCCTCCCTGTCCATCACCAACTCCCGGAGTTCACTCAGACTCAGGTTCATCGAGTCCTTGCTGCCATCCAGCCATCTCATCCTCTGTCGTCCCCTTCGCCTCCTGCCCCCAATCCCTCCCAGCATCAGGGTCTTTTCCAATGAGTCAACGCTTCGCATGAGGTGGACAAATTACTGGAGCTTCAGCTATAGCATCATTCCTTCCAAAGAAATCCCAGGGCTGATCTCCTTCAGAATGGACTGGTTGGATCTCCTTGCAGTCCAAGGGACTCTCAAGAGTCTTCTCCAACACCACAGTTCAAAAGCATCAATTCTTCGGTGCTCAGCCTTCTTCACAGTCCAACGCTCACATCCATACATGACCACAGGAGAAACCATAGCCTTGACTAGACGGACCTTAGTCGGCAAAGTAATGTCTCTGCTTTTGAATATGCTAT